>VXBZ01000013.1:309094-390396 GCA_013399135.1 Heliornis fulica
AAAACACAAAAATTGAAAGAGCCCATGTACAGAAATACACAATGGGTGAAGATGTAAATAGCTGTAAAAAGCAAGGGATGGTTGAATTTTGCTAAAGTAGTTATGTAGAATGAGTTAAATGTTAAAGTGTCTGTGGATACCAGAAATAGTGTAAACCATTTGTCCAAGTTGTATGTCCAAGTGTATTAGAAAATACACTGTTCTAATAAATACTTCTTTGGTCAGGCTAGAGATCAGAATACTGTATCATTAAAATTATCTTTTGAAGGATTAATTTAGCATATTCCCACGAAACTTTTCCTTTTTTTTAATCTTGTATAATTCTTTTATAATTCTTGTTTCATTTTTAATGCATTTAAGCATACAACATAGACATATTTTAGGAAAATCTTAGTGTATTTTTCAATTTTTTGACGACATGTGGTATATCATACTGTAGATATCCCCAAGAATAGACCTATAGGATTTTGCAGTGAAACCTAGAACTGCTCTATCAGTATCTGAGTTCCGGTTGAAAGTGTTGGTTTTCTCTGACTTCCTGGAATAGGTAAAGAAATTGGCTTTGGTCTAAATAGCTCTTTAAGTTCAAAGGTAGGGCTTGTTTTCTTTTTGTTAACAGTAGTTAAATCTTTTTATTAATATTACAATTTTTCCCAGGAATTTAAGGCATATTAAAATACCTTTTGTAATTTTAAACAGTGAAGTGGTTTACGCATGTTGTGACTTCAAACTGAACCAGAAATGTTGTGTCTTCATTTTTATTCTCTTCTGCCTTATTAAAAAATGTTAAGAAGCCTGATGATATTGAAAGATACTCTACCATTGAATTTTAAATAGATTTTGGCTACAGTCAGAACTGAATTGTTCAGATTACCAGATTTTAATTTTGTTCCTGTTATGTACCAGCCTTCTACAAAACAAAATAACATATAAAGTAACAAGTATTAAGAACTAGACTGAAGTAACATCAGTCACTGTTTCAGCTTTCTTTTCTTTGTTTTCCCCAGGATTTAAGAGATACTATTTTAAGAGATATAAAATTCAAGCTTTGTAAATAAAAACATTAAAAGTTTCTCTCTTTTACATTACAAAACCAAATAGTTTTTGTGTAGGAGGTACCAGTATCACATTACAGTAGGCAAACCATTTTAAATGCTTCTAATGGAGGATGAGGTTTGCTGTGAAAAATGCAACAAATCTCATTCATTTATTCAGATTTTAAAATAGTTCTGCATTTTGTAAAATATTTAATGCAGTTTGATCTCTGCTTTGTACTAAAATTGTGTTACAAGAAATATCCTATTGAGGTAGGCAGTATAGTACTGTTTCTCCTCTGACAGTGGTGAAAGGGATGCCACTTAGCAAGAGTTGTGAGCATGGCCACTTCTGCTCAGTTTTTCCCCTCATTCATAGCTAGCTGTGTGTACCTCTAAAATCCCCAATACATCTGTCCCCTTCAAAATGTGTTTATATCTTTGTTGTCCATGAATTCATCCATATCCTTTTTTGAAAAGCTGACATCTGCCTCTGATTTCATCTGGCAACATGTTCTGGAAGCTTCCTGTGTAAACTGGTCTTTTAGCAGCTTTAAGTGCCCCCAGTTGCAGTTTCACGGTGTTTGGTGACAGCTCTGCATTGACTTTTTTCTGCTACCTTCACTTTTTTCTTCCCCTGAACTGCAGTTGTATCCCCCTAAGTATTGTACTGCTTTCAGATCATGATTAACATGTGCACTTTTTGCAGTGGCATAAGCAGACAGATGTTCATGTTTTGTTATTACCCTGCCAAAGAGAGTTTAAATATATTTTTGTGTGGGGTTAAAAAAAATAACATAACACAAGCATGAAGTGTTGATAGTTTTTTGCTTTGGGGAGGTAGAGAATACAGTGGACTCATTTTGCTTTTATGTGCTTTCCATTAAACTTGCTTCTAGGCGTTGTTGTAGATCTGAAAACTAAAATCCTCTTGACCTCAACTTTATTGTGTTCAACTCACTGTGTCGAATGCAGACAGGAATCTTTCTGCCCAGCTAAGGGGTCATTTTCCTGAATTATTAACACTGAGTTTATTAAACACTATCCTCGTTAAGAGGGCCGTGAGTACCTATCCTACCTTCAGTGAAGCTGGTTTAGGAACTCAGGCCTTGTGAGCTTGTAGCTCTTCTGAAGTACAACAGGGCAGAAAACAGCCTTATGTCTGAAAGTTCTCTTTATCCTTTGGAGTTACATCAATTAACAGAGCTTTATACTCTAAATGCTGGTACATTGGTGGAGAGTTTTAGAAGTTCTTTAAACAGTGATTCAAGTTGAATACTGGTAGGTCAGTTCTATTTTTCTTCAATCTGAAGTTCCTCCACGTTTTCTGAGTTTAACATCAAATAACAGCTTTGAAGCTTTTCCGATTTCCACATGGACTGTAATCTTAGTGTGCTATCTAAGTGATAGAAATAATCAACACCTGCAGAAAGAAACATGCCTTCTCCCAGGACAGCCAAGAGCATAACTGTCAAATACCTGTTAACTCAGAATTTTTAGGGGAAAAATAAATGTTTTGCAAGAAATGGATTGCAACTGAAGTGTGTGTTTTCACTAACCAACTACTCGTTCCTTGGGAGTAAGCGATTCAGTTCACTGTCATGCCCAGCAGAGCAGTGGTACTGCAGTGTACTCTTTGGGCTAAGGATGTTACTTAGTAACAGGAGAGTGGCAAATGCGATTGCTTCTGTCACTGGAGTGAATTTATTACCTATGCACAAAATGTATGCCTGTATTCTGCTCCCTGAAAGGTGCTAGATAAAAGTGAGCTGCCTGGAAGGAGTTATTGCAACTGTAAGTAGCCCAGTCTGAATTCTTTACCAGACATCTCAAAACAATTTTATCTTCCCACTCTTCCACTCATAGCAGAAGTCTGTCTTCCTGCCCCATAGGTGACTGCCACCAAACAAGTCTGTTCAGCTCTTGTCTTGCACTGAGGACTAGAAGTAAGATGAATGGCTGGAAAAGGATCAGTTTGGCCAGTGGACCACAGGATGAGCACTGCTACCTTACAAACTACTATAAACCCATCTTTTTAGAATGTCCCATAGAATATTTCCACCTTTGTAACCTCAGCTCTCTTTACTTGTAGATATGCAGTATTATGAAAAGTAGAGTTGTCAGGAAATCGTAGTAATGTCAGATCTTGTTTATTAGATTTTGAAACCGTTATAATGGGAATTTTAGTGGGTTGGAAGTTGATTTGGGAACAGACATGGTGTTATGTGTGGAAGTTTAGTAGGGAAAAGTCCAGTATAGTTTTAGGAAACTATTTGGTTTCCTTTAGTATTAATCTCTCCACTTCCTTTTAATTTAATCGAGAAGAAATTTGTACCTGTTCAATGGAGAGTTTTCATGTAAAACTGAAGATAGACCTCTGCAGTCCATGATCTTGCTACCCACAGCGTCTTTCCTGTCACTTGGTTGAGCAAGCATACATATTTTAATTATAAATATCTGCTCAAGTGGAGGTGTCCTGGAGTCTTAGTTGTTTTCAGGAAGCAACTCTCAGTCTCTGTAGTCAGTCCTGTGTTCTCTAATAACTTTTATATCTTTCCTCTATTTGCAATTTAATCTATTTTTTTCACTTCTATGTATGTGACTTTTCAGACAAACGTGATTAGTGAATTGGTGAATCATTGATTGCTTCTCTCTTACTGTCCTTCCATAATTCTGTCACTGAGGCTGTGTTTCTGCCTACTGTTCTCCATTTTTGTCTAGTTGGTGCATTATCATTCTTCTCTCCTACTGCCTCCCTGTTCAATTTTGGTCCCTTTTAGGTGTAGGCATAGTTTATTCAAGACAAACATGATCAGTTTTTAGCCTTGTATGATTTGGGATTTTTTTTAATCTATATAGTGATAGGCATTTTTTCAAAGCAAGAGAGAGAAGCACAATCCTAATGGATGTAGTCTTTTTCATATGGAAAGAAAACGGCATGATTTTTTTGCAAACAAGCTCTTCCAGAGGTTAACTGTTTTTGATTTATCATGTGAAAAAGCTTGCTGCGCTATAGATTTTATGAAGTGTGTAATATTAAATTCTTACATTCATATGTTGCTGGAAACAAACAAAAAAATCCTTTTGTTTCTATCACAAATGAATTGATAATTCATTTTGCACCTTGCTCTCTGACAAAGATTATGTGACTTCTTTTCTAGTTCTAAAGTATATCTTGAAAATTAGATTAGCTTTGTGCCAGACTGTTAATTTAGAAACCAAACAAGTGAGATTTGTATAGAAAACTATGCACTGCACTAAAAAATCTCTATGTAATCAACATAATTATCCAAGGTAAGTAACTTCAGTGATGCATTTAATATTGATGTAGTCTAACTTTATGAATTGAAAAACCTTCTCAATGTCTTTGCAGGGTGCTGATAAGACTGTGAAAGGCCCAGATGGACTAACTGCCTTTGAAGCCACTGACAACCAGGCAATCAAAACTCTTCTTCAGTGACGGAAGGACTGATATCTTAAATGTCTCTCCTGTGGCCTCACACTGCTGCCTGTCTGTCACTCTTTGCATCTTCCAGCTTCTTCAGCTAAATACTTTGGGGGGAGGGAAATTCTTTATGAATCAGACTAGTTAGTGGCTTGTATTGAAGATAATCTGTTTGGAGAGGGTTGAAAACTATTATGAACAATGTCCCTCTAGGACTTCTTTTCAGTGCACAATCTCTTCCCATTTCTAGTGAAAATGGAAGAAGGAAGACAGACCATGATCTTGAAGTTTTGGCTTGTAAACCTCCTAGGTTAGTACTATGATTTTTTTGTTGAAAGAATCTTTTAGATGGAAGTACTGTGCTATGTACCTGAAACTAATTGTAAAGAAGACAATAATCCCATGATATTAGTGTTTTCCATAATCTCAAGTGTAGCAATGTAGGTGGCTTGGTTGCTTTTTCTCTCTCTCAGTCCGTAGCTTTATTTTTCTGCCTGAAGCTTATGTTGCAGTTTTGAGGACTTTTGATACTAGTTATTAGAACTGTTCTTTATATTGACTGATTGGATGTCACACTAATGTTTTTCTGACTCGTGAGTAAACCAGGAAAGATCAGTTGAGTCATAGTGGTGTTACACTCCAGAATATCTGCCAAGGTACTTATGGATGCTTGAATTTGAGGTTTTTCTTCTCTGTGTTCTAGTCTAGAACAGATGTTTTAAGCAGCTGGTTTTGAGAGAGTTCAAGACATCACTGTAGTTATTTCAGAAAGGATTGTAATGTGGAATTTCTTTACTCGCCATGTCAGTATAAAATTTATAGACACTTGCAGAAGCTAAAGACTGCTTGGTACACAAGGATAATCATGTCAAATGTGGAAAATGAATAGTAATTATTTAGACATTCCTATCTGGTGAACATTGTTGATAAACTTTTCTGGTAAACTTTTAAAATATGTGTAAGCTTTCTAAGATCAGGTGTTAGAAACAGAAAGATGTACAAGTAGAAGTCTTAACTTGCTGTAACTACTGGAGGAAAATCTCACATTTTAACTGTGCATATCTTTGAATTGGTGTTTTGTTGTCGGCTGAATAAACCTCTTAAATTTCATTAAGACATGGGACTTGTTCTGAAAGTTCCCATTGCTACCATACCACATTAACCATTGACTTGTAGATAAGATTTATTATACTGGTAAGTATGATAGTACTGTGACAGCCTTGATAATTCACAGGGAGTTATTTAATAATGATGTAGGGATTCTTTTCACATCTTATGGTCCTCAGGAATGTCTGAGCTTCTGTCCTGAAAATTTTCAGGAGACTGCTGATTCTCTCAAAACTGAATGATAGGTTTTATAACAGAAGCGTTACATACCACAAACTATACATCTTCCTCTTTTTTTGGAATACAGATTTCAGACTTTCTGATAACATACAGACACAACACAGAAAACAAATGTATATGTCTCATGCTGAATTCTTAAACAAAAGTAGCTGATGTTATTTTGATATCGCTGTTGAAATTGAGAGGATATGTATAAGTAGACTGGTGACTACCGCTCATATTTAATGGAGACTTAGTTTTACTTGAATTGCATTGCATACTATGACTGAATGTCTCAGCTATGAAAAGCCTTGCATTTAGACTGTAAAAAAAAGAGAGCAGAAAATGATTTACATATATGAATCTCTTAAGAAACGCAGTGGAGAAAACAATCAACTCTGGCCATTAACTCTACAATGCAATTACTCTTTGCTTTTTGGAGATGGGTGGCAAGGAAGAGCAGAAGGGTTGGAAATCAGTGCTATATTAATTGATGAACTGCTGATAAAAGAAAAAGCATGAATGATGAACAGTGCTTTTTGTGACTGAAGAGAACTCTTTAACCTTATCTTTGATTGGCATTGAATTGTTGTGTCATTGTAGCAGTGTGAACGCAGACTATAGGTTTAACTGTTGAGCTATAAAAGTAACCATCTTCAGCATAAGTTTGTCTCCATATTATGCTGTTAAATACAGAGCTATTAAAATTCTACTCTAGAAAAGCACAATCTCTTTTTACGTGGAAAATTGATTATTCAAGGTGGGGTTTTTTTGTTGATTCGTGTCAAGCTGTCTGGCCATAGAGGTTTGGGTTTTTTTCTCTGTATTCTTTCCTGCCCTTCCTTTCAACTCTCACATAAGAGAGCATGATCATAGTGAAGGAAAGTCATCTTTGTACTAACTCTTCTGGTGATTCGCTGAGGCAATTTTGCCTCCCTTTTTCTACAGTTATGTGGACACCTTATTTTTTTCTTACTTTGTTTGAGGGGAAAAAGTGCAAACAAACTTCAATGAGACAAGTGTAAATTTGGCTGTAATATACACCCAAGCTGCCTTTTGAGATAGATAAAAGATGGGATCTAATGTTTGGCTCATAAGAGATACTTATTTTCTCTTTGCACTACATGAGAGGCGATTGATCATTTTGCCCAGTATTTAATAAAACAAAGTTTTGCTTTTTTTAATTGTCTAGAAACTGGGCTTGTTCCCTTCTTGTTAGCTACATTGTGGAAAAAATAATGGTTGGATGTCTGTATCTTTGAATAGGTCCTAACTAGAAAATACCAAACTGTAAATTAGTTTGTTCTGTAAACAGAATTTAAATACTTTGTCAGACTGGAAATCCAATCTGTTCTTAAACATTTTCCTTCTAAATTTGTGCTGAGTAAGTTATAACTTTAAGTGTACCCTCTCCTCCTTTTGCCTAAGGAGGAACAAGTGGGAAATGGAATGTGATAGTTAATGAAACTTTATCCTTGAACGTAACCTTGAATTATTTGTAGAAGAGGCTGGTAAGAATGGAGTGTTCTAGGTCAAGCAATTGCAGTGTTGCATGCAAAATTTCAAAATTAACTTGTCTTAATTATATTTTGTAAATGGATAAACAATCATCTTTCTACGCAGTGACAGAAGAAAATTAGTGCTCTGTGCATTTTGATATTTGACTTCCTCTTTTCACCATCGTTAACTGTTTTGACACAGTTGGGTTCATTATCATGGCTCATAGACATGAGAATGCTAAATGATACTGTATTTTTAAGTTTGTGTTGCAAGAATGAATGGAATAAATTTGAATTGTGCGATACAAGTACATGGAGTTTTATTTCCCTTTCGCTCTTGTGTTTTATTAATCTCTAGCTACAACTTTTTATTTGCCTGGAAGGACCTCTAAGCTGCAGCTCACAGTTACAGTCATTGAAATCTTCAGATACTTAAGACTTGAATGTGGAATGGAATCTGCTTTGAGAACTTACATGTATTTAAGTTGGTGTGTGGGGTTTTGTTTTTAATTTGATCCATTTTAATGAGATTTTTAATAATTCTCTGGTCTTGTAGTCTGCATTTTCTGCTTAAAATATCTTCAACGTCATGCACTAGCATTTACGTTAAATTCTAAGAGACAGTTTGTAGAACACTGAAAGCACAGGAAGGTGTGTCAGAGTAGGAAAAGTATAAATATAGGGAAACATGTTTTAAAATAAACTTGAGTTTTTTTCTGGTTTTCTCTCCAAAACTTTGAAAACATGGAATTCTAATGCTGTATATATGATCTTTCAGTCAATTATATGGATATGCTTAATACCAAAGCAGCTCAAAGACCATGATGGCCAGTGGCAGTTGATGTGTGTGCTTCAGTTCTTGTGCTCATTTCCCCCCCCCCCCCCATTCTAGGGGGTGGGGTGTGTGTGTGAATTGGAAAGCTTTCCTGCAGGACTAAATATTAGCTAAGATTGAGAACATAGGTTTCTTTAACATTCCTTCATGGCTGGCTAACCGAATTCATCTACTCTCATACACTTTTCCTACTGTTTGTTTATGGCTGATCTTTTGGAACAAATGGATTTCTCAGGTCCCCTTTGAAAGAAAGCTGGCCCAAGAAAGCAATCTATTTCCGTTTAATCAATTGATTGTTTCTTTGGTTTGAGAAAACTATATTCGCAAAGGCTTCCTCAAAATATATTCTACTTACAATTGACATCTTAGAACAGTTTTTGCTAAGTTATGCCATAAATCTATTAGATGTGTTTGTCAGAAAGCACTTTGTTCCATGTAGTGCTTTGAAAGGCTTCAGCAATGTATCATGTTTTCCTGCTCAGGAAGTGAACAAGCATTTTTTATAGGAGCAGCATTCCTCTGTCCCTGCTTTAGCAGTGAAAACATTGTAATAATTTTAAACTAAGAAAAGTTACATTTAGATTGAATCTCTTGATTTTTCCCTCTAAACTGCCTTTGGAGATCACCTGTGTGCACATCTCCATTCTTCTGGATCTTGAAAGTATCTGTTTTCAGGAATACTGCAGTTTGCTGCAGACAGAATACATTATTCTTTTCAGTGAGCTCCTGTTTTCCACAAATACACTGTCATTTTGCAACACTTCAGAATTACGAACAGGGGCCTTTTTGTGCACTGAGGTTCATCTTTTGGCCATTAAAGTTGAGAAACATAACTCTGTCAAAACTGTTCTAGACTGTGTGTCTAATCTCCCAAACTTAAAATTCACTAAAGGCAAATCTTCTCCAGTTGTTCCAAGGTGAGTATAAATTTGAAGGATCCAAAGCTCAGTCTCAAAATTAAATTCTTTGCCCAAGATAAACTTGTTTGGCCTACATATAAAAATTACTTGCTTCTGAAATATTTTGTGTGTCTTACTATTCTATTCTAAGTGAAAAGCAATTCCTCAGACTCGAAAGAAACTTTTAGTTTGTCACAAAAGCTTTTCTTTCAAAGTGAAAGAAACCATTTCCTAGTTTGAATCAACGTGTAACTATTATGCCCTCAAAGTGTTTGGAGGTGGAAGTTTTGAAAAGTATACCATGGAAATGAAATTATACTTTTTGGAATACACTTTTTTCCCCAAATTACCAGTGCATCTATCAAACCAGGATTTGCATGTCCCTGTGTAATGATTCAGCTTGGTTTCCAGTTTTTATTTTTCTTACATTTCCACTTTGCGTAAAGTTGTGACTTTACCCGTTACAACAGGAATGTATCACTTGCACTACTTTCTTTAAAATCATAGAATGGCTAGAATTGGAAGGGACTCCCAGAGGTCACCTAGTCCAACCCCCCTGCAAGAAGCAGGGACACCCCCAACTAGATGAGGTTGCTCAGGGCCTCATCCAACCTGACCTTGAACGTCTCCAGGGATGGGGCATCCACCACCTCCCTGGACAACCTGTTCCAGTGCTCCACCACTCTTACAGTAAAGAACTTTTTCCTAATATCCAATCTAAATCTCCCTCCCTTTGTTTTGAAACCATTACCCCTTGTCCTGTCACAGCAGGCCCTACTGAACAGCCTCTCCCCATCTTTCTTGTAGGCCCCCTTGAGGTACTGGAAGACCGCTAGAAGGTCTCCCCAGAGCCTCCTCTTCTCCAGGCTGAACAGCCCCAACTCTCTCAGCCTGTCCTTGTAGGAAAGGTGCTCCAGCCCCTTTATCATCTTTGTGGCCCTCCTCTGGACCCTCTCCAACTGGTCCAAGTCCTTCTTGTGTTGTGTTTATAGGAACAGTTGAGCTGAAGTATACATCCCAACTATACTTGTAACAAATTGCTATGAAAACCTAATCCTACCCTGATACCAATATCTACATGTAAGCAAATCCTGAACAGTAGGGAGGAATATGGGAACTGTATGGGAGGAAGTACTTGAGTTTGTGTGTGAGGCAGTAGATGCCATTAGAACTGGGATCAATACAACAGCATCAGATTTGTTTTGTGACCATGCACAAACCTCTGTGTATTTCACTCCTTTATAGGAGAACTTAATTTCTTTCCTTTTTTTTTTCTTTTTTTAATGCACTTAGCCTTTAAGCTGATTGAAGGATTAGCTCTTGGGACCTGACACACCTATAAAGGGGGTTTGTGTGTTTGCAGTTAGTGTCTGTAACATTTTCAAAAGCACAAAAGGTTTTATTTAAGGACAGAAATGAAACAGATGGGAAGCACACCAATTTCTAGTGTCAGAGGTTTAAAACAAAAGAACAAAACCCAAGCTTATAAAATAATGAAATTTCTGAGGATAGCTATAAATTAAATATTTACAGAGCAATATTGAACAATAACTTGAAAGGAAAAAGACCCACCCTACAGCAATAAAGCTGCATAACCTGTATACTTAATAAGGAGGTTTTTCTAAGCCTGAGCTCTTCCTATAAAGAGGTTGATATATATTGGCTGTTCTCTCCAAACTGGTTTAAAAAGAAGAAAAAAAAATTAGGCATGCACTTAGCAGATGATTGCTTTGAGGGAAAAAGAGGATTCCCTTGTTCCCAATTTGCAAAGCTCAGAGGTTGGGTTTGAAGGGTGCTTGGTTGGGGTTTTTTACCATCAGAGGTGAGATTGAGATGTATAGAGAGTGAAATGTGCTATAAATTAATGTCAGAACTTCCCTGAGTTTCTAAAGATTGCATGCTGTCAACTGCACTTGTTTCCCTCCTGCCCGAGCTGACCTGGGAAAATGTTCCCGTTCTCTCATTTTTATCAGCCTGTCCTGAATATACAGCTTTCTAAAGCTGTACTTTACCCTGCACCACAGCTTTCTAATTGGTGCCTAGGACGTGGGCAAGGAGCTTGTCCATCCAAGGCTGACAGAAGTTTAGGTACCTGTTACTTCTCAGCTGTTTGGGCTAAGAAATGCTGCCTGTCGAAGTGGAGTCTTGCTGTGAAGCAGAGCCCAATGTCAATGCACAATTGTTGTTGCAGCGGAGAGCAGTTGTGACGTGTTGCAGACTTCTAAATGCATTTTTTCCCACGGGTGGATGTGAAAACCTATCAATAATTTTCATGACCATCTGTGCTGAAAACTGTCACCTTTATAAAAAGGTTTAAGGCAGGTTGTTCTGCTTTTCATGCATTGACAACTTATCAGTGTGAGGAACTGATGATTTGAAAGAGGTAACGTGAGCTTGACCTGCCTGAAGTAAATCTACTGGAAAATGCTCTCTACTGCATCCTGTTCCAAGGAAACTTTCAAATCTTTCCCAGGTAGTAGCAATGTGCACCTACAGATCGGTCATGTCTCCTCCATTTACTGGGGATTTTGAGTGTCTGTTCAGATGTTCTGCTGTTAAAAAGCTGATGGCTGAAACCAGCAGCCTGAAGCTGCCTTTGTCTTTCTTGACACAGTTGTATTAGGAAAAGCAATGATATACTTGCTGTGCATCCATGACTGAGAGGACAGCAGTTTTACTTAGGTAAGAGCAGCAAGAATAAAGGCTAATAGCTAGTCAGGGAGTTGGCCCATTAAGGTATTTAACTAAATAAAAATATGAAGCTTTTCCTACAGAGGGCTTGAAATTTCTCTGAAGTCATTTTTGACAGGCTGATAGTAAGTAACGTCACTTTTTAACGTGTTATTGTCAGTTAAGGTTTTTTCAGGCTTTCTTTTGTAATAATGAGAAATTCAGTAAGCTTTTCCTTGTGTTCACAAATTCATCTACCTATAACGGCAGATGTCTCTCAGTTCTGTGTCTTAAAGTTGGGTAATATTCTTTTTGTGCTCGTTGGTTAATATAGAACAATTTCCTATAGCCTGGGGAAGCTTCTGTATGTATAAACAGGTAGAGTAACATCTAACACAGAAGCTGGGTTTTTCTGTTGTTGTTTAGTTATTTCACTTTCTTTTTAGAGAGGTACTGTAATTTATCTTACTCTGGACTATATTGATCGCCAGGAAATAAAAGGTAGGAACTTTTCTGATGCTTGGACTTTGATAAAATTTTATTAAAAATTGATACCTTTCTCAGTATATCTTTGACAGGGTTAGTGTAACAACAAGAATCACAGAATGTTAGGAGTTGGAAGGGACCTCAAAAGATCATCTAGTCCAACCCCCCTGCCAGAGCAGGATCACCTAGATTAAACCACACAGGAACATGCCCAGATTGGTCTTGAATGTCTCCAGAGAAGGACACTCCATAACGTCTGGCCAGTCTGTTCCAGTGCTCAACTGGTACTGATGAAACTTTTCTGAACTAATGAAATTTTTCTGCCAGTTGAATTCTGCATAAATGGATCACATCAGACATCTTTGTTATCACAGATACAATAAAATATAAGAATTTCTTCTTGTGATGTGAGGAATTTGAAGCAATTTATTCCAAACATTTTCTGTTGTGAGGAGTTAAATGAATGTACTTGGTGTACTTGGCTTTGAGTGGCAGCTGATAAGCAGGTATGGAAATAGCCAGGTGAATCTACTTCCTTTGCAAAGTCTGGACTAGAAGTACTTCTGGAAAAGTTAAAACAGATTTAAGAAAAAAAAAAAACAACTTAAAAAAAAGCAGGAATAATGAGCACTGAGGTAGTTGAGATGAATGTCTTGTCCACTAAGCTGAGAATTGCTTCTTACTCAACTTACCTGTGTTTTGATAAAATAACTTAAAGAAGGTCTGGTTATGTCCATACCTATGCCAGGACTGATAGCATCTTATAACAGGTTTCCACAAAGTCATGTGGCTACAACAGAAAATCATGAAATATTAGGCCACAAAGGTCTGTGTAATAGCTCTGTTCTCCAGCGTCTTGAGGCAAGTGTTTCTATGTGGCATTGTTTCAGCCAGGCCTTCTCAAAAACTTTGATCTTTTCTATTCTATTTCAGTGAGATGTAGTGATTCCTTTTATTTGGAAATATTAGGGAGAAGGGTTAAAGTTTCACTGTTTACATCTGCTGTGTTTTCTAAAGCTACAGTTGAGCTTTGACTGTCATTCCTACAAGAAGTTATTTTTGCAGTAAAGGAACTCAGGCTGATATAGCATAGCTAAAATGTATATGGGGTGAGGTGGGGGGGATTTGTTGATTTTTGGTTTTCTGATAATTCATATGCTAAGTCCCCAGAAAACCTGTTCATCCTTCACTTTCCTGATTATTTAACAAGTCACTACTTGAAAACATTGACCTTGACCTTGGCAATTACAATTTCCCTCTGGAAGGAGAGAAAAAACACTCATCTAACCACTGCTAACCTGTGTAGAGCAGCTGCCCAGGACCACAGAATTGTAGGGGTTGGAAGGTACCTCTAGAGATCGACTCCAACCCCTCTGACAAAGCAGGTCGCACAGGTAGGTGTCCACACTGGTCTTGAGTATCTCCAGAGAAGATTACTCCACACCATCCCGGGCAGCCTTGATATTGCTACCCAGTTGAAGAATTCTGAATTTGTCCTGCTTGAGAGTCCAGAAATCATATATGGCTGCAAAATAAAAACTGGTTGAAGAGTGGGAGCTGGAGGCGTAGAGGAATTTTCAACAGAAGATAAGACAAAAAAAAGCAGGATCACATGCAATGACAGTGGCTAGGCTGACAAGTAGATGTGCTTTATAGATTATGTGGTTAGTCTGAATATCACTTTTTCATGACTTGTGACTCTTCTCACTGAGAGTAAATGTTATTCCAGAACTAAGGGTTGTAGCAGGGCTGCAGTCATTCAGCTGTATTCATGGTACAGGCTAGTAAAGACAGAAAAGTATCTGATTGAATGATAATTAGTCCAACTCGTAGCAGTGACAACTTGGAACACAACAATAAACATCCTGGCTTTGGGAAAGGGTCCAAACCACTTCTTTGGTTACTAATTGATGAATTTCCAGAGGAAATGACATTGGAGAATGACTGCTAAAAAGATGATCTTTAAGGGTAATAAATCAGAGGAGCAATGCAGGACATTTTTACAGTTGTTAGGGAACATGGAAAATTATCAGGCAACAGAAAGAGTGAGTATAATGCAAAGTATGCATTGCAATGACACTTAGAAAAGATAAAGAATGGCAAAATAAGGCTGTTTTCATTTATTTGGGTTTTTTTTTTGTGATTTTTAAATACGTGAAAGCTCAGTTAGTGAATGCTGCAACTTTAAAGTTCTTTGTCTCAGTGTTTTCTTTCTGAATGGTGTAATCATTATTTAATCTTGAACTGTAAACCCACTATATTCTGCAGCCTAGAAATAGCATTGTGAAATACAGAGTTACAAAAAGCAGAGAAAAGCAGTTGTAATGTTTTATTTTTGAAGCAGGCAAGCACAGCAGCCTTTCTAAAATGCAACAGTGTTAAAAATTGGCAGCATATAAGTGAACAATTTCCACTGGCTTTTTACTTTAAGGCTCACTCTCTCTTCTCATTGGGAATGACCAAGTTATGCTTACTTATTTATAAGGTGATTGGAAGTTGGGAAACTTTCTTGTTTTAATGTAGGATTCTCATATGGAAAAGTTGGAGGACCAGTCACCTAAGCCCAGTAATCCTTAGTACAGAAATAACAAAGATAAATGTGCATTTCAGCAAAACAAACAGGCACTAAACACTCTTTCCCCTTTGCAATAAGCAATCCCAACAGAAGTTGGGAAGTACGAATCTGTTTGGCGGAAGGTTAGCTAATCCACTGTGACAAAGCTTTGGGTTGTCCTGCTAGGGTCCTGTCCTTGGGGCAGCTCCTCATCTCCCAGCTAGCAGTGCAGGAGTGCCTGTGTAGGCTGGCTGCAAATTACTTCATTTTTCACAGCTGTCACCTCTAAGTTTGCTTTAAATGCTGTTAAGCACCACCTTAGTATATAATCTTGCTGGCTTTGGTTGTTGATCTTCTATGAGCTGTGGTGGAAGTAGAGGAAAATCTGTATTCAGAGGGTAATGTATTGGGGTCTGGTGTAAAGGATCCTTATTTGTGTTGTGTGATGTGGTGGTGTAAGCTGCCATGGCTTTTGCTAGTGTGTTGCTGTCATTGATGCAGTAGTGAGAGAAGTGCAGGTATCCGCAGTACGGAAAGTGGCAGCAGATAGCCAGCAGACTATTGCTGTTCGTAGCTTTTCCCTGCTGAGAAGAGGGATGTTCCAAATGATTAAGTGGCTGTCTCCAGATTCAGGAGAACCGATTTCATTATATGACAGATTTTGTTTGTTCTTCAAACAAATAATTTTGATGGAACAGTTAAGAGTAGCAAATGCTGCTGAAAAGGCAGATATTCCCCATCTTGGGCTGAGCCCTAGCCCCTTTTTCTGCATTAGTACTAATGCTCAGCTGGTCCTGAAGAGAGCTGAAACAGCAGAAAATGTATTCTAACAGCAGTAACAAAAATGGTAAACCAGAGACAATATTTTAGCTGTTCTTAGGATAAAGTAGTAAATTTTTCTTTCTTAATTTACAGCAGTGACAAAAGTTGTACATCGCTGTGTGTGGATTCATTGCATCTGGCATGTTCCGCGGACTTACTAGGTCTTTCCAAAGTTTCTTGTAATCCTCACTGGTCACAAGAATCTCAAATATAATCAAGGGGATATAGTCACCTTGCTGTTCACCTTTCCTTTCAGTTCATTAATACATGGGTGGTGTGTCCTGGATCCGGTCCTAAGGCTGGTCCCTAGGTCAGCCCAGTATTAACCTCTGTCAACAGTGAAAAATAGCTACTTATGTCCAATTTTCTCTCACTCAGGTTTTAAACTGTGCCATGACTTTTCCCGATGCTGATTGCCAGGTTTCTTCAATACCTTCTTGTGAAGGATGCTGTAAAAAGTCTTTGCGAAGTTTAAACACTTTCTGTCTAGAAGTTTTTTTCAATTTAAAATCAGTTGGATTGGAGGCAGGGGCAAATAGAGAAGAAACAACATGGGCTTTTTTTTCTTTTTTTGAAGCATATAAATAGTCAGGCAATTAAAATCCAACCAGTAGTTCTGTTTTTCCCCAAAGTCTTTGTGAAGCATCCTACTCTGTAAACTTCTCTTTACAAGGGTAAACATATGCTTAGGGGATTAATCGATTCCTTTTCTGAATTAATTAATCAATTCCCTGTCTCTTGTAATGAACAACAAATTACCAGCTACTGTTAAGGCAACTTCGATATATGACTTCATCTCCATCTGAACAAAGTTTGGACAGATCGTTAATAATGAAGACCCAGGGATGGAGCATGAACTTGTGTCTCTGTAATATTTCTCAGAATTCTATTGCAACTGAAAATCCAAGGTTTGACAGATCAAACAGCCTGTAACAAGCTATCAGACTGTCTTGTGATTCAATTATTTATCATCGTTCTGAGAACATACTTAGACAGCCCTTTAGAATTTGAATGAACACTTTCAGTTATGTGTAGTCTTTCTGGAGTTCACCACTAGAATGGTAGCACAGGCAAGAAGCTGAGAAATGTAATCAGTAACGCCTGGTTCTTGTGCACTGTTTTGCATGTGGGAGGCGTTACAGAGGAATCAGACACTTTGAGATTAAACCGTCATGGTCAAGGACAGAAATGGAAGGAAAATTCACATCTCCAAATTCTCAGTCTGAAGCTCCACAGGAGCTTGCTGCTTCTAAATCTAATTACTGCATTATGAGGGACTCCAGAAGCCCCCAACCAAGGTGCCTCTCTGTGGTAGGGTGCAAACAGGTTTAAAAGGCTGTAGCAAGCTCATGTGCTTCATCATCATCATCTTCATCATCAAGTGCTGCTTCAAGTATCTGAGAGATCTCGAGTCCTGAATTTCAGTCACCATCCCTGCATGTATTTAACAGACAGGTAGTTGAGGTGCTTAGGGATATGGTTTAGCAGAGGACAGGTACAGTTGGACTCAATGATCTTAAAGGTCTTTTAACACTCTGAACACTCCTCACACAGAAGAGAGCAGCAGGAATGATCAGAGGTTCAGAAAGCAGACATGGTAACAGACCTTCTGCTAAGTAGAAGATTCTTGTAAAGCGGAAGAGAAGCTGAGCCTCTGCATGACCGTGGTGGACAATACAAAATGGATATTGACTATGGGAGTCTCACATCAAGCAACAATGAAGTTATAAAGCTGACTTCTGTGCAAGTCTGTGGCATTTCCATCACTAAATGCTTTTAAAAAACAGATAAAAAGAATTAAATGTTTTTGTTGTTCCAAAATTGATCATGTAAACCTCTAGGACAGGGTGAGGTCTAGATCACTTTTTTCCAAGTGGAAAATATGTACCTCAAGAGGTGTATATATATTTAATACAGATAAGTATGTCTAAAATCAAATAAATATATACCTAAGAAAAATGCATACATGGAATACATACTTACGCAATTGAAATGGATTTTAAAAATTTATTCATATTGAGAATCACTAGTTAGGTTGTCTTTCTGGGCAGTTTAAAGGATGAATTTGGACTTGGTGTCCTCTGAAACAGTCGCTTTCATCAGGAATTGTGGAGATTAATGGCAACCTTTTTGTACACCTCATTGAAAAATAATGGACTTGGGTAATAAAAATAACAGAGGCTTGAAATTCTGAAAGAAAACTCTAAAAACATCTTGGGGATTTTTTTTCTTTTTTCCAAGTACACATCACCTGCATCTATTTTTATTGATCCTAACACTAACTACTCTGCAGGATCCTACTGAGTCACAGTGACAGCTCAGTCTATGAAGAGGAGACTGCAAACAGCCTGAAAAATATTTTTTAAAAAAATGGCTCCAAGAGTCACGTTGGTTGTTGAATGGTGTCAAAATCAGTCAAGTTGTGTACTGATGCCTTACATAGGTGCAGGTGTAATTAATTCAGTTAAGGTGTAATACTTATTTTGTCTTTGAGTTCACACTAGCTGTGTTAGTACTCTGGTATGAAAATAGCTTATAGCAGTACAGTTATATTTCTGTTCTCACTTAGAAATGATGTCTGCTGTCACCAGCCCGTTTTCACTCCCTTAATATTTAACTGCATCCACAGTACTAAGGTTGCCCTTTTCTAATTATGCAGCTTGAGATAGAGCTTCTATTTATTTTTTTTTTAAAAATACAGGAACCTGGATTTATAGAAAAAAGAAACTGCTTGACAACTGGCTTTAGAGAATCCCCCCATTTATTTTAGCTAATTGAAATTAGGAAAATTCTGCAGTTTCTTAATTGGAGTTTTCTCTGCAGAATACCACTTCTGGTGATAGATCACAGCTGTATATATCTCCAGGAGATAGAAATAAGATATTTAAAGAAAAGTGTGTTTACAGGCCCCATTAATTTGAAATAACATGGCCTGGGGAATTGTATTTATCAAGGGATATTACATTTGGGTTGTAATAGACTTTTTTCTCTTGGCTATGAAGCTATTTTCCTGTGACTTCCAAAAAATACAATTTTGGGATAATTTATCTTTTATTATTTCTTTGTGCTTAAGGTACAAATCTAATAATGCTGTTGTCTCTTTTTTTGTGACAAATGATGAACAAATAAAAGAACAACATCATGGTCTGCATGTAAACTTCACATTTTTCACCAAAAAAATGCTGCAAGTGCCTAGCCATCACCTGGGTCTGGGGTGAGGGGGGAGGGGAACCCATAGCAAAATTTTCACAAAATTTAATCCATCAGCTTTAATGGCCAAATAATGTTCATCAGAGATCATATCCCTCCTGGTTGCAAAGCTGCATCAGCTTGGAGATTGGACTAGGTCTCCTGAGGTCCCTTAGACCTAGAAGATAATTCAGATTGTGTTGCATTCTGAGGAAGTACTAACAGAGGAAAATGATCCGGGGGTATTAGTTGACAGTTGCCTGAACATGAGCCAGCAGTGTGCCCAGGTGGCCAAGAAGGCCAAGAGCATCCTGGCTTGTATCAGGAGTAACATAGCGAGCAGAACCAGGGAGGTGATTATATCCCTATACTTGGCTCTGGTTAGGCTGCACCTCAAGTACTGTGTGTAGTTTTGGGTCCCACACAAAGTGTGGGGTTTTTTGGTTTTGTTGTAACAAAGACATCAAGGCCCTGGAGTGTGTCCAGAAAAGGGCAACAAAGCTGGTGAAGAGTCTGGAACACAAGTCTTATGAGGAGTGGCTGAGGGAATTGGAGTTGTCCAGCCTGGAGAAAAAGAGGCCTGCGCTGATGTTATCGCACTCTATAACTACCTGAAAGGAGGTTGCGGTGAGCTGGAGGGGTCAGCCTCTTCTCACAAATAACTAGTGATAGGACAAGAGGCAATGGCTGCAAGTTGTGGCAGGGGAGGTTCAAGTTAGAAATTAGGAGATATGTCTTCTCAGAAAGAGTGGTTAGGCATTGGAAGGGGTTGCCCAGAGAGGTGATGGATGCCCTGTTCTTGGAGATGTTCAAGGCCAGGTTAGATGGGGCCTTGGGCAACCTTGTCTAGATCCAAGTCTGGAGGTTGGTGGCCCTGCATGTGGCAGGGGTGTTGGAACTTGATGATTTTTCCAACCCAGACCATTCTGTGATTCTATTTCATCCATTTATAGCTTAAATTTTCATACATGGAAAAGAAATAATTAGTAACCTGGGTTATTAATATCCTAGGTTTTTCTTCACGTGTTGTAGGATGGTGTGCATTTTCTTCAGGTGCTCAAGTCAAATGCAGTCAGATTATTAGAGAATAGTCCTTACAGCTGAGAATTACAAATTACGCTCAGTCAGTCAAGCAGATACCTCCAGTTTTAATGTAAGTTGTATATTTTACAGGTGAAATGATCACAGCAATTCCTTTAAATAGCACTTTGTGGCAGTCTGTGGCCAGGACCCCAGCTGTAGTCTGCTTTTATATTTCAGCCGCTGAACGGAGGTTTGGCAAACCACAGGGGCTTGACAGGTTGCAGTGAGTCGCCCAGTTCTGCAGAGTGACCAGAGGTTTGTCTGCGGGGTTATACAATTTCTTTTAATGGATTATGTTCAAAAACCTGTACAAAAATGTAAGAGGAGGCAAACCAGCAGAGGCAGAAGAGGGTTTTTTTCATGGTGCAGCAGATGTGTGTGTGGCCACTCTTATTTCCGTGCTAATTATCTAGGTAATCCTGGGAGAAGAGCAGACATACAGACTTTTTGTTTCTTAAATAATAAAATGATATAAGAATCTGAAGAGCAACCATAAAAGTGGCTTCCATGAGCTATTCTGACATTAGTGGAAAAAAGATGAGCTGTGTAAAAATCAGAAAGGTTATTTCTCCTGTACTTGCAACAAAATTATCAGTTAATCTTTATTATCTTGCAAGCAAATCCATGAATTTTCATCTATGTTTACTGGGTGTTTGCTTTTTTTTTTAAATTACAAAAGTTAAATAGAAATAATTACATCCCTGGAGATGCATGGAAACATGATAAAGCTTAGACTGCAAGACTTAACTGTACTTAATTTTATGCATTTTCTCACCTTGCTTGTCAACCAATAACACATAGAACACTTGTTTCAAAACCTAACAGCATCATTCCCGTAACATATTCCTTGCTAGAATAATGATCTTCTGTGATGTAATTGCCTGTGACAACATGATATTCTGATACAAAAAAATGCAGCTTTTTAGTGTGCATGTTCCATGCCACACATGAGACATGGTGAGTTATCTGAACCATCTAGTTCTCAGTGTCATTTTTATAATGGATTTCTTCATTCTGAGGCTGACAAAGGAGATGAGGATCGATGGAGACATGGGAAAGAAGGAGAGGAAAAGAGAAAAATGGGAAACCCATTTCTGTAACCTGGGGAAAAACTGTTTTGCAGCTCTAGATATACACATAGAGTCTTCAGTGAGCTGAGACTGTTCTGAAATTCAACAACAGACCTGTAAACCGGTGGTTGGTCTGTGTAGGGGAATAGTTTTTCTCGGTATTCTTGGTTCAGCATCTAGAGAAGTTAATTCATCATTTATTGAACTTTTCCATATATCCTCATGATATATATGTTAAGGCTGTCATATTAAATGTCTGATGGTGCTGAAGTCTAAATTCTGTGTTTCAGTTATGGCAAGATATGCTCCTTTCCTTTTTAGAGAGCCCTCTTAAAAACATACACAGCAAACCTCAAAGGAACAGTAGGAATCTCATTTATCTCCGATTAGGTTTTTGCTTCCTGATAGCATGGACACAATTAGTTTGCTTTTGCAGAAGGCCTCTCGGAGGGCACGAGAAGATATCAAATAAAACTAACTGGAGAGACCTACCCTACTTCAGGGGCAAAAACCTCACTTCTTTAACAGGCTTTAGGGAAAGATAAGATGTCCTACCTGCTTCATGGACACTTGGTGTAAGATTAAAAAAAAACAACTGCATTAAAAGAAACAAAGGTAGGAGGGGGTTAGGCAAGATAAAACCTTAGAATACGTCAGAGCTTTAGTGTTTCTTACTTCTATAAAGATACAATATTGAAAGGTCCCTTGTGGTTATTTGTGGTGGTGGTGTTATACATAATACTTATTAAAAATAATAATATATACTTATAAATTATTGTATTATTATTTTCCTGGGTGTTCTGGTAATGTTTTAGATTTCTGTAGCTGAAAGAAGTCTGGATTACTTCCCAGTGTCTCAGACATCTCATACCCATAGTTAACAAAATTGAGAAAACAAAAACTGTCTTGAAGATTTTACATTATTCCTTCGACTCTGATAGCTGTGTGAAAATCTGTGTGGTCTTTATTAATAACTTGTGTGTGAAGCAACTCATAGAATCACAGAATGGTCTCAATTGGAAGTGACCTCAAATATCACCTAGTTCCAACACCCTTCCATGGGCAGGGACACCCTCCACTAGCCCATGTTGCCCAAAGCCCCATCCAACCTGGCCTTGAACACTGCCAGGGAGGGGGCAGCCACAGCTTCTCTGGGCAACCTGTGCCAGGGCCTCACCACCCTCACAGGGAAGAATTTCTTCCTAATACCTAATCTCTCTGCTCTTTTAGCTTAATCCCATTACCTCTTGTCCTGTCACCCTATGTCCTTCTACCTATCCAGCTTTCCTGTAGGCCCCTTTAGGTGCTGGAAGGCTGCTATAAGGTCTCCTTGGAGCCTTCTCTTCTCCAAGCTAAACAAGCCAACTCTCTCAACCTGTCATCATAGGAGAGGTGCTCCAGCCCTCTGATCATCTTTGTGGGCCTACAATGGACTCACTCTCATGTACTGAGGATCCCAGAGCTGAACATAGTACTTCAAGTGGGGTCTCAACAGAGCAGAGGAGCAGAATCACCTCCCTCAATTTGCTAGTCTCACTTTTATTGATGCAGCCCAGAACATGCTTGGCTTTCTGGGCTTCAAGCATGCATTGCCATCTCATATTCAGCTTTTTATCTATCAACAGCCCAAAGTCCTTCTCCTCAGTGTATCAACTGCAGCACACATTTTGGTGTCATCAGCAAACTTGCTGAAGATGTATTCAATCTCACTATCTGTGTTGCCAGTGAAGATTTTAAACAGAGTTGGTCCCAGTACTGACCCCTGGGGAACACCACTCATAATTGGTCTGCACTTGGACACTGAGCTGTTAACCACAACTCTTTGAGTGCAACCATCCATCCAATTCCTTATTCACCAAGTGTTCGATCTTTCAAATTCATGTCTCTACAATTTAGGGACAAGGATGTCATGCAAGGCAGTGCCAAACCTTTGCACAAGTCCACATAGATGATGGATGTCACTGCTCCCTTATCCGTGAACACTGTAACCCTGTCACAGAAGGCCATCAAATTTATCTGTGCTTCCCATGTGCCTGAGCATAGTTTCCAGGAGGATCTACTCCATGATCTTGCCAGGCATAGAGGTGAGACAGAAGGTGCTGTAGTTCGTGGGCACCTTTTTTTTTTTTTGCCTTTCTAAAAATGGGAGTTGTGTTTTCCAGTTGGTGAGAAGTTCACTGGACTGCCATGACTTCTCAAATATGACAGAGAGTGGCTTAGCCACCTCATATACCAGTTTTCTAAGGACCCACAGCAGGTCCCATGGACTTATGCATATTCAGATTCCTTAGATGTTCCCAAACCTTGTCTTCTATAGTGGTGGTTCTTCATTCCCTTGGTCCCTGCCTTTGCCTTTTATGACCTGGACACTGTGACTAGAGCCCTTGCCAGGGAATACTGAGTCAAAAAAATCACTGAGCACTTCAGCCTTCTCCATAACCTGGGAAATCAGGTCTCCTGGTTTGTTCTGATAGGGGACATTTTCCTTCATCTTCCTTGTATTGCTGACTTAGAGAAACTTTTCTTCTTGTTCTTGATGTTCCTGGACAAAATATAGTTCTATATAGGGCTTTAGCTTTCAGGTTTGTTTTTTTCTTCATATTTTGATCTAGAGAGATATCTCTATATTTATACTGTCAGGTATTTTTCTATGCAAGTTTGGGTCTTTTCATGAAGTTTGAGCACTGACATGGTTTTGAGTAAAATATCTGACACTGAGTAAACTTTGTTAGGTTTGGAGATTACATTTGAGTAAGGTTCCCAAATTGGATTTTAATCTTAATCTGAAGCTACTAAGAAAAACATTACTTGGTAAAAGTTTTGGTTTCCAAGTATTTTTGGGTTGGCTGAAACAGTGTAGCTTATTTTATATGTATTTCAGCACTTTATTTCAGTCAACCCTAGAAATAAGCAGCACAGGAACAAACAGCTATGGTCAAAAAAGTTATTTAAAAATTAATCGTATTCACTTTGCTGTCTCATTGCTTTGCCTTCTGGAATAATGGATACTGCTCCTTTTGATCATAGTCATTCTCATCAGTTACAATATTAAAAGTTTATGAGTGCCTTAAAATGTTTTGAAACTGGCTTTTAGTTAACCTGGCTGTCCCTTTCTATGAGTCAGTCATGCCCAGGAGCTTCAGGCTACATCACGAAAAGCTGAAATGGAACTTTCAAAGGTAAAACCTGAAAACAGTCTTGTTTCAGGCTGTGATAACTCCGTTCCTTTCCTTGCTGCAAGTTGTATAGTCCAAATCCCTTCTCTGGTCAGACACTGGTGCTCATGTGACAGATTGAGAAAACTCTAAAGCTGCTGAGGATCCGAGACTGTGAAAAGTCATGACTTTTGCAGGAGGATGCCAGGCATCACTGTTGGCTCCTGGTGGCTGAGACCTCAGGGCAGTTGCAAATGAGTGGGTTGGACTGTGTGGCTTGGGGTGACAGATCCAAAATCGGTCGCGTGAAGTTTCCATGCAGGTGCAAAATGAATTATTTAAGTCCTATCATTAAAGCGTTTGCAGGCTAAGCATGGATTAGAGACAATACTTGGATCCAGAAAAAAAAGGTGATACTTCCTCATTCATAGTCCCTAAACATAGCATTAAAGATCATTGATAAAACACTCAAAAATTGGGAAAGACAAGAATTAAGGTGCAACTTGAATTCAGTCTTCTATGACATTATTTTGTCATTTTGTCTAAAACAATCAGTTTGATTTGGAGATCTGACAGCTCTCTAACACAAAGTCCCATACTAGATCAGACAACCACATCTCCGTGGTCTAGTTCAGGGTTGGGATTTTTTTTTTTTTCCTCTTTTTATGTTTCTTAATCCACTTTTAGTTTTCAGCAAACTCTGACTTGCAAAGAGAGTTTTAGAATGTTTTCACTGACACCGTACATTTTTCTAGTGTAGATTTCAGGCAAGTGGAGCACTTTTCAAAGACACAGACCCTATGGCAGCATCTCAGCTGTGCAGCAGCTCTTTCTGGTTGCAAATTCCACATTTTCCATGGCTCTGTGGGTGACAATGTGCATCATGTCCCACGTAAATCAGAGATGATAAGGGAAAGCAAGAGGGCACTTCACTGCACTCTTTGTATTTGATGTTTGGAAGGTCGGTGGCTGGGAAGGTGATGTACTGGCTGCTGCAGAGCTCCACTCATTTCATTGTGACTTACAGATCAGGAAAGTGAACCTCATTAAAGACCTGACCTGCAAGATGAATACAAATCTTGTGTCTCATTATAAACAACACCCATGAAATGCAGCTTTTCTTCCTAAGGAACACTCCAGCTCAATACTAATTGAGCAGCCTCATCCCGTCCTGTGACGCGCAGTGATCTACTGCTCATTGTTCTTCTGCTGTGGATGTAACGCATCTTCCTCGAGCACTGCAACACTTTAATGTGTGGATTTAATTTTCCCATCATTCTTTCTGCTCTGTAGAGTATGTGTCAGAGATATGGCGAAGAGTACAAATTTTTGCAGGAGGAATGACTGAGAAGTGGACAGCTGTAAGGATCTCATAGCATTAATTGCTTCACCTCCTGTTCAAATTATTCTTTCTGATGTTCTGTGACATGTAAGAATTATTTCCATGTTATTAAGTCAGGGATTGGATGTAACATGAAACCCCCTTTTTCTACTGATTCAGAATCTACCTTTTGTGGTGCTGGAAGAGCTGTGTGGTTGACATGCTGAAAGGACAGGATGTCATCCACGGGAACCTGGACAAGCTGGAGAAATGGGCCCATGTGAACCTCATGAGATTCAACAATGCCAAGTGTAAGGTCTTGCACCTGGGTCGAGGAAATCTTTGTCATCAATACAGGCTGCAAGATGATGGGAGAGAGCAGTCCAGCAGAGAAGGACTTGGGTGTGCTGGTGGATGAGAAGCTCAATGTGAGATGACAATGCGTGCTTTCAGCCTGGAAGGCCAACCATATCCTGGGCTGCATCAAAAGGAGTGTGGCCAGCAGGCTGAGGGAGATGATTCTCCCCCTCTACTCCGCTCTTGCGAGACCCCACCTGGAGTTTTATGTCCAGTTCTGGAGTCCTCAACATAGTAAGGACATTGGACTGTTGGAACAGGTCCAGAGGAGGACCATGAAGGTGATTAGAGTGCTGGAGCGTATCTCCTATGAAGACAGACTGGGAGATTTAGGGTTGTTCAGCCTGGAGAAAAGAAGACTGGGGAGATCTTACAGAGGCCTTCCAGTCACTGGAGGGGGGCTTTAAGAAAGCTGGGAAGGGACTTTTTAGAAGAGCATGAAGTGATAGGACGAGGGGGAATGGTTTTAAATTGGAAGGGGGTAGATTTAGTTGGGAAGAAATTCTGCACTGTGAGGGTGGTGAGTCACTGGAACAGGTTGCCCAGGGAAGTGGTGTCTGCCCCCTCCCTGGGGATATTCAAGACCAGGTTGGACAGGGCCTTGAGCAGCCTGGTCTCGTGAGAGGTGTCCCTGCCCATGGCAGGGAGGTTGGAACTTGGTGATCTTAAACGTCCCTTCTGCCCAAACCATTCTGTGATTCTGTGACTGATCTTAGTAGGGATTCAATCAACTTATGACTGTCCCTTTTCCTGCAGGATAGCTGGCTCCTCCCTAAAAGGGATTTGGTAAATTATGAGTCATATTTGCCTTTACTGATTCTGGAGAAAGTTATGGTGTTTTTTAGAGAAAATTCTCTTCCATGTAGTCAAAAAACGTCAGTAATTTGGCTGGATAGGACTATTTACAGGAAAAAAAAAAGAAAAACAGACATCAGTTAAAAAGCACAGAAAAATAGATTCTACAGGTTGTCCTTTATGAAAATCAGCCATAGCTAGCTTCTAAACTTAAGTTTCAGTGTTACTCAGTTCAGAGTTTGCACAGACTTGCAGAGGGCAGCTTGATTTTCTGAAAGGCTGACAAAATTATAATAGGTGAGTGGTGCCTTTTAAGAGAAAAACAGTGTTCTCAGCCTTAGAATGAAGCCTGCAGGTGGGGCTTCCTTTGTGGTCGTATATCTCCGTTCCCTTGATCTAAAATTAACAAGTGACAGCATATTTTGTTGCAGTTGCCAACTTGTTCTTAAGTTCAGGCAATTTGTGCAAGTGATGGGACACTTTGAACTGGCATCTGTCTTACAGAAACATTCTTCCTCAGGGCTGGAAAGCTGGGCAGGAACTGAAAGCAAGGGTTAATTAGGAAAGAAAGAGTAATTATCTGGGTTTCCCTTTTCTTTTTTCTGCTGTTACCTTCCCTGACCTATAGCTACCATCAGTTCATTTCCCCTTCAGAACCGATATCTCTGTGCATGTCAATCGTTGCCCAGTGCCTCCTTGCTTAAATAAAACGCTGGGGATTTTTCAGCCTTTAAAGAAAATTACAAAAGCTCTTTCTTGCATGTTGTGCAGTTACCTCTCCCATTCTTTTCCTAAAAAAAAGCAGGATTCAGCACCTCCCTGGCAGAACCATCAGAATTAGCATGTCAATATCACAACATCTCTCTGTGGGAGTAATGTTGTGTGTCCTGCTCTGAGGTTAAACATTTAGAGGAGAAACCACATTAAAATGAGTTGTTTGCACTGTTAACCTTAAGGGGATGTAAACTAGAGCAGGTTGTTCATTCCTGTGCCGGATACACAATCTGTTACAGGCGTTAGAACAATTATGATGCAGGTCAGGAGGTTTCATAAGAGGCAACCTCATTGCCTCTCCAACACCCTACCTGCTCACTGCCGCTGCTCCCCGGAGTCCTTTCACATAAGACACCCTCTTCTGCACCATTAGCATTACCTGGAAATGGATATCCCTCTTCCAGCTTGGCTTTAGTGGAGCCCTAACAATGATGTCCTCATTTTCTACTAATTTTTCAGCATTTGCATCCTCACTAATGAATTCTTTTTCTGGCATATATAAAGGGTGTAGATAGCAAACCCCTTCTAAGAAAAAAAGAATGTGTGTATGTTTATATATATATATATATGTGTGTGTGTGTGTGTGTGTGTGTGTGTATGCAACTTCAAAACCACATGTTGTTCTGGGAAATATCTCAGGGTAATGATATGACATTGATATAATGGTGTTTTTGAAGGTTAAATGTTGTAATTAAAGCTTGTCTCCAGCTCTGAAGCAGATGACTTGCAGAAATGTGTCTGTGTCTTTCAGCTTGCAAACCGGAAGAAAAAAATGTAAGAACACTTATTTTTTTTAAAGCCCTAATCCTGTTTATACGTCTGCATATACTGCCAAAGTAGATCAAGCTCTTCTGATAAGAAGTGGGTGAAACCAAACAATGAGTGCAATAGAGACCAACAACACCCAGAATCCAGTGTACGAAGAGTTTGCACCATGCAGGTCTCCATCTCTGTGCTCTCCATTTCTAACTTCTAAGCCACAGTTGTGCACAGACATCAGGATAAGCTTGGGAATTCCTACACTGGCAGCATTGCTGCACGACAAAACCATTGAGTAAATGAAAACAGCTCACCTTCCTTTTCTCTTCGCAATTTTTAAATTAAATACCATACCAAGACTCTGTCTTGTACTCCACCCCTCCTCAGCTGATGGAGAAGCATTATCTCCGTGTGCTTTCTGACCTGCTTGGAAATTTCTGTGTCCCAGGTGAGCAGTACTGGTGACATCGCAGTTTTTGTTACTGATGAACCAACTAAAGGGAATTTGGTTTGTGTGGACCTAACCCTGAACAGTGTGGTTCTCTCCTTTGTTTGCATGAGAGAATAGAAGCAGCTTGATTGCTCTTATCGCTATATCAGACTGCATATTTTGCCCAGCCATCCCTACTCCTTGTGCCTCAGTTTCCTCATCTGTAAATTGGGAATAATGACACTAATCTCTTCCCAGTGCCTTAAAGAAAAGACAACATAGAGCTACTGATCTCCCCGGGGCCTGTACAACAAGCCTGGGCACTGAGTTTAGAGGTCTGCTCTGGGAGCATCAAAAAGTTATTATTTGCTACCTCAGACATTTTTCCTGGCCTAGATCTGTATGTCCTTGGGTGATCTCAGTGCCATGTCTATGCCACTTGCTATTGATTTGCTTTTTCGTTTTCCTTCCTTCCTTTCTTCCTTCCTTCCTTCCAACTAACTTGTAAAGATTTCAGTTGATTTATTCTTAATCATGTTTTCTCCTCTGCTTTGGAATTAACAGCTTCAGAGGACCCTCAGCTTCAGCAACATCCCACTGCTGCTGCAGCTTCTGGACTTGATGCTGCTAAAAGGAACCAGCACATCCAAGCCAATATAGGCACTGAGCTACAGCAGCTCCTTCCCCCCCTGCCCCTGCTCCCCGGACGCAGAGGGCCCCCAACCACTGCTAGACATGGCTCAGAAGGAGAGCGTGGGTGTACCTTCACCTAAAAGTTTACATCCTGGACAAGACAATGAAATCACGTGATAACAAAAGTATGCCAGCAGCCATCTCCAGATAGCAGACAGAGACAACAAAATAATGAGATTTGCCAAGGACAGAGCTGGGAGTTGTATCATTATACCTCCCGGGCTGGCTATGTACAGAAGACTATGTACACTCTTTCTGGATGAACAGATACTTTGGATTCTGAAGTGGTGTTTTTCCTCCCCCTACTCCTCCCTTTTGGTCTCTTCATCCTGTTCACCCTTTCCTTCTTTTTATTTTTTTCCATCCTGCTTCACATCTCTATATTTGATTATGTTCTCCAGGAATTACTGTTCCTTCTTTCCTAAACATCTGCTGGGTTTTTTTTGTGACTAGATGGAGGACAGAAACGCAGGAGAGAAGCCTGTCCCAGGGGAGCTACTGCCCAGTGCCCAAGGAGGGCTCTGGCAAGCACATGCTTCAGCATGAGCAGGCTTTGCTCTGCTGCTTTCACACTGTGTTTGGCATCCTCCAGCATCCTCCATGTCTCTCTCTCCGGTCCAGTCACCAGGTGAAATCTGTCACAGCTGACCCTTGACCTCACAGAAGTGCTCACAGGCTGCTGGTGACAACTCCTTTCTCCAGTAATAATGCATTCCCTGTGATACACTCTGCCTTAGCTCTAATTGTGGTCTTGCCAGAACAAGTTGGCACAGCTCATAACTGGAAACAAAAGCTACTTGTTCACGTCTTTATTTCTCCTCTCTGGGCCTGCTGCTATTTCAATCCCACCCACTCTCCCACGAAATGCAGTAATCTGATGGTTTCGTCAGCTCACCTGCCATGGCCCAGAGGCTGCACATCTACAGGGCCAGAAGGTGCCCTGAGTAGAGAGATACAGTGTGAGGATTTGGACAGTGGTACCGAGTCATTTATCAACAGTAGTGTCTCTGCTAGGAAGAAGGCATTGGCAGTAAGAAAGGTGTATGATCTCTGAACTCCAGAGGAGCAGTAGGGCCAGTCACTGAATGCTAATGGCTTCGTCTAGGGCTCCTTGTCCTCTGTTTACTCTGAAGTACAAAACCAAAACTGCTTACACTGAGAACCATTTTCTGCAGTGTCCATAGAGGGGTTTGTACAGCCCTGCCCTCCAGCCCCGCAAGGGATCCGTGTAAGTCCTTCAGCAATTTGAAGCTATTGAAGGCTTCCACCAGCAGGACTCCAGCCTAAAAAGGTCTCTGCACAAGAAGGCAGCAGGTGCAGACCCATTGCCTTGTGCAGTAGGAGTGCCTGCGCCCGCTGTGGCTGCACACTTGGCCACTGCAGCACTGGGGACCACAATACTCTTGTTTGTGAACCACAACTCTGAGCCTGCCTTTGAATCACAGCTGTCTAGGTTTCCATTTCAGTCACACAAGAAAAAGCTAATTTGTTAAAACTTTGTTCCTGCAAAGGGTTGGGGGGGGGGGGGGGGGGGGGCCTGTTCCTGTCCTGCTAGAAGTATATTTCTGCAGAATACTGCTGCTGGTAAACTGCAACGACTATTCTCTTATCCCATCTAAATTCTCTCCCATAAATCCCATACTGATATGTCAGCGTCCCCCACTCCGATGCAGCACAAGGTATGTATAGGACAGATGTACAGACTTTCCTATAAAATCTGAGTCCTATGCTTTAATAGATACATTTGCTTTCCATTCCATACCACTTGATTTTAAAAGACTTTCTACTGATTCCCCAAATCTCTAATTTCCTGGACTTAAGCTGTTTCATAGACTTGTGCTGCTTCAGTGACCAAAACCAGCCAGTCATTGGTTTCTTCTTCATTTTTCAGAGACAGGTTATGTGGGACTGCAAGTCTTCAAAACCAGTGATCTGTGGTCTGAGAGTAAAAACAGTCACAAAATTCTCCACCCTTAGGATGAAAAAATACAGCTCATCTTGCTACTGTTTCTTCAGCAGTAAGAAAAAGTAATTTTTAATAGTTTTTTTTTTTTTTTTCTCTGCCTGTAACAGGAAAGAAGCTAAAAAAACACAGTGGGATTGCAGATTTAAACTAGCTACCAGTTTAACAGCCCTGAGAAAAGTCCACACCACTGAGTGATGTATCACTCAAATATGTAAGTTTTCCATGGGGAGCTCTCAGACTCCGCCTCAGAGGATGATTTTGCTTAAATAAGCACAGACCAGCTTTGTTGTTGCAACTTTATGGAGCTTGTCCCTTCAGGCTGTGGGTCCAAAAAGCTGTGCAAATCCCGGTCAGGCTCTCTGATGAGCTAGCAATGTGTTCGTCTGCAGACACTACCTTTCCAGCACTGCCAGCTCTCCCCTCCCAGCTGTTAGAGGCTGTTGCTCCTGACCTTTATTAATAACAGACACTTGTATCTTTGGTTTTTTTTTTTCAAGGAAGGGATGTAGGACGTCTGGGTTGTGCACAGTGATTCCCAAATGCATTTTTCATGGGACTAAATTATAATCCATTTTTGGTTTACTTTGAAGTTAGTGTAGTCATGCTATGACAGTTGTGGTTCCTTTTCTTACCAAAAATAAACATGAGTTGTCCTTGAAAATGGGTTCTGCTTCTCTCCAGCAGCCGTGTTCCCGACAAAGAACAACAGCATTGTTTTGCCATTATATTTGATAACTCTTTACTCATCCCTATTGGAAACAGGTGTTCAGAGTCTTCTGTGCCTGTATCAGGAACTGGATTCAAGGGTAAAATACAAATTTTTAGATAAATTATTCTCAGAATATTTTAGGAGCAGATTTATATCAAGAAATCCAGAGGAGATTCAGGAAAAAACATTTTTGTATAGAACAAAAAAGAGGAGGGGGAGGTGGAGGGATAAGGTCATCAGACAAGGTAGGAACAGGAGAGAGGCAAGAGAAACTGAATGATATCAGGATATAAAAGCTTACAAATATTTTTAATTTGCAAAAAATACCTAGTCCTAAAACACAACACTTCCCTGGCAGTGACCACATTTGCTTTTCGGGGCAAAAGGGGTGGATAGGCCGAGCGTCTATTTTCTGGTCTTGTACTTGAAAGAGCTTTTCTTCTACACTTATTTCAGAGTGCTATGACAAGCCAGACACAGGCACACACACACAACAACTAAGAAAATAGAAGTAGGTATTATTTCAGACAATAAAAACAGAGCAAGTTTTGCATGCAGATGGCCTTCTTTGAAAACTGGCTTGCTTTCAGCACATGTCAGCACAGCTATATATCTTTCCGAGTTTCTGTGACAAGAGCTGAGAATGGATGGATGGCTGTTTTCCTGCAGTTTTCGATAACAATTTTCAGAGATTAGGACTGTTTTGGAGAGGCAAGTTTTTGAGTCTACTTTCAGAAGGTGCTTGAGTTTAGCAAGTAACTTTAGCTACCCTGATATCTCCTTCAAAGGTGATAGAGGTTGAAGGAAAACAAGTCATAAAGGAGAACTGAATTTAGTTTCTTATCACATTATGCTTGTTTAGGGAGGACTTTTTCAGAGGTTTATCAGAGGCAAATTCATTGCATACATTTCAACAATGAGAAAGGGCAGTGGTCAAGGGAATAAACGTACTCCTGAGTGTGACAGTTCTGCACAGGCGTACCATGTGGCCTCTTGCATTGCTTGGAAAGAAATGGGATCAACAGGCAGTAAAACAGCCAAATTGCCTTTGACTGTGCTTGTACTAATTATTTGCTTTTGAATTTTTTTTTCCTTCTAATTTTTTGTTCCCCTTGTTGGCCTGCTAGTGTCCTAGGTTTACCTTCTGATCTTAGTCATCAGTCTCCCTGCCACAGTGGGAAGTCATTTCCTTCAGCCAGTGTGGTAAATGTTGTGCAGCTGCTTTCACAGAAGGATTATAATGAGTGCTGTTAGTATTAATCACTGTACTCTTGAATTAGTTTTGTAAGGTACTGTCTGGAGAAAGGAGAAGAATCATGTCCACCTGACAAAATGCCATAACTCTAGCAAACTCCAAAGAGAGGGGCTGTTTAGCTTAGCGCTGCCTGAGGTCTCTTATTTCATTTAAGAATACATTTATCTTCCTTCTCATATTCACATCTGCTTTATACTAAGTAAAATTATTTTTATGTTAAGCTTGGGTCACATCCACTGGTAAATGAGGGAGTGAAACTATAGAAGATGTGTTCCTAAAACACCACTAAGGAGGGAAGAGTAAGTGTGTCTGTCAGCAGTTATTATGTTTCTCTTTTGCTATTTGTTAGGAACTTCTCCAGGCCTCACCCTTTCAATAATTTAATTGTGCTGTAACTCCTTATGGTAGCTGACCACTGAGCAGTAAGATTGGTGGGGAAAGGCAGCATCTTTTACTAGCCTCGTTGATATATTGGGAAAGAAAAAAAAAAAAAAGATATGCTGTCAGGTTCTAAGACCCTGCATGTGACTCCATGCTTGAAAATGTTTTATATTAGATCTGATGAATGATATGGAGCCGTGCTCCAAGCCTTGTTTCTTCTGGCCGTCACAGCTACACCACCACCGCTATTAAAAAATGCACAGAGGATCATTCTTTCAATCTAGGCTTCCATAGGACAGAAAGGAAGTACAATAAACATTTTTAACAAGTTGGGAAAGAAAAATAAATGTTTCCTATATCAGCAGGCAATGCCTTCACTCCATGTGTTGTCTGGTCTTGTCCTTTGATCACTCCAGTCCCTCCTGCTTCACAGCAGTCATCGTATCGCAGTGCTGAAGTTGGGCACCGAATCCTCCCACTTGCTTCTGGATACAGCCCTCATGCAACCCACCATCAGACCAATATGCCCTGTTTAGACCAACAATTTAGACACACATTTCATAACCAACCACTTCTGGTATCAGCCTTTATAGATGTATAAAAAGCTTTCCTTCCCCCGACATCCATATGGTGAACTGCCAGATTACACAGATGCCCTCTTTTAAAGTTCTATTTTGAAAAGTCTCATTAAATTAAGAATTAAGAGCAAATTGAGAATTAAATTATTCATCTATCTTAAGCAATGCTACATTGCTACGCAAACTGTTTTCTAGGACTTTGACAAATCATTTAAGGCCAGGTTCAGCCTAGGCAGTGCCTGCTTGTGAATCTGCAAATCCTTGACCAAAAACTCCCATCTCCAGTTACATGGAAATAAATGCCCAAATGGACTTTCAAAGGAATCTTCGTGCTTAATTTCTGCTCCTTTGATTGCATACCTTACATACTAAAGAGAAACAGAGGACACAAATGGAAACAGAGGCTGGAGAAAGGCTGAAGGTCAAAGGGAAGGTGGGAGCTGGAGCAGAGCTCAGTGTCACCTCCATCCATGTGCAACAGTTGCTGTAGGGAGCTGCATCCCTGCCTTGTATTTTCTGGAAGCAATTTACCATGGCTTCATAAGCCTGCTGCCTGTGCTCCTGCGGGGTGGGGATTTTTGAAAAGGAGAATACAGAATTGTGTGTGTCTCACTATAAGCTAGAAGAATAGAGTTGATTCTTGGATTTATATTTATTAATGACAGTTTTTACAGGATGATGGAATTTATTTAATGCAAATATTTATACTAGTGCACTTCTGTAGTTCCCCTTACATCAGGAAGGTGAAGAATGTTTAACAAATCTGTTAGCTGTCTGCTACTGTTATTCTCTCAGGGTTACTACAGTGAATTTTAATGTTCATTTAAATACTAGTATTTAAATACTAAGCCAGGCTGGCATCCTGACTTCACCAACCTGTTTGCACAAAAATCAGTCAGTGTATATAGGCCTTGCTATATTCGTACTTAACCTAGATACAGGTCTGCTCCTGGAAGAGAAATGTGACACAGCTTAAAAGGGTTTTGACCAGTGCTCTATCTGCAAGTGCATATGTATATAGGCATTTCAGAGCAAAGTCATAGGTTATAGGCATTCCAGAGCAAAGAAATGGCATAAATATCACGTCAAAGCAAATATTTGCAATGTGGGCCAAATATGATTGACTGTAAAATGTGTTAAATTACAGCAGATGAGCTAGCACATCTGCTATGTGTTTCTTTATAAAGGAGACAACCAAAAATCTCAGCATTGGATATGTTCCCATTTCTTGTGCTCCATTAGCTGCCCTGTGTCTGTCACAGTAATGGTGATGTAAAATGGCTCATTCTCAGATACATGAGTTTGTGTGAGCAGCAACTGTTTATTTCTTGGACTTTCTTCACTTTAAGCGTTCAAATTTGTGCAGTTTTTTGGCTGTGTATTTATGTCCCAAGGAGAAAGAAGGTAACATCTGTGAATGACACATTCTTTTACTGACCTTGTCTTTGTCCCAAGGTGAACAGCCTTTTGACTGATTTGCCATCTTATTTCCAAGTTTGGATTTGACACATCAAGTTAGGGAAGAGACATAGTCCAGATCAGGACCATCTCCAGGTAAAGTCATCTGTTTTCAGTGTATAAGATTTCAAAACTTAAAATGGATTCATCTCAAAGTACTCCTTGGATGATATTTTGTGGTAACTGTATAAAAGTATGATTCAGAGCATGCAATTAATCCCTAAAACATTTCATTCTTTGACAAGTTTTGCAACAAATGGGATGTCACAATAATGGTAAAATAATTTTATTTCCAAAATGGCAAAATGAGTTGAGCTGTGACATTTCTGCTGGGACCATGGCAACATGGTTATTTCTATGCGCAGGAAGAAAAAACAAACTAATCCAATAAAGATGGATGTATTCCTCTTTAAAGCAAGGAAATAATTGTGATATACAATATGTGCCTATATATAAGTTTATTATAGACTTTTGTAGTTAGATTTCTTCATATTTTCTTAAACAGAGAGAAGACCTGGAAGATCTATTACCTAAATGATTACTTAATGAAGAAGACTACTGAAGTTCTGTGATGGTGTTCTCAGAATTATCTGTACTGCTGGAAGGTAACTATCCATATTGCTTTTGAAGTCTGCTTTGTTGAATATAAGAATGTCAGTGCAGCATCAGTTTAAAGATTAACTTAGGTAATTTGCTGTCCAGGGCCAGTAGCAGATGCTTCGAAATAAGCAGCAGCTTACGGTTTCATAATAATAATACTTGAGCCAATGTAACACTTTGCTACTGCCAAGAGGGAAAGGTCTTGCTCTTTCTTTCTGCTCCTGTGCCCTCATCTCCTGGATTCATAAACCCCAGCTTTCCTGAGTTTTTCAGGTGCTCGTCCAGGCACAGTAAGCCAATTCAGTGAAATGGCAGAAAACTCCCTTTAACAATAAGAAAGAGGTGGTTTTGTCTCTGGTGAGTTGAGCTGGCTTGCTATATCGTCCGTCAGGTCGCAGAGAAAGACAGATGGGTCTGTGGGATCGGTGAGTGTGGGAGGAGAGAGCAGAGAAGGCTGGGTAAGAGGAGGAATGAAGGAAAGAACTAAGGAGGGAGGTAAAGGGGCATAAAGTCTCCTAGTTGTGTCAGCAGCAAGACATTTATTTGGCTAAACCATTTATTTTTGCCTGTTTGACATCTCCTGGAAAATCCAGATGATCTTCCCAGAGAAGCATTTACAGAGGGTGGGAGAGCTCTTTCCTGAATGGAATAATTTATTTACAATTTACCAACATGTCTGTGCAGGGTTGTGGGATTTTGGTGGGATTTTTTTCCACACATGCACTATTTTACTCCCATTGTCCTTGAACTTAAATGGTGAATTTGTTCATTCAACATGCAAAATTGGCAGGACTACATCATAGTATCCAGAAACTTGAAAACATTGTCACATCACTTTTTTAGCCTTTCTCATGTTATTTACTTTCATGCTGAAGCAGAACTGAACCCAGGAGGATCATGACAACTGTCTGTCTGCTGTGAAAACTGACTGCATGATCAGTGCTCTCTTTCCTACTTTTTAAAGTTACCAGTCCTTGAGGGAATCTTTCTGCCCAAACTGAGAGGGATGAAGGGACTTTGATAAGAAGCACTGTTGCCACCTTTCTGAAAGTGACAAACTAACCACTTGAGCACTGATTCTGCCCATTTGATGGATGACTACCCTGAACAAAAGTCATGTTGATATATATTTATATGCACACACACACACACATTTACTATTAATTCTCTTTATTTCTGTCAGTGCCTCTTGTGGAGGTTAGGGTTTTTTTTCTGTGATTTGCACCTTGTTAAAGATTGGTGCCATATTGATAAATTTCATTCTTCTAGCGCTTTGTCCATGCTAAGCTATAGATCACACATCATTCCATAGCTGAGGTATTTCAATCTCTTGAATAAATATCATCTGTTCTGGGTAGATTTTCACAATTCAGTTTCTCAGTTTGTTCCAAGTCACAAAGACTCATTTTGTTAAATTCAAGTCATTCTTTCTGGTGAAGAATATCTCCATTGTAGGAAATTCATGGACACTTTTAGAGCCATTAGATACTGCTGAACATTTTTGAGGTTCCTCTGTAGCTCAGCAATATATCCAATCACAAAAGTTAAATAAATATTCACTGTAGTGGGAAAAAAAAAAAGAATCTTCTGTGAATGCTGATAGGCAGCAGATAATTGTGTGTATCTGCATGTGTGAGGTGAATATCTGAACATCCCAGTTGGAGAACAATCTTGGAAATGGGGGACATCAATAGAAGCAAATGCCAGAGGATGCTCAAGAGCATTCAACAACTTCAAGCAGTCACATGGCAGGAACCAGCCTGACTTGCAGCATGACCTTCCCAGGCCAGGAGGCATCTCCCATCTGGGGGCAGAAATGATGTTCTAGGGAAGATGGTGCTGGTGGGACAGCAAGCGTGTGAAAAATCAGGTAGGGTGAAAGAGGTAATCTTCTTGGGTCTTGAATAGAAGTCATCACCCAGATCCATTACAGATAATTGTTTACTCCGTCTCACCAATGACAAGGATGAGTCAGGCCAACTTCACCTTTTCTTTTTGAAAAGATATCTTTTCAGAAAATATATCTTTCTAACTTTCTGAAAGAGAAAAGTATCTTGAAATGCACTTTAATAATGTTTTCAAGTGTTGTTTCTCAATCAGTATAAGAAATCTGCTACTATTTTGGGGAAATGTTGTATGTTCCCCTGAAACCTGATCACTGGAGAAAAAATTAACAGCTTCATTGTTATTCCTCTTGCCATAAAAGTTGAAGAACTGTCAATACTAGACAAATAATACAACTATGTATGCAGTCAGATCTGGTGCTATTATTGCTATTAAAAGTGATTTCCTGGGGTAAGAGTACATTTAATTGAGCTTCATTTTAAATTCATTATGTTCTATTCTGTGTGGATAATTCTTAACTTGTAAGCCAAACCTATGTTTATTCTAATGCAAAGCTAATCTTCAGAAAAAAACAGTACTCATTTTTCCTGACCTGAAATATTTAGCACAATAAAGATAGAAGTTGAACATAGTAACCTGCTTTTTAATTAAGGTTTCACTTTGTGGAATAGTTTTAAGAGTTAATTCATTACCTTTTTGAAAGGTGCCCATTAGATTACCTATGTAATAATGTTTTTTAAAAAGAGCTTCTGAAATTTGGACCCAATGCTTATTTAGATATATGAGGCTACATGACATAAGAAAGTGATAAACATTTACCAGCTTCTCTTGTGTTTCAGCCTTTTTTTCTGTAACTCAAAGCCCTCTTCTTGTACTTTAACAGACAAGCAAACTCCTATTTTACCCAGTCCTGAGAGCAGGACAGGAACTATTTCATTACCACCTCTAACCTTAGTCAGGTGCTGTCAGTGATCAGCTACCTGAGATGTTCAGCTTGCCAGTGAAGGTAGGTCACCTTCCCTAGAGAGTCAGCTTCAGGGCAAGGAGTCTTGTACCACAGAGGCCTTTACTTTGTGGTGCAGCTCCTGAGGTTGATAGGCATTTGAATTTCTTCTTAGATTAATGGTGAGTACTAGGTCATAGGTAGCCTCACAGCTTCAGTTATTATGTTCTGATAAAGCTAAACTGGAGGGTTGCTTTGATTTGTTAGTTAATTGCCAGCATTTTGGTTTTGTTTTGGGGTTTTTTTTTTGGCTTGGAACATTTTGGGGATTTGGTTCCTACTGACTTACAAAAACTGCTGACTCACTTGTTCATCTCTGATTTTTCTTCCAGTCAGGAACACAATGACCATCAGCCAACTTCATTGTAACAGTATTACAGATAACTCTGAGCTCAATGCCAAGCCATATATTAAGATTTCGAAGTTGCACTTTTATAAGAATAGTGCTCTTCAGTTTTATGGATTGAGAAGTAATAAGAATCAGTATGTGGGAGTTAGATCTAGACATGTTCAATCTAATGATAGCATACTAATTTTAATGGTGAGAATGATTGGTCATTGAAACAAATTATTTGCTGATTGGAGTGGATACCCTGCAAACTAAAATATTCAAAGCAAGGTTGCAGAGATTTCTGGAAGGGTGTATTTGCTTCAGCCTCAAAAAAAAGAAAAACTGTTACAGAAGAGAGTAATGGTAGGGATCAGATTATAGTACCCCAGGTTTCTCTTTTGGTCTTAAAACTCTGTTATTTTTATTTCTTGGACTGGAAATATTTTCCTTCTGAATTATTTACCAGCTTACAGTTTTTATCATCTTTCCTCATGCCTTCTCTATCTTAGTAAAAGAGTAAGGAAACAAATGTTCTACCTGAAGGACAGAAAAAAATCCACAACTTTAAAGACATGGTCAACCTCCCCTCTTATTTCACCTGCTTTTAATCACCGATAGAAACAGATACATATTCCTTTCCTGCTTCCTAAGGAGGTGCTGAGCTCAGATATCCCATGTCGTAAAGCTATCTGTGGAATTCCTGTACGCCTACGTGCACAGTGGAAAGTGCTGGATTTGTACTGTAATGGGTAGTTTTTCTGTCTAGCAGAATTGGTAGAAGGGTAACAAAGAAAATTAATATGACCCTAAGGTGGAAATAACATCATCCAGCGGACTGAACATCTTTTCTTAAAGATTTTTTCTTCCTCTTCAACTCTCTGTTGTGGGCAGGGATGCTGACGTCCAAAGTACCAGGTCTGGGACTTTTAACACACTCAGATAATTTTATTTCAGTGTCATTACTTTGAACTAGCAATGGCTAGTCCAGTGATTCACGAAAGGGAATGTTAGTTTCAGTTCAACTCCTAGTAAAAAACACATCCCCACCCGTGTTTCATGCGGAAAATTGATCTCTACCAGAATTTACTTGAATATACAGGGCACTGCTGCTGTACTTGCGTGAGTGGTTTTGATACCACTTAATGCTTCCTTTTCCACTAATTTTATGTTTATAGTGGCCAACTCTTTGCTTTCCAGGTTTAAGGTAGCTTCTGGAAAGCAGCACACAGCACAGCAAACACCACCTTTACATACTAGCTTGCCCCAGCTCAAGCAAAGAGGATCTGTGTTCCTACTAGGTTTCTCTAAAGACTTGCAGCTTTCACTGGTTGGTGTCATTTTATTGACTCTAATTAAGATTGTATCTGAATACGTTATTGTTTCAGCCAAAATTTCCTAGTCAGAATGCAAGATCTAATCAGTAGGTTTGATGTTAAGAATGTGTGGCCTCCCTTCCCTTACTCTTTTGGCCCAGAAGACTAATCAAAAGACATGCCACACTATACTTCCAGAGGCAATTAATATTTTCTCACATACTGAATAAAAAAATGAGGAAGTGTACACATACATGTGTTTTCATGCAGGTGGTTTTCTGACAGCCTGGGTCTCCAACCAGTAGTTTTCTTTGTTCCTTTCTTGTGGCTTTGCAGCAAATGTGTTATTCTGAAGATTAAGATTTTGATGAGGGAAGGTGGGAAACCCCTAAATCATTGTTTTTCTGCACGGCTGGCTGGTGAGCACAAGATGTGCTTACTCAAGAGCTCAGTGTAAAGGAGTAGAACCAACCAATTTATTGTCCACTGACAGCTGTAAACCTCTAGTTTCTCTCCCTTTCCTTCCTTCTGATCTATGCTTCTGATTGCAAGGGTCACTGCAAACTGGTTCCAACTGGTTGCTAACATCTGTGCTGTTAATTACTTTATTGGCCATCACAGATCCCAGCAGACAACATTTCTGCTTGATCTCCTGTCTCTTCTTCGTGCCTCTCACTGTGCCTTCCCAATGCAAGAGGTGAATGCTTAAAATAAAATGTATTTAATTGCAAAGAGAGGTTTGAAGGGAAACCAAGTGCACTGCTCTTGGGCATGCTTTGGTACTTTTTTTTTTTTTAATTACAGCCTAAAAGAAGGTATTTCTCCACCTATTTCTTCTATAAAATGTCATTGTTACAGGGTAGGATCGCAGTGTTCCCTGTAATTGTCCATTTTATATTGATTACTATCTTCCAACGCCTGCAAAGCCAAATGTTATACAGTTAAATAGTTGTAAAGTCAAATATTATAGGCTTGTTATAGGGACAAGTTCATTAACTATAGAAAGTGTATGGTCTAAAACCAGATATAAAAAAATTATAACTTTAAGGCATTCAGTCACTTGAATGGATCTGATTGAAGTCCAGTAATGTCTGGGCTTGCACTAAACATGCCTTTACTGTGTGGTTAGCCCAAACACCACCTTAATTTTCTAATATGTAGAAAAATCTTGTACCAATGAGTCAATACATTCTCCCCTGCAAGACAGGCAGGGGCTACCCTCTGGGCTCCAAACAGAAGCTATCTAGAAACCAGGTAGGAAGCCAAAAGGTCTCAATTCTTCAGTGCCCTTTCTAGAAGTCCCCCAGAAAATGATAGCCTTTCACATAGTTAATAAGTACTATCTGTGTCTGGGGTTGGAGGGACCACTTTCAGAATCACAAGGTCAGCTACTCATTTAGGGTTTTGCAAAGAGTATGTTTCTTGCCTGTGCTGGCTTGTTCACAGGTCAGTAAGACTTGTCCATTTCTGCACTCTCGTTTCTTTATACTGGAAAGGCTTTATCAAAGTAGTGTAAATCAGAGTATGTGGAGTTTGGATCTTTAGGGACAAAACTTCTGTTTTATTCTGGGACAAATACCTTCTGTATTTGTCTTGGATTTACTCTAAATGTCTGCTACCAGTCTCCATCATCAAAAGAATAGCAAGGTATGTATCCTGATGTGCTTGTGCTTCCTGCTGATGTAGGTGAATCATGCAATGACCACAACTTCTGCCGTCTCGTTTTCTGCCTTTCAGAAACAGTGACTGAAACAAGTCATTTGTTAGAACAGAAAAATGGGGAAATGGAAATGATAGAGCTCTGAAATCTCTGTCTGCTCTGCTTCCCTCTTTCCTTGTCATTCTACTAACTACAGGAGTTCTCTGTAGGAGAGTCCATACCATCCCACAAAATAAAGCAGGAAAACAGGGGGGTTGGACTGAGTGATCTTTTGAGGTCTCTTCCAGCTCCTAATATTCTCTGTGTGTGTGTGTGTGATTGCTCCTCCACTTGTCTTCATGCCCTTAGAGATGTTATCTCAGCAGAGTCTACAACAACAAGATGGAGATAACAGTCTTTCTCTCCTTAAAGCTTATTTTGTTTGCTGCCTTAGTAAATATTGAACTTGAAGTATGAAATATCCTATTGAAACCAATGTAGAATCCTGAAACGGGACCTTTGTCAACAGAGCTGTTTATGCAAGAAAGCTTCCCAGAGAGTGCAAGTGAGTTACTGCATGCAGTAAAACAGATGAGCTGGTAGCCTCTGGCTCCCAGAGGGGAATAACTTACAATCACTGCATGAGTCATGGAGACAGGCAGATACAAATGCTCTTGTTAGCTCAAAGTAAGGAAAAAAAAAAAAAAAGTTCTGCTCTTAGAGATCAGCATTCCCATCAGGCCACCACCCTGCCACATCTTGTATGCATTCCTAGCTCAGAGCAGATAAATGGGTCATTGGGAACAATGGACTCCAAAGAATTACAAAACTGCAGTAAAGGGCATACGCTGTCACACTATTGATTTTTCTCATTACTTGCAAAGGCTGTTGAAAGGTTTGGGCTTAGATTTAAATATACTGTGTCTAATTCGAGGTAGAAATTCTAAGGTGATGTAATTGCAGCTTTCTGAAGGGTTGCACATCCTTTCATGCACAGCTGAGTGTAGAGAGCCATTCAGGGTAAGAATTGCTTGTTCTTTTTATCTTGTTTTATGAAAGGAAGTATTTTTGACTTCTCGGAGTGAAGGCCAAGGTTCCTGCAAGGGTGGAGAGCAGAGAGAAGAAATGGGAAAAGATTTATATTCTTTGTGCATTGTGTATTTATTGTGAATTTGTCTTGTTTCTGTAATCTGCATGTGTCTTTGACCTCCTAATTTTTCAAAGGCAGAGCATTCTATAATGCAGTATGAAGTTTTTACTTTTTTTTAGTGCACAAAAAATATAAATATTTGTAATTTTAAAGACTATGGAGATGTGTTTACTTATGGTATCATTCACACATCTCTCCTGTTACATAGCTGTTTACCAGTGGATGAATTCAGCTATTTGGACATGGGAAATGTTAACTGGTGAGTCGTTCTAGATGCTTACCTGAGTTATGTGTCTGTGAACATTTGAAAAATAATGCACACAAAGAGGAACTGGTATGCAACTGTACAGTCACAGGCAGGGAAGCAGGAAAAAGAAATCAGTAAAACTTAAGGAGTTATTTCTCCAGAGCATCAGTTCCCAGAATCTTTTGTCAGAATCTGGTTTCCAAACATCTTGGAGGTTGTTCTGTGATTCCTGTTTGTGTCAGGTCAGTCACTTGTGCCTAGAGCTGGTCAAATGCTTTGACTGTCAGCAGAAGTAGCCAGATGCTCCTACCTCTGCTCTGTTTGCAGCTTACAAGGAGCTTAGGGAGGTGCTCCAGGCTAAAATCAGAAATAAGATAACATACTTTCCAGGTTGCTCTAACAGGAACCCAAAGTTCATGGATGTGATTAGCACTCAACAGCTTTCCTCCCTTCACCACTGCCTTTTCAACAATGAGAGAACACAACTACTTTTTTCTCCCCTAATGAATCACAGAATCACAAGGTTGGAAAAGACCATTAAGATCATCGAGTCCAACCATACCTGTCCTCTCCTAAACCATATCCCTAAGCACCTCATCTACCCATCTTTTAAATACATCCAGGGATGGGGACTCAACCACCTCCCTGGGAAGCCTGTTCCACTTCCCAAAAACTCTTTCAGTGAAGAACCTTTTCATGATATCCAATCTGAACCTGCCCTGGCTCAACCTGAGACCCTTTCCCCTTGTCCTATCACCTGTCACTTGGCTGAAGAGACCATCACCCACCTCTCTACAGCCTCCTTTCAGATAAGTGTAGGTAGTGATAAGGTCTCCCCTCAGCCTCCTCTTTTCCAGACTAAAAATGACCAATATCGAGAGGGAATCACATCAGTAGCTTTTCTGAGATGAGAGATGGTGGTTACATTGAGGTACCTTCTGTGGTGTCAACAGAGCTATGGGCTTGTTTGGAAGGGGAGCCTAGCTCAGGTCACTGAAATACCTGTTTCTTACTTCGGTTTTGTACATGGCACTCACATGCACATAGATGAAATAGCTTGTGAGATGTTGCAACACTACTTCTAAGTTAGGTTACAAGGTCCATCAAAAGTACAGTCCATTCTCTGAGGTTTGGTCTGGCTCGTTTGCAATTGCTGTAAGTAAAATTTTATGAAAAACTAAGAGATTACAGTGGTATCTTGAACTAACAGGTTGTCCTGTTTTTGGTTGGTCACATTTCTGGAACCTGTTGACAGAAAATAAGATCCCTTTCAAGAAAAGCAGAATGCTGCCTCTTTTCTATTTCTTCTGTTCTTTTGGGACAATAAACTGACTGAAATCAGTCAGTACCTAACAAAAGCAATGTAAGGTAATGTAAGATAAAATTTCTTGTGCTGTGTAATTTAGTAAGTAATCCCTTGAGTACCATGCAGAATATCTCAGGCTGCCTTGCATTCCTCCTCTCCCTGAACATCATATTTGCCTAGAAATGTTCTGAGATTTACTGTTATAACATGGATAATGAGAAATGAAATGTGAGCTTGACTTTTACAGACTTAATATTGGTGATATTTTCTTCCCCTCTTTATAAACCTAATTTCTTTAAGGGATCTGCATGACTTTTCATGCTCCTCAAAAAATATCTGGCACTTTTCTGAATGAAATAACCAGAGCTTTTGTCCCTGGTAATGGCAAAATAAAATTAAATAAAGCAAAGCCTGGAATTCTGGCCATCCTCAATGAAAACTTTCCTTGTACCATTTTCATTTGCTATTCATTCAAGGTAGTAGAGAAGTAGTAGTCAAAATCTACAGCACCTTTAAGTATCCTTGTTTGTCATTACATTCCAAAGAAGAGTTTCTCTATCACTTTCTCTGCACCAACAGGCTTCCAATCTCATCAATGTTCATTTGTCTTTGCTGAAAGGCTGTGAGGAGTTGGATTTTCAACTCTTACTTTAGACTGAGCCTGGCAGAGGTTACTGTCTCTTTGAAATCCTTCTGACAGACATGAATTCTAATCAGGCACAGATGATTTTTCAGTCACTGAAGACTGGAACCAAAAAGTGAGAGGGGACAAAGCTCAATCTTGCTAATCTACTTTCCTCACTTTGCTAAACTTAATTAGCAGATGCTGACCTTTCTTTCCTTGACATCAGGTAAAGGATGGTCCTACTGAATTCATCCCTTCCAGCTTGATGTGGAGTCCTTCATTTCCAGCAAAGTGTAGGATGCAGATAAGGACATGCATTCTCTCTGTGATGATCAAACACAGGTGACCCAAATGACACCATTTCTGAGGTGGAACAAAACCAGCAATCAAAATGGTGAAGTAGAAAGGACTATCTTACACTTGTGCAGATCCTTCCTTGCACCTCAGGGAAAGAGGAAGGGAGTGAGGGGGAAAATTTGCAGACAAGCACAGAATTACATTACAATCTGGATATTATGGGTATTTTTCTCTGTCATGTTTTCAAGCCTAAATAGAATGTGTGCATTTTTACAAATGAACTAATACAGGATTTGGCTTGGTTTTGTGTGATGTGATGATTCCACAACAGTGCACACTAACATGTCCACGTTAATGACATTAATCCCTGCTGACCTGTAACCAGGAGCTGCTGGTGACAGGAGAAAACTCCTGTGACACATAGTTTACAAAATATTATAATGTAAACTTACAATTGGAATTTTTTCTGAAAAAAAAAATTAGGATAGCATATAAACCCTGGCATTCTGAGGTAACCCTTTATTCATAAGAGATTCACTCTCAAATAACATATTTCAATACCCTCCTATTGGATGCCTGGCAGCTACCTAAAAGACCATATATTTGCATTCAAGAGGAAGCAAAATGTCTCTCAAGGATGGAATTAAGATACTGGGATAAGATCTCAGTCTTTAAGATGATAACCTGGAGAAACAGTGATTTTGCATGGCACTTGAGGCAGCACAGCTGCTCTCCCCTTTCTCTCACTCCCTAAAGGATATAAACCCAAGATGAACCAGGAGATGAAGCTCTATACTGAGTACAAGTTTCAGTGGGTTTGATTTTCTCCTTTAAATGTATCTTTAGCTTTATAAATAAGAACACTGAGATTCTTACTTCATAGTGACAGCAAATCTAAATAAAGAATTATAAAAATAAAGGAAAAAGAGAAATTTGAGACGTTTAGCAAGTCAAGAGATTTTTATTTTTTTTTTAATCCCAGCAACTGGAAAGCACTGCTCACTAAACTCCAGCTTGTTTTGATAGCTGTTGTTGCCAGGACCCAAGAAAAGTTTTCCTGACAAGCACTAATTGTAACCCTTCCACTCAGGAGCAACAGAGGTGAGGCTACCAATAGCTTCAGGAGTAACCTGTGTTGATGCATTATGTTTCTTTCAGGACCAGGCGTCTTCTGTGAATTATCATTTAAGTTTAGAGCATAGACACTGAGAGAGAGAGAGAGAGAGAGAGAGAGAGAGAGAGAGAGAGAGAGAGAGAGAAAAAGACATTAAGTAATTCATTTAAACTCAACAGGATGTTTAAGCAGATCAAGACTACTTGATCATTAAAAATTCCAGTTTCTGAGCAAGTGTAAGAGCCCAGGGTGACAATTAGACCTATGCAAAATTAATCCCACTCTTCATTTCAGCAGACAATGGAATAAACAGATCCCCATATGCCTCCAAATACTCTTGTGTAACAAAACAGTGAAAATATTATTCCATAGTCCAAGTATTTCTCCACATTTATGCTGATGCAGTCATAAAACTGCTGCTGCAGAGGAGGAAGTCAGCAGATGCTGGGTGTTTGCTGGCTGCTGTGTTCTTTCTTAGTGGCTGCAAACCTACTGGAGCACAGACACCCAACAGGCTCTTTTGGCTTGGGATAAAACCGTGAAATGGTCTTATAATTTGGGCTGTAGCCAACTTTTCATGTCAGGTATGCAGGGAAGAAATTGGTCATCTTTGCAATTGGTTTTGACTTACCTATTCTCACCCTCCTGGACTAAGGTGTTTTTCTTTCATCATTTCCTTAGCCAACTTTCCCCATATAAATATATATATATGTCCTTTCTCAAACATAGCAATCAGAATATTATTAGCATAGAAATTATATCAAGAAGTATTTGAAAAAGCCATTTCCTTTACAGTCTCCTTGCAATTATGATTTAACTGCTTCAATAAACAACAAAATCATTCCTTGCACACATCATTACCATTGAAAAGATTAAAATAGTCTGGCTATCAGAAAGAAAGGAACAAGTAACCCACACACAGATGAGCAACTTCTCTACACACCCATCCAACTGAAACTCAGGAATTTGGCCTCTGCTTGGTATGATAAGTCTCAGGATGCTCCTTTCCTCCCTCTGCCTGGGCAGCCCTGGAGGTGCTGAAGAAAGAAGAAGGAAAGGCAAAAAGTGGTAATTAGAAACAAACAAACAAAAAAAAATAACAGTGGGAAAGCTCTCTACCTATAACCTGCCTGGAGCCCAGGAAAATCAAGTAGTCTAATCTGATTTCCAGAACAAGAGACGAGCCTGGGAAGGGCCAATACTTTAGTGCTTGAGCTGTTTTTTAGTTCAGCTAGTCCCTGTGTTATTGCGCATGAGAATGTGTCATGATTTGCACTGGGGAGTGGTAATTTATTATCCCAAAGAATGTCTTGGACAGCTTCATTACACAGACAATAGATTCATTTAGCTGGTGCCTACCTTTCACAAGGCAAGTTTTAAGAGCAGTCTATTGCTTCCTATACGTTTGATGAAAATGCATTTAGACTGTTTTCTCTAAACACAGGTTTATTTGATAGTCTCTGTGTCCTAATTATAACATTTCACTGCACATAAAATTGAACTCAAGAAAGAGCTATTATCCCTGGATTGTTCAGCGCTTGGTACAGCGAGGTGACTTTCTTGATTGAGGCTTCACTACTCTATTATGATGCAAATTATGTTAGAATAAGAATAGGAAAGTATTTCTCATTGATTATGAAGTTTAAACTGTTTTATAAGCAATATGTGATAGTTTGCATCGTGTCTTATACACCTATACAGAGCAGAATTGCAATAGTACCTATCTTACACATAAAGTACCTGTCTTATGAATAATGCTACACATAAAAAATGCTTCAGGACTGCTGAGCCAGAAGACTGGCTTGAAAGCTGCCTGGTGGAAAAGGACCTGAGGGTATTGCTCGATTAGTAGCTAAAGATGAGCCAGCAGTGTGCCCAGGTGGCCAAGAAGGCCACCAGCATCCTGGCTTTTATCAGGAATAGCATGGCCAGCAGGACTAGGGAAGTGATCGCCCCCTGTATTTGACACTAGTGAGGCTGAACATCGAGTATTGTGTTTAGTTCTGGGCCCCTCACTACAAGGACATTGAGGTGTGGGACAATGTCCAGAGAAGGACAATGAAGTTGGTGAAGGATCTAGAGCACAAGGAGCAGATGAAAGAACTGGGGTGGTTTAGCCTGGAGAGGAGGAGGCTGAGGGGAGACCTTATGCTCTCCTCAACTACCTGAAAGGAGGTTGTAGCCAGGTAACAAGTGATAAGACAAGAGTAAATGACCTCAAATTGTGCCAGGGGAGATTTAGTTTGGATATTAGGAAAAAATTATTCACTGAACGTGTCAGTCATTAGCACAGGCTGCCCAGGGATGTGGCTGAGTCACTGACTCTGTAGGTATTTAAAAGACATGTTAGATGTGCTGCTTAGGGACATGGCTTGACAGTTGGACTTGGCGGTGCTGGGTTAACAGTTGTACTTGGTGTTGGTCTTCTCCAACCCAAACGATTCTGTGATTCTATGACTCTATAAGGCACACTATTTTTCTTGAGGCTGCTGTGTCTGTGTGTATCTACATAGTATTATAAGCACTCATTTGCTAAAATAACACTAAGCATGTCATCCAGAGCTATGTCCTTGGCAATCTCATGTTTCTGACGAAAGCTCTGAGTCTGTTCTGGCAATCTTTGATTTCACTTTATGTGTTTCTCAACTGGCAGGGAGGTTGCTAGCTAGCTGGCAAGTTAGTCCTAGGAACACTAACCAGAAAACCCAGGCTGCACACAAAGGACTCCAGTTCTGCACATCTGACCTTTGCTGGCCCAAGCGAAAGCCACACAGGCTCCAGTCACTGGGGCTGTTTGCTGTGTCTCATGCTCTGACTCTTTTTTTTTTTTTTTTTTTTTTAATTTTGAAGGCAGCAAGTGAGTACAAAAGGATAGAAGTTTTCCCCTGACCTCATTTGGATATCAAGGCCAGCCCTCCAAACCCCAGGGAATAGGCAAGTATGTGGGCTGAACATGCCATTTGACACAATTTGTCCTTATGAAAACACTCGACGTGTCAGCAGTAAACACTTAGAAGAAAGCCTTTGTTCCTGCTATAAATCCATCCCTCAACTATCCCAGTTAAATACAGCATTAAAAAAACTTGTCTCCCATTATTTCACAGGGCTTTGTTTTTATAACTTGTGTCTTACGCTATTGTACCTGTGTACTCACACAACCTGAAGTATTAGGAAACCCATCTGTTAATGTGTTGGGCTGGGCTAGGCTAGGTTGGAAAAGTCACAAAGCTGCTGAAATTAATCTGTAGCTTCTTTTGACTTTGAAATTGGAGGGCTTCTTTTTTCAGCATATTGGTAACTTGACACCCATTTCTGTATTTAAAATGGTTTTCGGAAATGAAGATGAGCCACAAAGCTGAAGTTGGAACCTTGGTTTCTCTGCTTAACCATCATGACCAGATTTGTTTACACTCCGCTGAATGCAGAGTCTCTTATTACGGGCGAGGTTGTGCATGTCAGAAAGGATACAATTTTGAATTTTATATCCCAGGGTAAACAGGGATCACTTCAGAGGCAGTAACTGCACAATGCCATGTTTCCACCACTCTGCGGGTTTATTTTGTCAGATATGCGAAACAAACACATGAACCGGATGATTCAGAATTTAAGGTGGTTGTTCATCACCAAAGTGGTGACAAACACCTTCAGTTATGGTTACAGAGGGTCAGTATTTGTGCACCCTGAAGAGGTACTAATATTTTCCAATAAGCTCTTTCTGGGGAATGATACATTTTCCTTGAATAATGCTTTGAATAATACTTCTATACAGTTGGTTGAGTTAAAGTCTTTTAAATGTCTAAACTTATATTTCTATATGAAAATCTCATAACTTTTTTAATACAACTTACAGTCTAAATTTTCTGAGTCTGAGGAGAACTACAATACTACAATGATTTATTTCTCAGATTTTGGTTCCAGCTCACATATTCAGTTCTAAATGAAATGTTATTCCTTTCCTTTTTTTTTTTCAGTACGAAATCTTCATATTGGAGAACTTCAAAAAGCTTTTCTTCTAAGAGCAGGAGCCCTAATGTAAGACAAAGTTGATGGTACCCAGTGACCAGTGAAGGTGAGTTTCCAGCACTATCCCATCATGTGAGGAGTGAAAGCAACTGATGATGGAGCTTCTTTGTGTGAAAGCAACTGATGATGAAGCTTCTTTGTAAACTGCAGTTGCTTTATTGTCTGACTAGGGTATGTGGTGGGGTGTGATAACACAGTCATTTCACGAGTAGCTGCAAAGATCTAAGATGTGACCCAATCTGTGGTCTTTAGCCTCTCAACATGAAGTTTCACACAGAAGATTTGCAAATGTCTCTAGAGAAATGCACTGAAAAGCCACCTGGGTTATGACTTGCCCTTGGTAGTAATCTACCTGCCATTAACTCTGAGATGGAATGTGAGTCCTTGTGTGATCCTTCACAGCATCTCATAATCTGCATTTTGGTAATGTCTTAAACCATTCTGTCTAGACACAAAAAAAAAACCCGTCATGGGAGACTAAACCATATAAAGAGGTCAAAAGAGCCCATATCCCAGAGACCTCTGTTCTTAAACCTTCACTATTTCTACCCTAGCTCTGAGAGTTCTACCTTGTGCAACCAAATACCAGTTACACGAACATTTGTGATAACGTTGCAAAAGCTGCCGAAGCTCTGAGATGAGCTTTTGGGCCAGTAACAATGAACAACACTGACAATGAACAACACTTTCTTTCTGTTATGGAAAAATAGCAACTCAGCATGGGCAACTTTGGAAAGAACAAGCCTCCATTGTGCCTAGCTTAGAGCAACTAAAGGTGCTTGTGAGCTCCCTCTGGCCTGGTCTAGAAGACACATGCAACAAAGAAGCTAATGCTCCTCTTCCACTTTTTTCTTAGTTCATCCCTGGTTCTGTTCCAAAGACAGAGGAGATGAAGGAATACAGGTATACTCACATGTTCTCAGAGGTCACCATACAGCAGCGTAATGTCCTGTAGAGGGACTATTAAGTTTTGCTATGGAGAAGCCTCAATTTATCAATGTATCAGCAACCCACTGATTCCTCAATACTTCATTGTAGTCTTCAGCCTCTGCACTGCTGAGGGCAAGGCAGGTTGCATCTGAAGATAAGTCATCAGTGTACCTAACACCTGGAGTGGGGGCCTATTGCCTGGAAATTTTTCTGTTCAATTCCATGGACTTTGAGTAAAGGTTAATAATTTATCGGTATCCAGTATCAATACTTACCTTTAATCAAAAACCCTCTGGTGCTCTGCAGTGAAGATTGAAGGACACCAGTAACTGCAATATACAATATCACTTCCTTTAGAAGGTCAGATTGTTTAGGCTTGGCATCCTCAAGTGTTAATATAACAATGCTACAAAACAAAGCTTGTATGTAACCAGTTCCTCACAGAAGTTAATGGCTGGGAAATGAGTATTCTTTCTCTCTCTGGTCCTTAAATGGAGAAAAGCAACAGGGACATGTACGATCAGCCAGCCTCCTGAGCGTGAGATAAAAATCCCAGCTATTCCCAAGGTTGAGTTAAGAAATAGCTGCTGGTACCCAAAAAGTCATCCAGGGCTTTAAAATTGTCTGCTGCTGCTGTGGCAATTGATGACTAGCCAGCAGCCCTGGGTTGCATGTGCTGGCTTGAAGTTGGCTCAGGACAGTACCTGGAACTCCTGTGTCTTAATTAAGATGGCTGTGGTTCTCAGAGACACTTGGTCTCTCTCCTGTCTCCTGTGTAACACTCTGGACCACCATACCCCATCTTTCTCAGCAGCTTCTTCCAAAAGCCCATGTCTCCAGCGGCAACAAGCTGCACCTCTGTGGATGCAGACATTGTGTCATCCTTCTTTCTGTCCGCAGATTCTTTCCCCTGGAGGTCCAGCAACAGTGAATATTGCTCTCCCTACCCACTTCTTTTTCACAGACATCAATTGCATCTATAACATTGGACTTGGTAATTTCCCTGCAGATGGGGGAAGCCAACCTCCAGAACACCTTGCTGCTTTTAGTAATATAAGAAAGAAATCTCTTTGTGATAAATAACTGACAGCCTTTAATTGTTATTAATGCTATATTTCTCTGGAAGGAGTATATGTTGATATGCACCTTTGAGATATTTTTGCAAAAGCCAGTTGTGCTGAGTTGAGCTGCATGAAGTTGACATAATTCGAAGTTTATTATTTGACATTTGGATACTGAGTGAAGCAGGTGACACCCAAGTGCCATCCCGATTTTTCCAGTGTGACTCCCAACTTTGAGAGGAAGAAGACTAAAATTGTGTCAAATAATGACTATATCATCATGTCTTGACATTGTTGTGAACATTAATGTAATGACTAAACAATATTATACTGGGCATAAAAAGCAGCACTTCTGGGCTTGCAGAGAGAATAGATTCCCTGAAGATGGTAATTAAGTGAGATACATTTGGATCTCAAGTAAAGGGCACTGGAAGAATGCAAATGGTAATACTTCTCTCTGTGGATTTTACCTTTAAAGAGTACACATTTCTGATTTCTCTTTCCCTCTATAGGCTAAGGAATATGCATTGACATATAGCTTCTTATTGTTCCCATCAGATGCTCAGTCTGAGACTTGCTCTAACTAGGATTACGTTAAAATTAAATTGTTTTACATTTAAGAATATATTCCATCTGTTTTTTTTTTCAAGTTATCTTTCTAGAACCAAGGCAACCTAAAAGGAAAAAACCAACCAACCAACCAAAAAAACAAAAAAAAAAAAAAAGAAAAAAAGGGTTTGGTGTAGCATCAAATAGTTTGTATTGTAACATCCCTAATATAGTTATCTAGACTACAGCCCAAATGCTAATCCAGTCTTTTACTGTCCCAGTGGGGAAGATTCACAATATGGTGAAGAAACCATGGTGAAATCTTGTGAATGGGAGAATATCTCATGTGCTGAAGAAGGTAAAGTAACTTTGGGCTTTGAAATTGTTGCTCTTTATGCTTTTTTTATATTAAAAATATCCAGGGTAACGCAGTGATTTCTCTCTCTTTGCTGCTGTAAGGCAGGTTATCAATATATCACTGTCCTGCCTATAGCTTTCTCATTCTTGAAACTCAGGTCAGTTTTGTATCTGAGAGTAAAGCAGCAATGAACACCTTTATGTTCCATGACTCACAATGGTAAAAAACTCCTTATTTCTGTTCCATGATCATTTAAAAATTTCATTGACATATATCAAAATGAAATACCTTGTGAAGTTGTCTGTGGAAAAGGAAATGTATTTAAATTGTGGAGAATTTTTTTTGTTTGTTTTTAACTGGAATTGAAGTCAAGTTCCATGTTATTCGACAGAACATCCTAGAGCAAAGAGACTAGTTACTTTAGTTTACCTCTGACATCCTTCTTCAATAGTCAAGGTTTGACCTCCAGGGCTGTATTTTTCCCATTTCTGTTTCCTTGATGAGTGTTTGTACCACTTGCTTTCATCTGTCAGTATGGTCAAAGATTAGTAACGGTTCTGTTGGCAAGAGATAATTAGCAGTGTTTGGCTTTTTCAGTTTGTCTTACTGAGGGCTTTTGTTTCCGCTAATTGTTTTAAATTTGATAATTTTGCATTTTCTCATCCACTTACAGAAAGTCAGGGAAGAGCCTGAAGTGTTTTTCATTTTACGTGAATGTGTAGCCCTAGACTACCCCCCAAAAGGAAATCAGTGAGTCAGAAAGTGGCTAGTTTAGCAAGTCCAAGGATTAGACTCTTCCATGGACCAATATATAAAGGTGAACGCTTCCCTTCCCATTTACTTCTGCCAGCCTGGCAGACTTGTGAGTGTGAGGGAGGGATGTTGGATGTCTCTTAGGCTGCTCAACAATTATCATTCTCCTCAAAAAATATTCAGGGGTTGTATGGCAGTGTTGTATTGTGTGTGTGTGTGTGTGTGTGTGTGTGTGTGTGTGTGAACAGTGGAGGACTCTTTAACATTCCTTCCTTTGATTTTGCTCAGAAAGTGTTTTTCTATCTCATTCTCACACTGATTACCTTTGCCTATAGATAGACTACACTGTGAATTACGATTTCCATTCCAGAGGAATTGCAGATATTTTATCTTTTCTTTTTTTTTAATAATATTTTGGAAAGTTGACATATTTTGTTTTAACATTTTTGACTGTAATGGATAGTGTTGATATTCTCAAAATAGAATGTTTGGTTTGCTGAAATCAGCTGAAGCTTTATTTGAAGTGAATTCAAAATTAACATACCTCTTCCAATGACGCTGTAGGTCCCTGGCTTGCCACTTGCTTTGAGATGAAGCTGCAGTGACCTAGGGGAAATAACAGGGTGGGATAAAGAAGCTTGGCATGTAATGGAGCATGAGAAATAAGTCACATGAATTCCTACTAATAGGATTTGAAGTATTCAAGTAGAATTTACTTCTGAATAGATGTTTATGCCCTAAAATCATTCTGTCTGGGGTACAGGGTCCACTGGCACGACAGAGGCAAAGGAATGGGACATTCCCACCTGGAGAGGAGCTGTGCTGAGTCTCTAACAGTGCAGCTTGCTGCAGCAGGTCTGTGTGTGTTTTATTCCAAAAGGCCTGCATAGCAAACCTTCAGGAAGAAAAGAAAAATTCATGGTGTGCATGCAAAAAAAGGAAAGCAATGCTACCATCAGTACTGACGGTGAGCAGCTTTTCAGGCTCAGTTCTAAGGGAAAAAAGACTTGCAGACAGTAGGAGAGCAGCTGATTAGTTGGCTGCCTCTCCCAGGTCCTGCTCCTCCACCTGCTGAACATCATTCATTCATTGTATTTGTGCACTGTGTAAGGTACTGAAACATTCACTCACCCTTTCTCATTCCATCTGATTTGTTTACTATAATCCTCTGTAGCAACTGCATAGATATAACAGTATGTTTATGATGCTGCAAGCATACGATAGAAAATATTTCAGCTAAATTAATAAGGTAGGCTAACAGCTTATTTTATGATTATTTCCATTAAATTTATATCAGTGAGGTCTGCATTTATTTTCTCTCTACAACAGAGCGAAACCATAATGCCAGATGTTAGAAACAGAGATATATGTCCACCACAAAAGGAGAGTGTACAGTAGAAGCATACCTTGAATTGTGTTTAGTTGCATAATATAGAGACAGAGCTACACAGAAAAAAAAAATGTTGAGATGTTCTGGTTGGCCACTTTCATTACATAAAAAACCTAAGCAAACAACCAATCCAACCCTTCACCTAAATATCTTAAGTGTTCCTTTTAAGACTTAAGATAGACTTCAAGGACGAAGATAGTTCTTTCCCATTCGATGTAATTGGATGATTTTGTGAGGGAAAATCAAGTCTTTCTTGAGACTAAAGGAAGGAAAAAATGGGTTAAACCCTTATGTAAGTAGAGGTGTGGGAGTATGTAGCAGCTCACTCTTGAGTACTGACACTGTTGCAGGGTTCTGTATTTTCTGTAAACGGGGCTTTTCAAGGTACATGACTTTAGTTAGTAACTTGTGGGTAACAGTGTCAAGGATTCGCTATCCTATGAAACATTCAGATTGTTTTTCTTCCTATTCCAAAGGGGAAAAACAGTTTCTGAAATTTCCTGGAGCCATTTTCGTGTCACTAGCACAATGCTTATTTTTGAAATTCTTAAAACAAAGCTGAGCAAGGGATTGCATACTGTGTAGTTCCTTCCTTGGCCACAACCCCGAAGGAGTCTTAAGTTGCCTAGCACCCGGTCCAAAAGTTTATCTATGATGATGCATTATACATTTTGTTCATGGGCTGGTTTTCAGAGTGTTAAGCTAGAAAGAAACCACCCCAATGGATGCTTCATAAGAGAAACCAAAAATAATTTCAAATCTATTTTTGTTTAAAGTAGAGCATGCCTCCAAACCTGTCAACCAAACTGTGCATAGAGCATTGGTAAAAATACTGGATGACAGCAGTTTTCTGTGCAGAGTGTAACTAGTTTGTCAGTAAGCCTGGGCTATGTTGAATGCATTGCCACAGATGGGAAATAAAGGATACCTGGTGGCATATTTTGTACCAAAAAACCCCATCCCAAGACAAAAAAAAAACAAAACAAAAAAACCCACCAAAAACCCAAACACATACTCACAAAATAAAACCAAGCCAAAAACCCCACCAGAAATAAATTCCAAATTTCTTACACATATTTGGATGTCTCTGCTCCTCTGGGCTCAGCATGGGTCTCCAAGTATTCACTGTGAACCAGGAATGGTTTACCTACAAGATGAAGTGATCATCAAGCTGTATTCCTCAAGGAATGCTTGAGGAATACAGCTTGATGATCACTTCAAGCCTGTGGGAAGCCTACTTTTTGACGGCGTGAACACAGGTCCTCTGAGGGCTGGGAAAAGAAGCAATGGGAGGAGAACAGGAAGTTATGAGAGAAGGCAAGTTTGTCTGAGTCAATTAGCCAGTGTAAATCAACTAATTCTGAACAAAATAAAGCAACGGACTCCTATGAAGTAAATTAATTTGCTGTATTACTGTCATATGCACAAGGAGATTCCCTGGTTCTGGCATGCGGTGTGCAGTTATCGTAAGAAAAGTGTGCCATCTTGTGGGAAAATGTAGACAGTACCAATCCATGCCATCACACGTGCTTTCCATACGTGCTACAAAACGAAGGGCAAGTGCCTCCGTGAAGAAATGTTTGAGGGACTATTCAGGAGGTCACTATCCAAAGGGATAGTCGTCAGCCTGAGTGCAGAAGGACCACTGAAACCTTCAATAGGCAAGTTCAACTTTCTGATCTAAAGACTTAGGTAGGCTTTATAGTTCTAAGATTAAGAAAATAAACTCAACCAGGAAATTTATTACTAGAAAATGCCAGACTGGCAGACTTCTTCCAGCCAGCTGTGGACTTCTAAAATGGGCTAACTCTTCCCCAGTATAACTCAGCATAGCCCAGCTAACTCGTATCATCCTAATCTGTGAGGTTTTTAAAAAGAATTTGCAGGCTGATCAAAAGAAAGAGAAATTAAAATGAAGGGAAAATGAGAAAAAATCAGAAATATTTGCAGATCAAAACTTGAATCACCAGGGCCTCAGTCTCTGTGATTCTTGGCAAAGACTTCATACCCAAGAAAATCCAGTTATACTAACAGTGCAAAATGAAAACTAGACAATAGAAGCAAATGTTGTGGCCAGAGATCAAATGCTGTACAGCTAATCCCTGGATTACTTATCTAGTTTGGAAAAGTCTTGCTTTTTAAACAGACATTTGGATGTATTACTGGTCTGCCGTTCCTCAGGAGCCCTGCTGCGAGAGGCATCATGAGGCAAAGATGAGAGAAGAGCAATGTGTGTGGGGTCAGGACATAGAGGTGCAAAAGTGGGAAAGCTGTCCTCTAACAAAGAAATAAGAGTTAGTATAAATTTGTGAAATACAAGGGCTGTGCTGCACCTTTCCCTCCCCAGCAGCTCAACCAGAGGACTAGTGAGTGCTATCTCCTTTGGTGGAGCTCACCTATGGCCCAACATGCATGCAGAGAGCTCAAAGCCACCTCTTAGCCCCTCTTCTCACAGCTGGAGCAGAAACTGTGGAGCACAGCTTTGAAAGTATAAGGTTAATGGGCTCTGTACAGCCCAAGCTGCTCAAGCTTGACAGCTGGGCTTACCCTTTGACAGGAAGGGGGTATCAGATGCATCTCATTAGCTGCTCTGCTTTCCCATAGCTGCTTAAATAACACAAAATACAGAAGAAAATGCAACTGATTTGAATACAAAAGAGAAAAAAATAAACAAAAACACAGATGCATTGTCATAAAATGATATTTGGGACACACATGCTTTAAATTTTAAAAATGAGACTAGACAATGGAAGGAAAATGGATATTATAAGAGAAAGAAAGGAAAAGGGAAAGGAGAGGAGAGGAGAGGAGAGGAGAGGATTGTCAGAAGCCTTAATAAGCAAAAAAAAAAGGAGTACAAAAACTTTTTCTTTTTNCAAAAACTTTTTCTTTTTTTTTTTTTCTTTTTTTTTCTGCTGGTTAGGCTTTCTTTGTTACCGATGATCCTTTCAGATATAACAGTGTCCACTGTAGTGGGGAGGTAATTTTTAGTCTGGTTTGTTAGTTTTACTTTAAGAATATTATTTGCAAAGTAAGGGCAATGCCTATCATCAAAGCATCAGCAAGTTCTTGTGATAAGTCCAAAGTGTTGACAGAATCCATTCTGAGTGAGAGTAAGTCCATGGAGTGGGGCAAGATTCACACCACTGAACTTGAAGCTCAGTATGGAAGTACTGAAGTATGGAAATCAGTCGCATTCTGTTCCCTGGAAGTCCACAAAGAGAGAGGGGCTTCAGAGAGAGGTTAAGGACTTTGTTTTGATGTCTCAAGTTTGGCAGGTTGAATCAGGACTTTGCTATGACCAGATACACAGTAGGGATATTTGCTTCAGGACACCAGACTATATCTAGTCCAAAGTAAAACAGCATGTAGCATGGTCAAGAGTGCCACCAGCAACCTAGTGATCTGCCCTGACTGTGCCAAACTCTTGCTCGTCTAAATATTAGCATGTGCTTGCCAATGCAGCACGTAACAGAGAAAGTCAGTCTGGACAGAGTGCTGACAAGACACAATTATGCTGTCCCCAGGCTAACTCATACATCAATAGCTCAGAAGATACTTTTATGGAGCATCTCCTTTGCCTGGGATTGATAGGAAAAGCAGGGAATGCTAAACATCAGTCACACTGTCCTCTCAGCTTAACCAAAGCAGTTGTCCAACAGGCTGACTTCTGACATGCAGGCTTACCCACTGGCTGACATGTGGAAAAGCAGGGACAGTGTTGGCAACAAGGTGACCCACAGCTGCAGCCTTAATAATACTCAGGGCAACTGTCAAGGCTGCTGCTTTTGCTGATGTGGGAGAACATCAGTCTCTGACAGCGACAAATCTGTCAGCGCAAAGTGCAGTAGGGCTTTGGTAAAAAAGATGGAAGGGTAAATGAGCCACAAAGTTGGTATCTGGCCTTGATATTGAGAAGAGGGAGAGAGAAGTAGCAAGGAGTCACCATCAGCACTAGGCTTCTGTAGGCTTTCTTGCATGTAAAGATGGATTATGTAAACATGCTGATCACATCATTCATTGGTGAGCTTCACTTGGGAAGGCTCAGGCCATTAGTGTTATTAATTAGGGTTTCCTATGATGACAGCATCAAATCCAGTGGAGAAAAGGGGACTGTATTTGAATAAATGTTTAATCAGACCAGTAGCGACTTTATATTCCCACTGCTGAATGGACTCTTTGTCAGTCCAACACAGATGTTTGATTTTATCCTGGTTTCTTGGTTTCTTTTTTTATCCAGAGACTAACTAGTGTCTTTAAAAAAAAAAAATAAAAAAATTGCAGTAACATTCTTGCATATTTACTCTAAATTCCTCCCAATTAGTTCTGACCTTTCTAAAAATATAACTTACATGTGAGTTTTGACTAAGGAGCATTTTTAACACCCATAGTGCCTGACTAAAAAAGGACATTGTGATCATTCACTGAACTTGGGGAGCCTGTAACAAGAAAGCTCTTCGGAGGAAAAAGGATATTTATAGGATGAGAACCCATCCTTCCTTCCTTCCTTCCTCCCATTATCATAAATTGTCATGGGCCAGTAGGTGATGTGCACTGCCTTTACCACGTACCTCTTGTTCTTCTTTGTTTCTCCTGGCAATAGATATTCTACTGGCCCCTTTCCCAGTCAAAGCTATTTAACTTGAGACAGCTCCAAACCACAAAATTGGATTCAATTTTAATATCCCAGAGCTTGGGATAGGATTTTCATCCCACATCTAGTTAGGAGGTTGCTTTTCATAACAAAATAATTTTTTTCAAATACCTAGAATATACAAAATGTTGCTTTCAAATGCACATATGACATTATTTCAATAATTTTTCTTTGTTTTTTTTTTTTTCTTTCAATCTAGCCCAGACTCCCAAGAACTGACTGGCTGATACTTACCTCCTCTGACTTTCAGATGGATTTATTGAATTTCCTCAGGAGCCTTGGAAACTCCCAGCCACATGATTCTTAACATACTCACTTCTAAAGGTATATCATCACAGAATCACAGAGTCACAAGGTTGGAAAACACCATTAAGATCATCGAGTCCAACTATACCTGTCCTTTCCTAAACTATATCCCTAAGAACCTCATCTACCCATCTTTTAAATACATACAGGGATGGTGACTCAACCACCTCCCTGGGCAGCCTGTGCCACATCCCAAAAACTCTTTCAGTGAAGAACCTTTTAATGTCATCCAATCTGAACCTGCCCTGCCTCAACTTGAGGTCATTTCCCCTTGTCCTATCACCTATCACCTATGCCTCCTCCCTGTCCCACTTCCCTAGTAAATCTCCCCTCTACTCTTTCTAGTGACAAGTTCTGCCTGCATTCCAGGTTGCTTAAAAAAACCCCACCAAACAACCCAGAACAACTGCAGTTGTTTTACGTGGGACGAACTGTATTTTCCTCTTTGCCCACCCATGCAATGAGGTGGAGAAGGGAGGATGTAAGTCCTTCTTCACAGCCTTGCCTTGAGTTCAGGGGAGATAGTTAAGCTCCTAGAGAGTAGCTAAAGGTGTGTCACTAGTTCCATTGGGATGGTATAAGCCTAGAGCAACCACCAGGAGGTGAAGGAAAGAAAGGATTGTATTGTTTAAAACCAGTCCCTGGAGGTTTTAGATCAGAACTCCAAAACCTCAGCTGGCAATTTGTCATCATTTTTATTATTTTTCCAGAAAGAAAAAGTAGGTGACCTTATTTCAGTTCCTAAAAGTTTTCACAAGCCACAGCACATTGTGTAAGAAAGCTTTTCCGTGCTCTGCACTGCTGCCGACATCTGTTTTCTGAACCTGGATATAGTTGGTGCTAGGCTGTATTATGGATGAATTGCTCAGGCAGTTTTCTGTCTCTGTCCTTAAAACCACATCATTTTTAAAAAGTAGCCCACGGTGCTTTTTTTGGCTGGATTTTGCCAGGCCGTCTTGAGATTTTAGTTTTGCCAGATATTGCTTTCGCGAGCAGTGAAATTTTTCACTGCATTTATTTCCATCTGTAAAGAGAGTAAGCTCAGGGCCTCTTGCATTTCTAAAGGTTGTGTTATGTAGGATTTGTGTTGAGAAATCTATTCTGGATTTACATGTCATATGGACACTTTTATGATGCCTATATCCACACTTAAACCTTTGTGCTATTTAATGCTCTTCTGTGCCATCCCCTAGACCTCATCAGAGATGATAGATTAAATATTTCCTTTATGTTCTCCTAACAAGAGATACACTCCCATCAGATTTCTTGCTTGCTGATTAGGGCTTTTTTCTGTAAATCCATATTTCTTCCACATGCTGGTGCTTTGAGCCATATCCATCTATAGATGAGTAGAGGAAAGAAAAAAGGCTGCACAACACTGCTGGAACTGTTCTTCCACAAGGCTTTAAGATGATTAAAGCTAACAGGAGAGCTCTCTCCTTTGTCTCATCACACCAGTGAATATGGATGCTCTCAAGTTTTCTCTTTCCATTTCTATATCATTTGTCATAGGCTGAGGTTTGGCAGGACCTGGTATGCAAGGTATGGTTGAGATCTAAGCCTTTGTGCTCAGATCAAGGACACTCTGTGACCAAACACTTAGCAAGGGTTTGTGATGGACATCTGTCCTTTAAAACCTGGCCAATTCCATTGCAGCTCCTCAGTTCCAGCAGTGCTGTGCATCCTTTTTTCTGTCCTCTGCTCATCTATAGATGGATATGGCTCAAAGAGCCAGCATGTGCCTGTGATTGACTGGCAAATCTCTAACAGATACTAGAAGCAATGCCCATCCTTGCATATATTTACAATTTGGTTTGACAAGATCCTGAGCCACCTGAAAGAACTCCATGGTTTGAGATTAAAATAGTTTAAAAAAACCACAAAAAAGGAAGATAACATTAAATATTAATAATAAATACACAATACAAGTGATGAAAAGCACAATTCACCTCCACCCAAATCTTTCCACCCCTCAGCTTTTGGCTGGATGATCAAGGGTCTTCTGCTTGTGTGAGGCGAAGGGCCATCAATATTCATGTGCCACTGGTCTGTTGTCATGTTGACATGGTGGGGCTTTACATTCAGGCCTGGAATAAATGTCCAGCTTAACCACAGAAGATATGACTCTTCCCACAGGCATTGCTCCTCCACATGCATGCAGTAAATCAGCAATCCTCACTTTGCAGCTTTATTTGACAATGTCAACAAGCATATTTTTATTTGGTTTATAGTTAAGTATTTATTGGCTTTCTATCTAGTTCCTGATATGGTGAAAATGTTTATTTTCTCAAAACTTAGTGTCACCAAGAAAATACCATTGTTGCCAAACTTATTCTTTTCATATCTTTCTTTCTTTGTTTATAACAATACATGCTAAATAATTACTAACCACGGCAGTTAATAAGACAATACCTACTTAATATTAAGTATATATTAATATGAACCTTTTCTTGTTGGCTTTTAAGCTACAGCTTAAAATCCACACTTTATATACATACACTCTACTGTCCTGATCTTCGTAAGCAAGACCTACTTGCCTTGGACAACTCAGGTCCTTCGCATGTTTCACAGACTTGGTAATGAGCAGTTGTAACAGTGAAGGAAAGCTGGGACTTTTTTGATTGGTTTTGGCTTTTTTTGTAATTGTTGGTGAGGTGCTGTAAAGAAAGGTGGGAAGGGCTTATTATTGGTGCTCATTCGCAAGGCAGATTGCAGAGAAATGTGTGAGGGTCAGGGATTTTTTTGTTTGTTTGTGTTTAAGAGGAAGCACAAGTAAAGTTTAATTATTAATTTCTAGCCTAATCTGTGCCTGGCAGAGAGGTTTCAGGCCCCTAGACTGGCTTATTTCCCTGCTAGAGGAAGGTTCAGCATTGCTCCTCTTCCCGGGTGAAGCAAGGAGAGCCACTCTGTGTCATCCCATGTCAGGGCAGTGCTGCATGGCACAGTAACTGGCACCGAGCGTGGCAGCTTGGCCATGAGGAACTTTTGGAACAGGGGTCCTTGGAGGTGGCACATTAAATCCTGTCAATGTTACTTCTTAAGGAGCAGAGCCACCTAAGCTCTCCTGTCTTGCCGCCCCTTAGACCAGTGTCAATGCTGGAGGTGGGAGGGATGCTGTTGCAATCACATGAAAACCCAGCAGTGAGAAGGGAGAATGTGACAAAGAATCCTCTGCTAAGGAGCTTGCAATTTAAATGCAAGCACATTGTTTCAGGATTTAAAGAGATTAGAGGAATGTAACATGGACACTGGGCTGGCTAACCCTAGCCTTTCCTGCTCTCTCTTCCTAGCCATCACCTCAGTTCAATGACCGTGTACAGAAGGGAGGCATTGAAATTTTCTCCTTCTCTCCAATGGGTCTGTGCATGGCAATACTTGTCTTATCAGGAGCAGTTACTGCAGCAGGTCCAGCTCAGACTGAGCAATGCAATCCTCTCCCCTCTGACAGCACTAAGAAAGACTTTCAGTAGGCAAATGGCTTCCCAGAAACCAAAAGGTTTAGAATGATTCCCTTTAAAGTAGTTAGTCTGTATGCTTAGTTGATAATTGCCTTTTTTTCATAACTTTCTGATGTTATTTATAACAATACTAACTGTGGCAATTAACAGCCAATACCTACTTACTTTTAAGAGCTGCTTTTTAGTGTTGGTTTTTAAATTACAGCCAGGTTAACATCTGCATTTCATACCCAAGAAATTTCCTGTTTTTTGGAGAACTCAGCTCCTTCAGGCTACCACTGGGACACCAACAGGTCCAGGCAAATCTTGTGCCTTCCTCACCCTGCTCTTAACAAGCGTCATCAGCTTCATGGCCTTTTTGATGACTGATTACGGTACTGGCAGAGCAGATGTCTTGCTGTGGTTTGGTACCTGAAAATAGACTATTAACCTGCAATTATCCACACACAATCCCTCTACCAAGTTGCCAAGAGAGAACTTTTCCATAGCATTGAATTTTTCCACCTTATGCCTTTCTCATTCTCCATCAAAGCAGACTGGCATCTTCACTCAAAAGCCTGTCAGTCTTTTGTAACTGTATAATCAAAACTGATGCACATTAAAGATCACACATTTGAGTTACCCCATAGAGGCGCTGTGCCTATCATGGTAAAAGTAGATATATTTGCTTTTATAAATAGATCACATCAATCAGTTGAGTACAAGTATTGTTCTGTTTAGGGGGTGGCTCTGCTTAGGTAAGAGCTTCAATCACTCATACTATGCACGAATCTGTTCTTATGTGAAGCATCAAGCACCGTTTGTATGTGAGGCATCCCTTTCAGGATGTGAAAATGAGAATTTTATGTGTCCAGTAATATTTACAACTCCCTGGGAAAAAAAAATCAAACCTTGCCAGAGTCCCTGTATTCTCAACCTCTCCCCTCAATGTACATGTACATACCATTCATTTGTGTCTTTTGATATGAAGCAGTTATGGGTTATGTCTTCTTGATTGATTCAGTCAGATGAAATAAATAATCTTGTTAAGTTCTTGTTCAAGTGCCTTTCCAGCATTGTTTTTTTTTCCAAATACTGATTTTCATGGTTTGTTTGCTCTGTAACAGATGGAGTCAGCACTCTGTTGTTAACTCCCCATGAAATTAATTAGTTTGAGTTGGAGTGACCACCCAGGAAAATACAGTTTTTATTAACAGCACTTCAATTACCAGTGTGGCTAAGTTCACTGCTTTATGAGTTTTGTAACTTACTTACTCATGTGTGTACCAGCAGCACTTAAATGCCAGTAAAAAACCTCAAGCAGGTGAGCAGGTGCTCAGAAAACAAACCCTCTGAGCTCAGGTCCCAACATAATGTTCAGTATAAATGGGTATTGCAGCAATTGACAAGCTCTCCATGAGACAGCAGTGCCACAAAGCTTGTCCAGCCCATGCCCATGACTTGTCCATGTCAGACAGCAAGGCTCTGATTATTACAAAATTGCTAATTACTTTCATATATAGTAATACATCATATATAGCAATACCGCAATTTATATACAATTTATAGTGTGAATTGCTTCTATATGTATATAATAAATTGCTACGTGCTAACAGTTTACAACAGAGATTGAGCTTCAGTTCTGAGTGCAGAATTGAGATGTTATATGTAGTCTCATGTAAAAGACCAATGTTGCACTTCCCAGTGTACCAGTCAAAAGGTAATTGCAGAGAAGCACTGTGTACATTTGCATCATTACTTAAAATCAAGAACCTGTAAAGAATGCAACTATTTCCAGCTTTGTCCTGTTTCCGTTTTCAGTTCTGTGTGAAGAGGACAGCTACAACATGTAAACAGTTTGATAGCCATTTCAAGATCACAAGAAAAGCTGCCCAATATCATGATTGCAATGGGGTTTACAGATGCTTGACAGCACATAGCAGATATTACACTTTCATTTCATTGTTTCACTTACTGAAACAAGAGTTTAGTGAGAATTTGATACTGTTGTCAATGAACTTCCCTGCCAAAAACATTTCCTACCATGTTCATTATCACTATTTCTTTCAGTGGTACCTATGTATAAGGAAAAAGAAACCTTTTATTAATCCTCTTTATGTACCTATCTTCCTCCCCCAGCCCTCTGGTGTATTTCAACTTAATGAAAGGCTCTTTCAAGTGATCAGTAAACCATGCCTGTTAAATGCACCATCTGGAAGCAGAAACAGACCTGGAATGCAAATAAGTTTTGAAAGAGGGGGAAAAAACAGAAGTATTTTACAAAACAAACCAACCAAATATTAAAAAAAAAAAGAAATAGTTTTGAATCATGTTTTTTTCATTCTACCACATCAAATATGAAAACAGGAGGCCTGGGGCAAGGGTAGCTGTTTTCCATTAGATGACAGAAGGGAGCAAGGACTAGAGAAGACAGTACAGTAGTGAAAGACAAATAGCCACCTCAATGTTGCAGGAATGTCATTTGCAGATTATTTGCTGTAATGCATCTGTGTTTCATTCCAATCTTTTGGGGGGTTTGTGTCAGCAAAATTTTCCCACTGCGATACTTCTTTAAGGCAGCATTTTCTAGGGACTTGAATACTTTCAAAAAAACAGTGAGAAGTTTTTCAGCAAATAGTTTAAAGGATAAAATAAGAGCAGGTTTTAAGGGCAAATTATACTAAAGGCTTAACCTGATGCAATGACCTCCTACCACTGAGATGGGAAGCTCGCCGCTCCCCTCCCTTGCATCCTACACTGCCCTCCCAGCCTCAGCTTCATACTCTCAAGCCCATGCTGCATCAGGGACGTTGCATGCCTGGTGGCTGGCCACGCAGAGACCTCACTTGGCTCAGCAAAGGGTCCATCAGGCACCAGAAGAAGCAGAAGAAGGGAGCAAGGTCACTCAACTCAGAAGTGGTGCTAGCAGGAGCCAGTCCTCCCCCCATTTCCACATGGAGTGAATCGTTGGACTGATGCAGCTATTCATACTGTGTAACTTACGCTGAGGGTTATGATGCAGGAAATACTTAACCCTGCTGTGATTCCAGGTTCATACAAAAACAAGCAAGCTCTCTGATTTAAAAATAAATAAATCACTTTAATCTCAGGCTATGAAATGTGGCAGTGATGGGAACATTTTCTATGTTTCTGCTTTTATGTTGTTTCTTTTTCATCACTATAAAAGAAATGTTAGGCTATGAACATGGTAGTATGTGGCAGGCAACAAAAATAATCTTGGAACACAGAGGCACTATAGGGAAAAAAACTGGCTTCACATGAAACTGTCTATTGCATCCTGGATTTCTGTCCAATTTTGTGACATCTGAGACACTTTAAGAATGTCCACACTTAATGCTTTATCACAACCTTTAATATCGTCCACACTTAATGCTTTATCACACCCTACTCCTTTCACATCCTGAGAGCTCCGAATATGCTCTTTACCCCTGTGTGTTCAGCAATTACTGCTATCACTAAAAGGCAGCCATCCCAGACACGGAACACTAAGGCCATTTTGTGCCATAAAAACAAGCATCTGTTGAGTGGCTGGAAGAGGTAGTAAGGGTTTGCTATCATGTCATATCCCTACACAGTGCAGAGAGCCTTGAATGATTGTGATTGGAAGCAACTGAGGTATCCTTTGGGATACTACCATACACGGTCATGAGGAGACTGCCTTATACTGCATTGTTAGCTATTTCACAGGTTACAGAATCTGTGTTTCCTATGTTTCATATGGATCCTTCTCAGAAACATAATGTGAAGCATTATCTATTCATATTGTATCTTCATAAAAGGGGCATTTTTACATGCAGGAAGAATTTATCTAGAAAATGTGTTTATTTGGTCTTTTTTGTGCTTACACAATTTCTCTATAATACAGAAGTGTATACAAGCAAAAGATTTACCAACCACAGAAACAGCTAAAAAGTAAGAAAAATGGATATGTAAACTGACAGACACTCTAAGCTGAGTCTCTCCCCACCCCTTGCCTAAAAACAATTGCAGAATCATAAAAAAAAGTTCAGGCTGGATGGGATCTTGGAAGATTGTCTAGTTAACTCCAAAGGCTTCCCTGGTTAAATTCTAAATATCACCACAGGTAGATATTTCCCAGGTTTTCCATGCAGTTCTTCCAGAAGGCAAGAAGAATCCTTAGCCAGAGGAATCACATAATCACAGAATCTTAGGAGTTGGAAGGAACCTTAAAAAGATCATCTAGTCCAACCCCCTTGCTAAGGAAGGATCACCTAAATTAAATCACACAGGAAAGAGTCCAGATGGGTTTCAGATGTCTCCAGAGGAGACTCCACAACCTCTCTGGCCAGACTGTTCTAGTGCTTTGCCGCTCTCACAATGAAAGCTTTCCCTTATGTTCATGTGGAACCTCCTAAAGCTACATCTTACACCCACTACACAGCCAAGACAACTGACTCAAACTGAACAAAGGAACATTCCATACCACATGGTGTCATTCTCAGCATATTCAGCTGGAGGAAGAAGGAAGGAACGATGGTGTTTGTTTTCCCAAGTAACCGTTAGACATGTTGGAACCTTGCTGTCCTGGAGATGGCCGAACACCTGTCTGAGATGGGAAGTGGTGATGGCTTTCCTTGTTTTGCTTTGCTTGTGTGTGCAGCTTTCACTTTACCTATTACACTTTATCTCAACCCACAAGTTTTCTCACTTTCACTCTTTTGATTCTCTCCCCCCATCCCATGGTGGGGGAGGGAGCAAGCAGCTGCAGGGTGCTGAGAAGCTGGCTGGGGCAAAAAAGGTGCCAGGGTGCCATTTCATCCAAAACTATGTTCTCCCCTAGGATGTGGGACAGTCAAGCAGTCCTATGCAGGGGTGTGTCTCTGGATCCTGACACAATCGCCTTTGCTGGGAAACCAAAGAGCGTAATAATCCCCTAACCATTACAATTTCTCCTCACCCATTCTTTGGCCTATAAGTGATGTTTCCATTAACGAGGCATGCGTCAAAGTGCCAGTACTCACTAGGAAGAATGAGCTAACAAATGGAAAGTGTAACATGAAGCTTGGTCTTCAGCCCAGTATAACAAAAATTCTCTCATCAATACAATGTCCCTTTTTCCTAGCTCAGAAGTAAACCATCTCTAATTTTACACAGGCAGGTTTACTCCTTCTTGAAAAATGTTTCAGAGGCTCCAAAGTGGCAATAATGTAGTTTCACAATGACTATTATGATGTAAATCAATACTGGATCATCTGTTCAACTGAGACACAAAAGGATTAATCCCCCCTCTTACCTACTTACTACTCTTACCCCACTTTTTCCATGGTCTAACATACTTCATGCTGAGCTCATTTTTCATCATGGTTGTAGCTCAACACTGTGTCTATATTCATCCTGTCTTGCTGAAGTGTCACAGGATAATGATGTAATACAGGCAGGGAAGCATGTCTATGGTCTGAGTCCAGAGCCTTGATCACCACAAAATAATTATTCTTCCCCCAACTTGACTGGTCACCTCAGTACAGTTGCAAAACACAAACTAAACTACCCCAGAAGTCTTAGTATACCAGTGCTACATGGTAAATTACCTCTCTGCTTAAACAGGGTTAGAAATTACAATGCAGTAACTAAAAAGAAAATGCAGGGGGATTTTATGTTCATGCTACCCAATTATAATAATTATAATAGCAAATAATTATCTTAAGATATTAAACATAAGGTGTGTACTTATTAAACAATGTGTGTGGAAGGGAGAAAGGCACCAGGTGCAATGTTTGCTGTACTGAACCATTTCTAAGCTTAACTTGCCTGTATTTGGGTCAGTAATCAAAGCAAACATTAAAACACTTGATAGCTAAATTGCCAATAAACCAATGTGAATTTGGCCTTGTGGTTGCCTACAGGATCCTGTGATTAAGACTAACTCCATAACAGTTCCTTCCTGGAATTGCCCTGGGAGTCTTCATTTATATCTCTGTTTTCTAGAAAACCTTAGCAATATTGAGTTAAAGACAATGGGCAAAAGTGAGAATGTTCTAAAAAAACCCATGTGTTTCTTTATCATTTTACTCTCTCCTGGGTGGCTTCAGATTGTAGCACTATAGTCCATAATAAGACACAGTTTTATGAGGTGCATTAATTGCTTCCACACCATGTGTAATTACAGTAGTTGCGGTTAAGGCCTGGTTTGCCTTGCATAGCATTTAAAACTGCACAAAGCTGACATAAGATATTATTCCTACGCAGTGGCAGAACCAAAGGCACATACTGCAAACAGGTTTTGTGGTATTGAGTTCATTCATTCATTGTACTATTGTGAATCATGGAATGTTTAAGGTTGGAAAAGACCTCTAAGATCAAGCCTAACCATCTGTCCAATACCACCATGTCAACTAAACCATGTCATGGTGTGCCAAATCTAAATGCTTTCTGAAAACCTCCACCACCTCTCTGGGCAGCCTGTTACAATTCCTAACCACTCTTTCAGTGAAGAAATTTTTCCAAATATCCAATCTAAACCTCACTTGATGCAACTTCAGACCATTTTCTCTCTTCTATTGCTAGCTATTTGGGAGAAGAGACCAACCTCCACCTCACTGCAGCCTCCTTTCAGGTAGTTGTAGAGAGGGATAAGGTCTACTCTCAGCCTTCTGTTCCCCAGGCTAAACTACCCCAGCTCCTTCAGAAGGGTACCTTACATGTGCCCATTTACTCACAAGAATGCATCTTTGTGTCTTCAGACTTCCATTTCAATTTAGCACTCACAGGACTGTGTAAGTTCCAATTGAGTTGTGATTTTTCCTCATTTTTAGAAAAGTCAAAAGATTTTTCCTGGCGACACCTGTTTTGGTTGTATGGGATTCAACATGGCTAGAGATATTCTGGTAAATGATCCTGTTGTCTTTAGAGCTGCTTCATTTTGGCAGGAACTTTTAGTAACCTAAAGGATGTACAGGGAGGCTGTAACAATGACAATGAATTTTGGAAATAATCTAGAAAAGACTTGGCAAATTCACCATAAATTTGCATAATATCACCAAGACAGCATGGTTTCCCAAAGATGTAAGTCAACCACACCTTTTCTCAATGGAGTAAACATGGAAATGACAGGTTACAAACCTAGAATGACGATTTGTCATATCTCTGTTTTCATGACTTTCACAGTTCACACCGATAGCCACAAAGAGGGATATTGGTAGTACCTCCATGTCTGGTCCCCATCCAAAGATATCTTCTCCTGCCACTCAGTAGTATCTGTGGAACTATATAAGGAGCATCAGGGGATACAGGAGTAGTGTGTGGCTGTGTTCGCACCCTGGCATTTCATGCAGCAGGCTGCACCTAATACTTTGTTGCACAGCAGTGTGGAGGGCATCCTAGAGTATTCAGCAATGGGCATGTTTGATCCAACTGCAAAGAGCCATGAGTCAACTGGAAATGCAAAACTAGTAAAATAAGAATGGAAACACTTGAGTATTATTTAAAGTTAGGTTTTCTTTGGAATGACTTACTTTTGTAGATAGTTTTTTTAGATGATGCTTATTATTTCCTTTTATTTCAGAACACATTAAAGCTTCAAAAGACTTTACAAATATCATCTGTGGCCACATCCACGCTAATAATTCAAATAGTGTTTCTTCCTTTCTTTTTTCTTCCCCATGGCTTTATACTGATGTTTAAAGTTTACTTAAGCTTAAGAAATACAACTTATTCCTGCTATTTCAATAAAAAGGCTTTAAAAAGTCTTGGTAAAAAAGCTGAAACTAGCTTTAAGGAAGTCTCGAAGTCTAGCACTATCAGAAGATAAGAAACGCAGTGTCAAATGAAATGTGAACTTCAGCTCTATATGTCTTTCAATTTGAAGTCCAACCTTTCTCTTTGAATTCATCACACTTTGAAAATTTCAGAAAATAAAAAGTAGACAGAACATTCATGACTTTTTTTTTCCTCCATTTTTGGGTAATTGGATAGCAGATCTTTTCTGACAGAGCAGACTGTTGACCAAACCCAGCTGGACAGCACTCTGTGTCTGTGCAGAACCATGATGGAGAAGCCATAGCCCTAGGGCCACCAGGGAGCCCCATGGGCCAGCTAGGAGGTCTGCCCACCTATGGGCAAGGTCCAGTCTCACATCCTGTAGCCATCATTGCTTGCGCAGAGGCAGCACAAGCCCTAGTAGGGAAGGGAAGAGGATGCAAGGACTCTGGATACCTGCATGAAGTTTCCTCCTTTAGTGCCAGAAGATTCAGGTCTCTACTGACCAAGGTCAGACCTGAAATCTTAGCAGCAACTATGGAAGGTGGTACTCAGGTAGCAACACTGGCATTTCATCCTTTTTTTGCAACAGCAGCCATCCACCCCAGTGAGGCATTCAAGAAGTATTTTCCCAGAGCAGTGCCTGCTCACTTGAGTGACACTATTTTCTTTCTACCACACAATTTGAGATTTTCTTTTACAAATTTTTCACAATGTTCATGAATTTCTTATTTCTTAACCTTTTTCAGGGCTTCTCCAAATATTGATCTGTAGTCAGCAAATATTTTCTTTCTTCTGATTATATTTGGCCTTCACATATTTACAGAGACTGTTCAAAGGACTTTTACCCTGTAGCTAGTTTAGTCTGGCAATCAGTCATACACTGAAACTTTTTCTTTCAGAAAACAGGAATTCTTTGCCTGCAAGGTATTTTAAATAAATAAAAAAATAAAATAAAATATGTGAAAGCAGGAAAACAACAGCTGGCTTAAAAATAGATTCCCCAAATGTACTACAGTGGTGTTTTCCTTGTCATGTCTCTGAAACATGCTTTATAACCATCTACACAGTAATAGCTCCAGGCAAAGGTTAATGGTTATAACGCTCTAAATATGAGATTAATTTTCTCAAGACAATTTAAACCCAGTACAATTTATATTAAACAGCAACATACCTTCCTTGCTAGCATAGACACCAAATATCAATGGTCTCATTTTCTTATTCCAAACTCCAAATTAAAAAAAAAATCTATTTAATGATTCCTTGTTATGACTAAACAGTCCATTTAAGTAGGATACATAGCTTTCATGCCCAGTTTGAGATCTTGAAAATTTAATTTTTGTGTGAAAGAAAGAAGTGTTTTGTTTGCTTTGGTTTTTGGGGTTTTTTTTGGTATTTTTTTTTTCCTTGCCTAAATAAAACTTTCCTCATTTTTAAAAAAGGGGCCTCCAAACTACAGTGGAACTTCTTCCTGTCATGTCCTAGACAGCCTATGGTGATGATAGCATGAACACATGCCGTGTTCCTTTTCCAGGCACTGATGTGGCTGCAGAGCCCAGTGCAAAGCTAGCTCCTTCAAAGAGTCCTGTTTCTCCAGTACACACTATTTCTGCCACTGAAGAGTTGCACATCTCCTTCAACTATTTTATATCCCAGTTGCACCAGTTGAGATGGGCCATGGGGTACAAAGACAGAGCAAATGCTGGTTGGTTAGTTTTGTCTCCCGGGTGAGCAATTCTGCGTTAGCCTAATACGGGTTTCAGCACCCCTCAGCAGCACCCATAGTCCTAACTCCATGTCTGCTCTAGTGGGGTAGCCTAGAGCACTTTCCCAGCTGTTTGAAGGAAAATTGTTCTGCCCTTTGTGGGCATGGGAGTGGAAAGGTAAGAATTTTGAGGAGCTGCAGATGACCTTCTGTACACATATAGGTTGGTCTGTCCCCTCAGATCAAGGAGGGAGCATGCCAGCCCAAGCCCATGGAGGTCTCAGGGTATGACTACCATGCATAGAAATTGGCTAATCCAGATCAGAGTCTGCTCCATATTGAAGCCTGCTTTAATCAGGCAGAGGAGATTTGGGCTAAGATGCAGCCACAAGCTAAATAAAACAGATTTTTCCTTTCCCTGTCATGATGGTGAAAACTAATTTTAAAAGTATGTGCTCATTATGAATGTGACCAAAAGCCCATTGGGAGTCTTCCTAATTAATTCAGTAACTTTGGGTGGAGTCTTGGACATTTTGGTTACCTTTTTCTGCCAATGGGGTCATTCTTCTGTGGTGATGTGTGCTCATGTAGGGGAGAGAGAGAGAATGGAGAAGGCATTGGCACGTACATGTTCACTGCCTCTCCTGCAATTTGGTAGCACTTCAACAGACTACTGAACAAGCCAGAGGGAACCAGAGAGCAGGCACTTGTGGGTACTATAATACAGGAGTAAACTAATGAAAGCATTTAGACAAGGAAGGGGAAAGAGTAAACAACCACAGGTAAACCACTCAAAGCCACAAATTTAGCTTACAGCACTTGGCTCCCAAATGTCCTCTGCTGGTGCTGTTCTCCCTACCCAGGGACTGATACCAAGAGTAATCAAGACATTGGATCTAAGAGGAGACTGTGGGACAAAGAGATAGGAAGAGCAACAGGCAGAGAAACCACAGCTGTTGGAGAGGATGTAAATCCTTCTGGCTTTGTGGTTGCTAGTGGGTCAGCACACTGGGGAAGCAGTTTCTTCTGCGGCATCTGAATGTCCTGTCTCCTTTCCAGAAATCAAGCACCCAACATAACTCTCCATACAGCTATCCATAAAGACCTAACAGCTCTGATGCAAATATTATTCTAGGATTAAAATGGGACTCCTGAAATATGCGTGGGACCCTTGCCTGAGAGGGTGTTTCAGGACCAAGCCCTAGTTTACTAAGAGAAAATTAGAATAACGTCAGAGCTATTATCTCCCTGGGACACACACTTGAACCCATTTAGCTGCTAAGATTCTTTCTGCTTTCTAACTGAAGGCAGCAGGACATGCACATCCCCAGGGGAGCGGGAGGAGGGAATAAGAGGTTATTGTCACAGAGGCAGCAACCTGAAAAATCTGCAGAGCTCCCTTCATTTTTTCCCTTTGCTGTTCAATGTTTCAGAAACTTAGCTCAGCTGTTGGTGCTTTCTGTTAGGTTCACTGTCAAAAACAAATCAAAACAAAAGATAGCAGCTGAGAGGAAGAGGAGAGGGGATCAACTATCTTTATTTTATAATTTTTTTAAAAGGATTATGTTAAATACCTTTCTTTTTCTGCTTAAATGCTTACGCACATCTAATTACACAAATTTAATCACAGTTTGATACCATCTCTGCTTCAGCAAAATCTGTCCCCTTACCTCACTCTCCCATTCTGACTAAAATATGGCATAACTGTTAGATCCAGCTCTTAAAGGTACAAGGTCGTGTTTTGGTTTTCCCTCAGTTATGCTGGCAGCAGTTCAGCCTTATGTGAGGAGACAGAGGGACCTTATAGAAGTAAAAAGTGTATCACTCTGTAACACTCCATGAACCTCGTCCCATTGCTTTAGTTTAATGACCAAGACATTATACAGGTCACAAAAGGAGGTTAGCTAATAATGACCTTAATAGTGACAGACCCTACACTTAGAGACTAAGAGGGCATACAAGTGGTCTCAAGAGGACTGTGTCTGGACATTATTTCCTACAATTTTTTCAAGTGCTGTTTGTTTCCTAGACAGCCTGCTAGCCCACAATGTACAATACTGATGTTATCTCTGTAGTGGTACCTACCTGTTCTCACGTAAGATAATGACAACAACAATATCAAAAACCTGTCACGGGAAGGTAAAGAAAGCAAGCACAACTACAAGCTGTGGGGAATGGATTTAGAGCAGCTCTGAGAAGGACTTGGGGATGTTGATGGATGAAAAGCTCATCATGAGCCATCAGTGTGTGCTTGCAGCCCAAAAGGCCAAAGAGATCTTGGGCTGCATCAAGAAAGGTGTGACCAGCAAGTCAAGGGGGGTGATTCTGCCCTGACTCTGCTCTGATGAGGCCTCACCTGGAGTACTGCATCCAGCTCTGGTGGACCCAGTACAAGACAAACACAGAATTGTTAGAGTGAGTCCAGAGGAGGGCTACAAAGATTATCAGAGGCCTGGAGCACCCCTCCTATGAAGACAGTCTAGTTCATCCTGGAGAAGGATGAACTCCTGCTGCAATATGGTCTCCTCTGCAGGAGGAGACCATATTGCAGCCTTCAAGTACCTCAAGGGGGCCTACAGGAAAGCTGGAGAGGGACTGTTTACAAGGACATGGAGTTATAGGACATGGGGTAATGGATTAAACAAAAAGAGAGTACATTTAGGTATTAGGTATTAGGTATTAGATATTGGGCATTAGGAAGAAATTCTTCCCTGTGAGGATGGTGAGGCCCTAGCACAGGTTGTCCAGAGAAGCTGTGGTTGCTCCCTCCCTGGCAGTGTTCAAGTCCAGGCTGGATGGACTTTGGGCAACCTGGTCTAGTGGAGGGTATCCCTGTCCATGACAGGGGGTTTGGAAATAGATGAACTTTGAAGTCCCTTCCAACACAAACTGGTCTGTGATCCTATGAGATGATGATGATGATGATGACGACGACGACGACGACGACAACAACAACAACCAGTGGAAGACAAGTGATGCAAATTAAAACTAATTACTCACCACCAAACAAGGGATGCTCAGTCTGTCCCTGAGCAGCAGCCTCCTGACCAGCTTTTTCCCCAAGGTTATATACTGAGCATGATGTCGTATGTATGCTTTGGCCAGTTTGGGTCAGCAGTGCTGTCTGTATCCTGTCCCAGCTTCTTGTCCAACCCCAGCCTCCTCACTGGCAGAACACTGAGAAACTGAGAAGTCCTTGATTTACTGTAAGCATTGCTTAGCAGTAACTAAAGCATTGGTGCATTATCAACATTATTCTCACCCTAAACTAAAACCACAGCAGTATTCCAGCTACTAGGAAGAAAACTGACTCTATCCCAGCTGAAGCCATCCCACATCTCTTCCTTGTTTCTTTTGTGCTCTCTTCTTAATTTTACTGTCTGCCCTGTAACACTTCACCAGTGGGGTCATTCCTTACGTCCTGTTAGCACCTCTGCATGCTTTCCTGACCACCTTACTTCAGCATGAGAGCTTTGTAAGAGCTTTCCAACAGTCAATCTCACCATGATAGAGCTGTTGCACACATGTCCTATTGTGGGCTCCTACAAGTGGGGACCTAGTTGAAACAGTGGGATGGCTCTGTTGTGTTTTTGCCCAGCACCCATCATACCTTCCTCTGACTCTTTTGATGGCACCAAGCCCTTACAACCTAGAGGCCCAACTCATTTGTCTTTCCTGCATTCCAGGTAGCAATACCACTACACCTTCTCGATGCTGAGCTCTGCCAGGCAGATACACATCATTAAAATTATAAATTCTGCTTGATGAAACTGAAACCTGGTTTAAAGACAGGATGTCACAGTCATGCGAACACAGAGGTAAAAGAGACAGACAGACAGACAGGCAACTTGATTTCCATTAAACATTTGCATGTTCCTCCAAAGACAACATTCATAATATCTGTATCTGTAGATACAGATATCTTTAGACCTACCGCTGCTTTCTGTGGAGCCTGACATAATCATTTGGCTCTGAGAGAGGCCAAACTGGAAGTATTTCTTCAACTGTTTGCATAACTCTCTTGAGCTTTGGGAGCTCAACTAAAAGAAGTACTAAATCCAAGCCATTCTTGGTTTGGATTTTAGTACCCAAACCTCACTTAATGAGGCTTATTAAGCTTTATCGTATCTTCAGTTACAGAGGCACAATTAATGCTGAGTGGAAACCAGGCTTCCTGCTCCACAGAAGTTTTTCCATTGTCAAAAATGTTCTGTCTGTATTAAGACAAATGCAACACCTTTCAGATTCAGAGAGGTTTGACTTCATCCCTCTTCTTTTGTTAAGGGGCTTTCACTTTGTGTAAGTAATTGCTCATTAAGAAGAGGATTGAGGAAGGCATTAACTAGGGCTATAACATTCTCATGGGATGCGGAAGAGCCAAGCTGGGATCCCTGTCTCAGTTAATATCAGTTTGCTTGAAGGAAATGGAGTTCTTACAATGGAGGAGCCTGAAGGACTCTCTCCTTATGCACTTAATAGACAGACAAGGCTCTTGTCTGAGATGTGGAAGTAAATAGGGATTGAAACCAAGTTTTGCACAACTTGTAGCAATGCACTGTAAGATTTCATTCATCCACTGAGGACTGGGTGTTCTCTCAGTTTTGACCAACAGTTCCATCTGGGGCTTAGAATCATACAATCACAGAATGTGTTAGGTTGGAAGGGACCTTTAATGTTCATGTAGTCCAACCCCACCCCTGCAGTAAGCAGGGACATCTTTAACTAGATCAGGTTGCTCGGAGTCCCATCAAGCCTGACCCTGAATAAATTTAGAAATGTTTCCTCCCAGAACTGGTACACACATTTTCCCATACCGTGGAACATTCCAGTTTCACTTAACTGATATTTTCCAAGAAGAAATATACTCATCACACAGCTCCCTACCACCTCTAGGTTACCAGAATGTTGTTGGTTTTGCTGTTTAGAAAATGGAGGCAGCACTTTCTCCCTCTCCTCTGCAGTATGTATGGCTAACAGTATGTGTCAACACCTCACTTGTTTTAGCCACAGGTGACATACAAAAAATGGGCTTAGTGTGTCCTCTATTACAGTTTTTGTTATTGTATAATACAGAAACAATTTGGAACAACATTAATGGTTCAAACTCCAGCCAACTAAAACAATTTAGCAATAGGGAATTGTTCAGCTTACAGATAGGTACGAGCTAGGTCTCTCTTGGTCAGCACCTCCAGTTCACTAGAGGTTTGGTGCAAGTCTGGAGCTAATTAGGCTGTTCCCTTGTCCTCTTGGCAGTTGATAGCACAGCCCAGGATGCAAGGAGCAGCCGATACAGCTTCTAACAAATGGCAAGCGCAAACATTGGAGAGGCGAGGTCGTTGCAGTGCGAGGGATTCTCTACTCCCATGCTTCACAAGAGTGAAAGTCAGTTTTCCCTCTCGCTGAGGGAGATGCTGTAAGCGGTATGCTTACTCCCTACACACACACACACACACACACACACACACACACACACACACGTGAATATGCACTTATATGTATAGTTCTTCCAGGGGGAAGAGGGGAGGTGAGAATTTGCTGTTTTCTCCATTACATTTGCTTTCAACCTGTTGTGCCAAATAGAGGACGAAAGTGAGCACATTTCAGAGAGACACCAGCCCACACCCTTCAGCAACGAGAAAGTTGATTTGGTTGTGTTGCCACCCATGCACTGTGCCGTACGCAACCAAGAAATCTTGGCAGATAGCGAGAACACTGCGCTATTAATTTTGTTGGTTTGTGGGTGCAAGGCACAAGTAAGGCAGCCTCTTCTGGAAGGGATCAGAGAAATGCAGCAGGCAGCACAAGCTAGATTTTCCCCTGAGGCAACATGTCTGACACAATTGGCAGCTCATTTCTCCTGCCCTTGGATGTGAGCTGCCTCTGAATGCCTCCCTTGTGCTGGGGTTGGTACTGAGCTACATGTGGGCCTGGTGCCAATGATTACAATTCCCATTAGCTGGAATATACATTAACTTGAGAGGCTGTGGACCTCTCCAGGGAGGGAACAGCCTGCTGTATGTATCCATTATTTTTCTAGATGAGAAGGAACTCTGTTGTGTGCCTATTATTCACACACATAATCTGTTTGTTTGGGTTTCTTTTGGGTTTGCTTTGGGTCTTTGGTTTGTTTTTTTTTTTAGGAAACTGGCACTGCTGGAAACAGTTTGCAAAGGCTGTATGCCAGTTTCATCTCCAAGCTGTAGTGTTTTAGGTTGTCAAGCAACGTGGCACTGGGCAGCTGCAGCCTGATGGGGATGAGGCCATACCCTGGCAACAGGCAGCATCTCAAGCCCAGCAGGATGGCTGTGAAGTTTGTGACTGCCTCTGCTCCACCACGTATGGACACACACGAGGTTAGAAGATGTCCTGTGAACCCGAGCCAGGAGAGAGGGATCGCAGCTGGAAAGAAATTCTCTTGAAAGCTGCAATGTTTAAATCAGCTCTGTTGAATCAAGGGCATTATCCATGGTTGACACCTTTGCTCCTTTATCCTTGAATGAATCTGCCATCCTGGACAGATTTTAGCTATAAGCATGAGTTGCTAAATCAGTGAACTGTCTCTCCTCCTCAAGCATAAGATACAGTCCAGGGCTTTAAGATGCTACTCACTTTACAGTTGTTTATCAAGAAAAATCCTGGTTCACAAGTGCAAAAAGTGTGTCTTGAACAATCATCCAACACTTCATGTATTCAGGGAATTGATTGCTACCTTAGGCTGTGCAGACTAGGAGATTTAATTGGTTCTGACCTCCTTTTCCTCTCCAACCTGTGTGTTACTTTGTGTGCTGCCAGTTAAACTGTGTCTCCGCTCTTACTGGTGTTACCAAGTTGCTGTTTCACTAAAGGGAGTTGAGAAAAGTCCTGGAGGAGTGAGGAGCTATTTACTACCCGCTGCTGTTCTTGTGTATCCTCATGCCCTCCCACCACTGAAACAGGTGTCTTGATTTTTAACTCAAAGAAAATGGCCATTTTTTCAACTCCTAAGGATGCTGAGAAAATCTGCATGCTAAAAATCTCTGTTGCTTAGGTCATTGGGGAATGAAAGAGGATAATTTTAAATAAAATAAAGTGAAAATTCCTGTGGAATAGGTGGATAGATGATGGTAGCATAGCAGATGAGGTTTACCTTGACTTCAGTAAGGCATTTAACACCATCTCCCACAGCATCCTGGTGGGCAAACTGAGGCAGTGTGGCCTGGAGGGGAGAGTAGTGAGGTGGATTGAGAACTGGTTGAAGGGAAGAAGCCAGAGAGTTGTCATTAATGGGGCAGAGTTTGTCTGGAGGCCTGTAACTAGTGGAGTCCCTCAAGGGTTGGTACTGAAACCAGTACTGTTCAATGTATTCATTGATGACCTGGATGAGGGAATAGAATGCACAGTCAGCAA
>VXBZ01000013.1:390497-408189 GCA_013399135.1 Heliornis fulica
GTGAGACCACACCTGGAATATTGTGTCCAGATCTGGACCCCTCAGTTCCAGAAGGACATAAAACTCATTGAAAGAGTCCAGCGCAGGGCCATTAAGATGATTAATCAAGTGAAACATTTTCCTTATGAGGACAAGTTGAGGGAGCTGGGTCTCTAGCTTGGAGAAGAAGGACTGAGGGGTGATCTCATTAATGTTTACAAATATGTTAAGGTTGAGTGTCAGGAGGATGGATCCAGCCTCTTCTCAGTGATGGCCAGTGACAGGACAAGGGGCAATGGGTCCAAGCTGGAACATAGGAAAATCCATGTGAATGTAAGGAAAAACTTTTTCACTGTGAGAGTAACGGAGCACTGGGACAGGCTGCCCAGAGAGGTTGTGGAGTCTCCTTCTCTGGAGACATTCAGAACACTCCTGGATGGATTCTTGTGTGACCTAATCTAGGTGACCTTGCTCTGGTAGGGGGGTTGGACTAGATGATTTTCAAGGTCCCTTCCAACTCCTAACATTCTGTGTTTCTGTGATTCCCCCTTAATCTTGGTGGTTCATGACAATCAGAGGCACAATATGATAGATTGAATGAACACCTAAAGGACCCCATGGCATTAGTAGAGGTGAAGGCTCATGTCTGCTTGGTATAGCACAGACAGTCTCTGTTCAAAAGAGTTTACAGCCTAGTTAGATAAACAGATGAAGTACAAGGGCAGTATTGTCTTCCCTTTTTCACACACAGGGAACCAAAGCGGAGAAAAGTCAATGGTTTACTCAAAGATTGCCTTTTGTCTGAAGCTTTATCACACAGAGAAATAAATGGAAGGGACCCTGAATTCCTTTTGAAGACCTTTGCCACAAAGTTATTCTTATATTTGAAAACTTTGCAACTTCAGAAAATGATTAATTGCTTCTCTGGAGGTCTGACAGCCAAGTGTACCAGTAGCATGGAAAAAGAACAGCTCTTGACCAACTCATTCTCAGTGGATCTGAGGTGTCAGGCACACATTAGGCCTCACGTTATTTGAGGATGACTTCATTATCCCTTCATCATCCACACCTACATCATCCATACCTATAAAATGGTTTAAGTTGCTTCTTTGGGCAACTAGAAACTACCAAGATGTAATTTTGCAGCAGAAATGCAATTATTTTGGGATTACTTAATGTAAGAACAAAGGTTGATGGGGTTGGGAATGCTCATTGTGCAGAGGGGTATTTTTAGTCTGCAGACAAGGGCGTCTTAAGGTTCAGACTTTGCTTTGTAGGTCACTTGTTGCATCTCTCCTTGCTTTGCCCACGGGACTGCTCAAAGGAGAAAGGAGGATCTGAACCACTCCTCTGATTCTGGTTTAAGGGAATGGATTGAACTGTACTCTCATTTCACTCCTGTTTTAAATCACTCACACTCCCTTGAACAGCCCCACCAGTGCTATGCTGGCTTAAACAAAAGGGAATATCTGTGTAACAACCATCAGAAGCAGTAGGTGGAAGAAGTTTTCAGAGCTGGAATAACTGGGATTTAATGTCCATGTTGTGCTTCCCATTGCCTCCAGTTTTATCTCAGGTCTTTTGAAATAGAACCCAGCTCTGTCCAGTTCCTGTACCTGTATGCTGTTGCAAGACCCTCATCTGCACCCAGTACTCATTCTTAATACCACCCCTCTTCTGTCATACTCTTTGTATGGTCCATCCTCATCCCAGTCTCATTTGACTCTTACGAAATGTGACTGCATTACACCCCAACTCTGATACTATCACCACATAATCCACCTTTACTGTGTCACTCACCTCTCAGTTAATTCTTAGACAGAGCCATTCCCTCTCTCTTTACCCCAGAACAATTTCTGTTCACTATTTCAACATCCTGATGAATATAGGGTTATACTCTAAACCAAAACAAAATTTGTAGAAAGCTCTGATCTGGCTGTCCTTGGCAATAACTTGTGGTAATGAGCTTATATTTATCTTCTGGTGTTTCTGTTCCAGAGATGGCATCAGTTATTCTTGGTTTTGTTTTGCGTTTATCATTTCATAGCTGTATTTACTGAGGAGACATTTTTTCTGCTGTTCTGATGATTTAATCATAAAACTCCCCCACTGTGAATGTTCATTGAAAGTCACTATTGACTTTCTAGGCTGAAAGGCAGGAAATTCTGTGCATATCTGACCTTCCTTTATGATATTAGCAGTGATTTGTGACAGAAATTTCTTGTATGCTTCATTTCAGACCTCATCTTACAGTAGCACTGCTAACGGCGTTTTCTGTTGCTTAACTGCAAGTCACGGCCTTAGTGTTTGCATTGGCTTCGTGCCACAGGAGCTTACGTTGGCGGCCAACAGATGCAAAAAAAAGCAGAACTGATGGAATCTTTGAAAAATATAATTTTCCAAGAGGGTTATGACACATTACCCAGCAAGAACTACGTGTCTGTAAACTGGCATAAATCAGCACAGGTTCTCTAAGGTAGGTGAAGCTCTAGTGATTTACATCAGCAACTACCCTAGCAGCCACGAGGAAGATTGATAGTCCGTGTTTTATAAGGTGCAGCAAGAGAAAGATGTCAGACTCCCATCACCGACTCTCCATGGTAGCAGCTGTTGACTACTGTATCTCCATTCTACTTTCTCTGTGAGTTAGTGTGAGTAGCACCACCTTGGCTGGTCTTTCAGGAACTGAGCAAAAAAAACCACCCTGCATATTGTCTTGAAATTGTTTGAGGAAAATAAAGGTGGCATCCTTATTTTTTTACATAAGGCAACACATATTTGACCAGAGCAGCCTTGATAGCACATCAGTTTTATGAGTCTTGATTTAGGAGAGATCCTGGCTCTGCATTGCTGGTCTTAATTGTGAGCATGATTAATTTTGCTCTGAGAGGTGTTCACAGCCCCAGTTTTGGTATCTAGGCTACCTGTACAGTGCCTGGGGAGAAAGCCTGATGTATGAGAATGATTCACATAATCCAGGCTGAAACACAGAGACTATCTAAACTAGTCAAGAGGAAATACCAAGGAGAAAGTGGCATATTAAATTCTGTGTCTCTTTGGAGCTTAAAGCTAGTGGGGATTATTTGTCTCTGCTCGGGTTTTCATTGTAGACAAGGATCCTCTACAGCCTTTTTCCATCTAAAATGTAGAGAGATCTCTTCTTAGTTAATTAATTATTGTACTCATCTACAATCCAAGAATCTGGATTCAAATATCTATTATTCCTGAGACAACTTGAACTTTTTCATCTTTTATGTGAGCCTGGTGAATAATGAAATATCAGTGGAACGTATCCAGCTTCCAAATAAAAGAGCAAGGTAGGTAGTAAGGCCTTTGTCTCATGTGTGAATGCTGTGATCATGGGCATAGAGTCATTGTCTTGTTCCTTCTCTCTGCTACAATGAATTTTTAATTACCTCCTGCAGATAGTAACAGATTCAGCAACAGAGTTGAAAAGCTCCATTCTAGAAGATCCTGTAATTCAGGACTTACAGTTGCCTCTTACAGTGTGTATTCACATCTCCTTAGGCAGAGAAAGGATCTGAGCCAGGATCTTATAAAGCTCCTTAGAAAGAAGGCAACTTATCAAACAATCAAGTTACAGAGTAAAATACAGGCCACATCTTCTTTCTGATTATATGGAAAAACCCCTGAAATTTACAATATGAATCATAAGAAGGGACATTTGCAGACATATATTTTTTTAAATATTGAGGCAAATATCAATATATTTTTTTAAATATGAAATAGGATATGAGCAGCTCCATGTTTTCAAGGTAGATCCTTTGAGAGAAGCATTTAAAGAGCCTCACAGGGGAAGCTTGGGAACACGAGGAATTCAGATATCTGCAAAGCTGTATGGGCAGAATTTAAATTTTGGTTCTTTAAGTTTAGATCTCTAAAGTATCAGCTCAGCTCTTGTGCTCTTGTGAATGTGAGCTTGGGCAGATAGATCAAGGTGACATGGGAGCTCTGGGGCAGAAGGACAATGAGAGTCCCAATGTCTTACAACTTACAACTTAAATTGCACTCTGTCTGGGTAAGGTTCATCTTGGCTGCTGTTGCTTGAAGCTTGGTGAGATTCTGCTACTCAAACTGTAAAAAACAAACTGTACCAAACTGTACCAAAGTGTACCAAAATTCAGTGGAGGGGTCAGCAAAAGTCCTTATGGGTAATAAGGCTCAAAGGCTGGCAGTCGTCTTTCAAAAGAACTCTGATTCTCCTGGGACTTTTGTGTACAGCTTGCACTTTTTTCCTTTCTCTTTCTTTGTTCTCCTAGTTATGAGGGTATTTCTTTGTCTCTTGTGGAAACTACTTTGTCTTTTAGGTAGATGGCACTAGTGTTGTTCAGGCTGTACCAGGTCAGGGCCTTGTATTTTAGGAAGCAGATGGATCAGCTCTTGGTTTCTATCCCCAGCTCTACCATCAATTCATTTAGTGACTGAATCACTTTGTGTGTATGTCTCCGTTTATCCATCCTTATGGCGTGAAGGACACCAATGTCTGGTGTCATGCATCAATCTCTCCACTGTGCTGACATACTGGGAGGCTGCACTGTCTATGGCACAGGGCAGGGCTCTGGCTGCAAAGTAGAGTTTCTGGTTCAGAGCAACTTCCTACATACACACACTCTGTTTTCTAATCAAAACAGGGAAAATCTAAAAAAATACCTGTTTGACAGAATATTTGCAAAGGACGATCACAGAAAATGAGGTGTTAGGACAGACTGCAACATTGCCTTGTGTTTGGCAGAGGTTCATCAAAACCAAAGCTGAACTGACATCATGAGCTGGCATTCCTCAGGAAAAAAAAAGAGACTATTTTTCTTGAAAGACCCACAGACTGTTCATCTTGGATCACCTGTTGATAACTTGATTCACACAATGAACTACTAAAGCGAATATGTAAGGGCACCTCACCTGAGGCACTAGTCACTCCAGTGCATACCCTAGGAAATACAGGGTCTGTACACTCCCTACCTGCTGAAGTTATCCTTTCACCATGCCAGTATCTGTGATGGGAAGGAAGGACATCTTTGGGTACCACAACCAGCTCTTCTCTCAGTGTGCATGGGCCACAAAAAGTCAGCTGGCACCTTCCCTGCTGTGTCTTAACCCATTTCTTTCATCCTTGCTCTATTTCCAGGTTTCTTAAAAAGACTGTGTGGGAGTAGCAGTGTGTACAGACACTGGCTGACAGTATCAGGGTGGAGGAATCAAAAAGAAAAGCTGATCTCTTTAGATCTAGTCATACTACTGAAAGTTGCATAGATGTCCATTTTAACCAAACACATGATGCCAGAGGCACCATCACACCTTTCGTGTGCATGAAAGGTCTCACAGATACAGAGAGCAGTGGAGGATGTGCACCTTAAAATGACTGTGACAGTGTCTAGCACTACACTGCCTTAAGACCTGAATATTGACCAGCCAGCAGACCAGCTCTCAGTCTTCTGGTTTTGGCAGTATGGTACCTTCTTATACCAGAGAAACCTTCAGAACAAATCCTTCACTGTAAAATTCCTCTGCTTGATAATTCCAAAGCAATCCAGGAGCGTTTAATATTTATAGATAGTGAGGATTTTTACCCTGCTTCAGCAATCATAACAGTTGCAGTGATTCAAACCTCCAGCATAGGCAGAAACTGCCTTGAGCTGAAACTGAGCAACTATTTAATAAAATATAGTCATGAGAAGTATGGAAGCTGTATAGATGAAGTGCCCTGAGCATGCTTGAAAGATTTATTTCCTGGCTTCTTCTGGAGGGCTTTTTAATAGGGAGGATATGACTCTCTATCTGAATGGAAAAGAAAAAGATCTACAGTTTTAAGGGGGGAAAGGGACATTTACACTTCTTGAGGAGATGCCACAGGGAAACCATTCTTTATTTTACATGGATCTGTTCTACTTACAGCTGCATTTCCTGTAAGAAAACAGATGTGAATGCATCAGTCACAGTCTTAAAGTAAAATCTGCCTGACATTTGTGGCACGCTCAGAGAGGCAGTCAAAAATGGAGCGCCTGAATACTGCGCTGAGGAGCGGGGCCTTGAGCCACAGGGGAAAGTTTGTATTTGAGCTCAGATAAGGAAAAGGCTGCTAGAGAGGATACTGCAGACAGACACAGATTGAGGAGAAATAAGTAGTGATAATATAAAAATCACACATAATATAGCCTCAGAGCCACATCTGGCAGGGTCTGAAAAAAAGGAGAAATTAGTAATTGTTGCCTACTCTCATGTCCCTTTGACCTGTATGCCGGTCTTATCCCACATCTCTTCTGTCTCTCTCAGCTGCTCCTCTTGTTGCTCCTGGGGTGGTTGCTCCTGAGGCTGGAGTGGGAGGAGAAGATTAGGGAATGGGATTAGTCCTGGGATTCCTTGCCTATCCTTTCTAGGCTGGCTATATTAAGCAGTGACAATGAACAGCAGAGGAGGTGTGCTCTTACTGGGAAGCAGGAGGCACTGCAAAGCAGTTCTGATTGGTTTAGAGTGGGATGTAGCCCATGTAGCCTCCTTCATCCTCTCTTATTGGTGGCTATTTCCTTAGATAAAAACAATGAAATGACACAGCACCCTAGAAGACTTTCCACTCTTCCTCCCCGAATGCCACTGAAAATGTCTTCCTCTTGCTACCCCACAAGTTTTTGAGTTTTTTCCTGTAATTTCTTTCATTTCTTAAGCCTGCAATGTACATCCTAAGTGCTGCTTCTCCCTTGTTTACCTGACTTTGAAACACGTTGTTCACAGACCCTGCTGACATTAAGATCATTGTGCCATGGTAGCTAGGCTGATGCAGTTAGGTTAATGAAACCATCCCTTGCCCAGTGTGTTTGCTTGCTAGAGGCCTTTCACTAAGGTGTTTTACTAAAGTGAAGTACACTTCCTCAAGTCCTTCCTATTGTTTGAAGTTTTTCCAGTAGGAGTTACACCACAATGTCTTTTCCTCAGCACTTTACAAATCATGATGCCCTTACTATGGCTTTACTATGATACAATTTGCACCTTCTTGGAGCAAATCATCTTATAGCATGTCATTTCAAAATTGGCCATGCTGATGACTAGATCCACCTCCTCCAGACAGCAACTCATCCTATACTAAGGGACTTAAGTGGGCTAAGTAAGAATAACCACCCTCTTGTGGTATCTCTTTCTCTCTTCTCCTCTCCAGGAAACATAAAACTAGTTGACTTCAGCTCCATAATTTCCAAACAGATACATATGAGTGATCCTACTTTTAGCTTTTACCTTGCATTCGGACCCATCCCCAATATTTTACAGTAACAAGAAGAGTACATAGCGAGAGAGTTAGTTACCCACCCTCTGCTTGAATTATACCTTTTGTCATCTCCTTGGCATGTAAAATACTGCTATACATTCATGTGTTGTTCATGTGGGAGTAACCTGAGGCTGTCTGAGCATAGGAAAATCTGTCCATGTAGGAAAAGAGGTGGAGTTGCCTTAGGCAAGGAAACCTTATTTGACCCTCCTCCTTCCTTTACAGCTGGTGCTATTTGAAGCTGGGACAGAGAAGAATGAGGGCACTGAGGCTAAGGCTAGACTTTGGCATGAGGCAAACAAGAACTGAGTAGGTTTTCTCCATCCCTTCCTGCCAGTGACCATTAATCCTGAGCCAGTGTCCTCTGCCATTCCAGCTCTTGGTCCTTTCCCTTATTTCTATTTACAGCTTCTGAGGTGGAGTCTCCTTTCTTTTGTGCCAGTTTTACACTAGTGTCAATTCATGGATGTCTGGGGATTTGTTTCTTGCTTACACTCACTGAGGAAAAGTGAAAAAAAGTGAGAATTGGACTCATCACCTCTAGGCACCAAACGGAGTATCTCTTGTTCCTTAATTCTACTAAATTCTCCTTATGTTCCTATTTTTCATCAGCCTGTTCCAACACACAGCATCCTGCTGTTATTCCAGTGCTGTCTTCCCACAAAGCATCCCCTGATGCTGCTGAACACAGCTGTGCCAGAGACAGAACATAGCCTCACCTTTCTCCATGCTGGGTCACTTGGGGATAAATGCTTCCAGTGTTGTCTTATCTGGGGCCACGGTCAGCAAGGAGATGCCTCTCAGTAGCCTCTTTGGTCAGCATCACCTCTCCATGCTCAGCCTGGGTTGTTGTAGACTGCCCTTAGGACTGCTTAGTGTTACTCCATAGGACCATTAGAGAGAGCCAGTTAAGGATTTAGACCTTCCTGTCCTCTTCACTGTCCAACTGTGGAATGAGCCAGGACTTGTCTTGCAGAACTGAAGTCTAAGAGTGGCATTATATGTTCTAAATAAAAGAGTGATTATATGAATCACAGTAGCAAAATGTTCTTCCAGAGCACATGCCCCACTCCCTGACTTCAGCATCCAAGTGCAGCTATACATCATTCCAGAAGAGGCTTTCACCTTAGACACGGGTTAGTGTACAGCCTCTGCATTACAGAAGAGTAGCTATGGAGTTAGGATTCAGGAGTGTCTTTTAATGAAGTTTCTTGTGGCTGTTTATTGGAGAAAAATAAATTCCAACTGGCCCATATAACAAATGAAACTCAACTACAAAAATGTAATGATATTTATTCACACAGCTGCCAGCAAACTCACATGCACCATGAGTCATTCCAGATGTGGATAAAAACAAAGTCTGTCTGTGAAAGTAAGTTTCCTGATCCTGAGGAGACTTGGTTTGGGAGAGAAGCTGCACACTGGCTTCAGCTATACTCAGAAGAGCAGACAGGTTCTCCTTCAAAGTGGGAGGGGGAGAGGAAAAGCCATTTATTTATTCCTGAAAAGAAAGGAGCTAGGAAATTGAAAAGCTAACATACTGATAGACATACGTACTTTGAAGAGAAGGATGCTTTGGAAGATTTTGCTGCTGCTGCTGTTTTATTACAGTGCTCATGCCACTGTGACCCACAGATGGAGCAGAGGTAAGATTTAAACATGAAAATACTATTTAAGAGAAAACTTTGAGCTTGTAGATTTGGACTTAAATTATATTCCATTATACATATATGTATATATATAGTTTGTCCCGCTCCAACTCTGCAATTCTTTTAAACAGGTCAGCTAAATAATTATATGGACAAATAGAAAAATACATGTGCATAAATTCATAAAGGTAAAATAATATGTGTATTTTATTATACTACAAATATATATATATATGTATATATATAAAATATCCCAAGAACCAAAACGACATGCTTTTCTCACTTTTTTCTTCTTCTTTTTCTCCTGCATTAACAAAATTTATAGGTCATGAAACCTCACAGCAAAAACCTTTGCAGTTGCAGATGGTATAATCTTGGGCTCCACCAGGCAGATACCTGGTAATATTAAGCACAACAATGCCTGGATTGTGCAAGGTGCCTAGGAATGCTTATGACTCTACCCTGACAGACTAGCACGTACAACACAGGGAAAGCTATGTGTGGTGTCATCAGTCTTCAGCTGCCAGTATGACAACATATACTTGTGACATATTTGTATTCAAGTGTTTGACAGTATCATTTGAAATGGTTTGGGACCAGTGGATTGCTTAGGAGATGCTTGCTAAGAGAAAGTGCTGATGTCCTTTCCCTCTTCTGTTTTATTCTCTCCTGTGGTATTTGGCATGGGTTCAGTAGCTGCTGGAAGTGGAGAAAGGAAACACCTCCCAGAAGATTTATTTGGTCCTGGTACTGAATTTCACAGATATTTAAAGGAACCAGAGTTAAGAAATCAAAGATTCACTTCCAGCTTAATTTCTAGTCTGTTGTTTGGGTTTGATTTTATAGGGGAGGCAATGGCTGAATGAAGCAATAAGGAGCTATGCAATTCTGCTTAGGCTGTATGAATGCTTAATTGTTCTTCGCAGTTTGTGGGGGCTAACTGACAGGACATTGAGGACATTGGGACTCAGAACATCAGGTTTTTTCCCAACTTTTCCCTCAGCTTCTCCAACAATACTGTATGAGCCACTATACCTTCATGTACCTCACTTTTATCTTACTGTATAATAGAGGTAATGACACCGATTGTCATTATAAAACATCTCAATTCTGTTGATAAGAGTTTTGTCTTTCCAGGGATGATACATTAAAAAAAAACAAACAAACAAATAAAAAACAAACAAACAAAAAAACCCCCAACAACAACAACAAAAGAAATCAGACCTAACTCTGCATATATGAAAAAAAACCAGTCTTACCTTTTGGAAGAATGAGGTCACTTTACCTATGAAATGGGAACAAAAAAAAATCAAAACCTGGGGGTTCATCTTGATGAAATAATCAGTATGCAATTCAAGGATGTTTTTCACTTATGCTTACACATATCTTAAACAACACAAGCCTTAAAGGAATCCACGCAATTATGAAAGTCCAATTTTTATCACCATGAATATTTAAAGGGAAACTTCAGAACTCTACTTTTCCTTCTGGGAAAGCAGATTGTTTTCAAGCTGGAAACTAAAGCTTATTTTTTGAGACTTCAGAGGGAAGAGATAATTAATTCCCTGTTGTGATAAGGAGTTCAGTCCTCACAAATGTATACAGAGATCTGCTGGAGAGGAAACCAGATTTCTTCTCCACAGCTGCTAGGATTATTCAGCTCCAAATACATTTTAGAGGCATGACTCCTTCAACAACATCCACTTTAGATAACCTTCACTCCCTTAAAGTATCCATGTGTCAATTCAACCAATCCAATCCTAATCTGCAGTATCTAGAGAGCCAAAGCACTGTCCTCATTTTTTAAATCCTTAGAAACTTAAGAGGAAATTTAATTGAATACATAGGCATGACACACCCTTCTGCACACTCAGAGCTCTTCCCTCCCTCCCTGCCTCCACAAACAACTGACTCTTGTCTGGCTTAAACCACAATCATTTAAATCTCATCCAACTCCCCATCTGAGTTTTGCAATGGAAAAGCAAAGGCATCTGGTCTGATGGAAATGAAAGACAGATCTGCATACCATCTCCTTGTTGACTAGTAGCCCAGATTGTTTACAAAACGGTAGGAGAAGGGGAACTTCTCTAATTACCAGCAGTTGCTGTTTGTGATGGAAACGAACAGCCCTGGATAAAGCAAGGTCTAGCTTTTATCGGTTCTTCACCAGGTGACGCTGAGGCAGCCCTGGATACTTAGCCCTTATAACTAAGTATTTAAGCTTTGCCTCGAGAAAAAAAAACCTCAAATGTGTAGAAAGACGAACATACTTGTGCTGACTGGTGAGTGGGAACTCCAGACTGCCAGGTCCCTTTTTCTTTTGCTTTCACAAGCATCAATGAATGGGGAAGGAAAAAAAANGCCTGCCGTGATCCAGGTGTGAACACCGGTCCAGAAGTCACAGGCAAATCTTGGTCCCTAGGATGGACGTGTTCAGAATAACAAAGAGAATACCGTGAGTGGCGACAAAAGGGTGTGTTTGTCATCATCTCAGGTTTCCTTAAGACTCTTTTAGGCTTAGGTCTATGATACCACCCTCATATGTTGTGAAGCATTTGTCTAGGGAGAAAAGGTACTCTTAGGTCTGTACTGAGTGATATTCCTTGTGTGATGGTAGACATGAGGTCATATTAATTCTGAAGGTCCCAAAAAGGAAATCCAGATTTTAGATGCTTTTACTGAAGAAACCAAGAAACAAATCCTGTTATTTGATAACAAAAATAAATAAAAAATCCCATGCAGCTGTGGCAGCTGGAGTCAGGTTAACTGCTTGCCATCTGGTTGCTTCACCAGACTTCTCTGATGACTACCAATACATTGAAGAGCAGAAATTAGCTTCAGATCTGCATTAAAAGAATTGCCTGCTCCTTGTGGAGAAACCCTGAGGCAATCCTTACCGGTAAATTTCTGCTCAGCTGGCTGCAGTTTATTTGCTTTAAGGACTTCCTGACTCAAATAAGATGGCACATGAACAGTAGCATGTTAGCCATGTGGTTGCTCAGGAGTGAAGATGCAGTGTCATCTATTGTGGTTGTGGCTTCTTGGACAGTGAGGAAGGAGCTGCAATGGTAACTTTGCCCTTCAGTGGAGGCTGGAGAAGGAGATGTTGAAGAACACAAAGTAAGAAGGTCAAACTTGTAATACCCACCATTGAGAAAAGGTATTAGCTCTATTAGCACACCTGAGGTGGTGTGATTTTGGGAGATGGCTGTGCTGTGCCTTCCAGACCTCAAAAGCAGTATTGCAGGTCATATCCAGAGCTATCTGGTCCATGCTCGTTATTTTTGTATGCACTGTCTAGTGCTTGGTGAAAGTCATACGGCTGCTCCGTGACACCAAAGGAACTGTTTGTGCTCTTAGAGGCTTTCTGCAGAAGGAATTACTTGGAAGAACAGAAGGCCAATCCTCCTTGGTTTCCCCACAACAGTGCAAACTTTCAGTGTTCACTCTAGTGTTGTGGCAACTGAGCTTGTGAGTGTGATGGAGCAGCTGCTACATAAGCCACTTTCGGAGGCTGCTTCTGCTTGTGAGCTCAGCTACAGCAGACTGGCAGCTCTTCAGTGCCAGGAGAGAGAGGACTGTGTAGAAGAGGAAGAGTCTGGCTATTGCTAGAAAGCTGGCCAGTCCTTTTACAAGGAAGCAGCATTTAACATACTCTATTCTGGGATCAGGTTGCTATATCCCAGGTTGCTGATGATCTTGCCTTGTGGACAAAGGATGAGTGCCTTGGAGCACTTGGGGACTGCACTCCAAATCCTTGTGACATATTTCTGCCTCTCTTTCCCGCACCCCACAACCCCCATCTTATATTGCATTATTACAACCAGGCACTCCCTTCTCAAGCAGCTTCAGGGACCCCACTGCCAACAGTAACACTTGTTTGACATATTTGGCTTGGACAGCACAGGCAAAGGAAACATGGCTGGAACACAGCATGAAACTACAGCACAAATGGTCAAACACATATATGCATTTATCTGTACCCAGTTCTGGGCTCCCTGGTACTAAAAAGACAGGCTGCTCCTGGAGAGAGTTCAGTGGAGGTCACAAAGAGGATTAAGGGCCTGGAGCATCTCCCCTGTGAAAAAAAGGCTGAGTGATCTGAGGCTGTTCAGCCTTGAGAAGACTGAGAGGGCATCTCATCAATGTTTATAAATATCTGAAGTGTGGGAGACAAAGGGAGATGGCCAACCTCTTTTCAGTGGCCTGTGAGGACAGGACAAGGGGCAATGGTCACAAGTTGGACCACAGGAGGTTCTGTACCGATGTGAGGAAGAACTTCTTCATGGTGAGAGTGATGGAGCAGTAGAACAGGCTGCCCAGGGGGGTTGTGGAGTCTCCTTCTCCGGAGACATTCAAGACCCATCTGGACACGTCCCTGTGTGACCTGCTCTAGGGAACCTGCTTTGGCAGGGGGTTGGACTCGATAATCTCTCGAGGTCCCTTCCAACCCTTACAATTCTGTGATTCTGTTATATACGCCCAGCAGGCCTTGAGTATGATTTTGGCTTATTTAGGACATGCTGTGGTTTCTTAAGGTCTAGTCCAAGGGTAAAAAGAAATTACACCAGCTGGACCAACTACAAGAACTTTTTAAAATGCAACATCTATTTAATTTCCTTGCATTTCCATAAAGACATTTTTTAAAAATTTTAAATATATGTAGTGCACATAAAACAATGAAAGAAATAGTCTGAAGCAGAGCTAACTCTCTTTAAGCCTGGTTGTCTAAAGAATGTTTCTCCTTATGGATAAAATGCAATATTTCCCTTTTCTCTAACTCCCATGTTATCAGTAGGAAAATTGCCTCAATTGCCCCAACTTCTCTACTTGTTGGACCCATACCAGTGACATCAGAGGAGTTGCAAAAGCCTTGATCTACTTGCTGCAGAGGGTTTTTTTCCACCTACCTCAAGTCTGTTCCAGGTCCTGGGAATGCATGTTTCCAGGCTGGAGTCTCCTGGTCTGGGGGCTTATTTGCCTGGTGCAAATTATTACTGCAGCAAGTATCACAACTATACCTGTACAGAAAGGGAAGGACTGCCTGAAGCGAAGTCCGGGATTGAAACTCAGAGGAATTAGCTTTGTAAGTAGATGACCTGAAGAGGACAATTTATATATGTATGCTTATAGTCCCTGAAATCCTTTGCAATGAGCTGTATAAGAGATCAGTATAAATTTACAGCATAGACCTAAAAATATATGCTTGAAAACCAAATTGCCTTACACTGTAAGTAGTAGGAAGGAGGCATTAGAAGAATATTTTCTGCCCTTTAAGAAATGGGAAGAAAGCTAAGACAAAAATATGCTTTCAAGCATGTCTGGAAAAATATTTGAGAATTAATCAACTAAAGAGGCAAGTGGGATATCTGCACAGCAAAATGATGTGTGGAGCAGAGATCACAGCCTTAAGACTGAGGCAATCTGCCTGCCTTGTGAGTCACAGGACCATGCAGGGACTCTAGTTGGTGTCCCAGAAGAGTGATAGCTACTGCACAGCATGTGCCCAAGGGGATGAGATCTGACTTTCAATAGGGAGGCTGAAAAACGCTGGTTGGACCCAGTGCCACACTGATATGGTGACACTGCTTCTGGCTCTGATGTCGCTGCCCCGTGCATTGCAGTGTGCTGTGGACATGGCCCTTCTGTTTCTTGTGGCAGATCCCTTGGGCATCAACGATGGAGGCAGTTGGAAACTGAGACAGAGCATTATCTCAGGAAGAGCAAGGAGAGGACTGGAAAAAAGGCTGAAAATGGATAAATTAGTACCTAGGGAAGCTGTTTGGTATTGCAGATGGTAGCTAGAATATAAGAGTCTCTGGATGGATTTAACCTGCATAGAATAAATATCCAATAGGGTAGGACTGCCACTGTAATCAAAATCCTTTCTAGCTTGTCCTGATTCCCCAAATGTTCTTTTAGGAGCAGACTTAATTAATTTAACCTGCATGGAGGATGATCCTTGAATCAGAATTCAAAACAGATACCTGAAACTGAAAGACGAACAAAGGATTCTTAAAAAAAATCAAAGTTTATAATCTCTTCTAGGGCAATGATGCTGAACTGGATGAGATCAGAGATAGGATGGATTATAGAAGCATCCACATTTTGTTTTAGATCGCAGATGGATATTATACTCTATAAAAGCAGTCATGCTGTTAGCAGAAAAGATCTAAGTGATTCTGAGGCTCTTTTCACCACAGGAAGCAGCCAAAATATGTCTAAAGCTTACAGCTCATACAGTCATAAATGGTTTGACAGAATCAAGTTACAAAAAGAAAGGAGATAGACAATTTGGGGGAAATTTGGGTAAGCAACAAGAGGAAGACACATGAGGTAAAGCTGTTTTCTCTTTGATATGTGTTAAGCTAAGTGACAACTATGAGCTGAAAGTGGGACCAGTAGAATCTTCTCAGGGATCCCAGTGCCATTCCAGTACTGAGGACTGGCAAGTGAGTTAAACATATGCTACTGCTTTGGTGTTCTGGGACTGTTTTTAGGATTTCTGGGTGCTACAACATCCTGTGTATTTGCTTCAGTCCCAGGTACAGAATCACAGAACCACAGAATCACAGAATGTTAGGAGTTGGAAGGGACCCTGAAAGATCATCCAGTCCAACCCCCCTGCCTGAGCAGGTTCCTGTCTGATCGCCTAGATCACACAGGACTGTGTCCAGATTGGTCTTGAATGTCTCCAGAGAAGGATACTCCACAGCCTCTCTGGGCAGCCTGTTCCAGTGATCTGTCAACCTCACAGGGAAAAAGTTTTTCCTTACATTCACATGGAACTTCCTATGTTCCAGTTTGGTCCCACTGCCCCTTGAACTCATGGGAGCCAGAACAGTTCACACAAGGGTCCTCATGTCTTAACCAAAGCCCAGCTCAGAAGCCCCTTCTGCCATTCAAACCCCTCCTTGCACTTTCAGAAGGAAATAGCTCCCTTCACCTTACTTTTAATTGCCTCACTGCTCTTAATGCATGTGTTAAGCCAATGTTCCCTCAAAACTCCGTTACAAATGAGATAACTCATGCACAGATGCAAAGATTGTAGAGCACTCCTAATTATCCTTGATTTTTGGGCCCAGAGACCCCAGTCATACCTGGCATTATGCAAACACACAGACTAAAAAGATCTTTCCTTCTCCAATGAACTTGCAGTGTAATTAAGGAGAGGAAACATTAGCATCTCTTTTCATTGTGAGGCATGGGTAATTAAATCATTTGCCCCAGATCTCTTCAGGATGTCTGTGTGCATGCAGTCCTCTATGTTGCTAAGAGTGGTGATTTCTTATTTTTAATTCTGTTTCTGAAGTCCTTTTCTTGTTTTCTTGGAGTAAATAATGAAACATTCTGCAGGAGCGTAATGTCTTCTCAGGCAGAAAGAAGTCCTGTCAGAAGCACTGAATAGTACAACGTCATTGAAAGGAAGTCAGCCGGTCTTAATGAACATCATCAGGCTGCAGAGGCTCTGATTACTCAAATAGTGACAGGCAAGATGTAAATTGCTGAGGTAAAGCATAGAGTGGTGGAGCAATTAACTTTGCACGCAGTGCCTGTGCGCGGGTTCAAAGCAGGGCAGGACCCGACCCATAGGGTCAGCCTAGGATGCTGGAGATGAAAAACGATGCTTGCTTGAGTGTGCAGCCTGCACCCACCTTGAACCATGGCTTGCAAAATCATGAGCTTCCTCTGCATCTCGGTGGCCCTGCTGAAGGGAGCTGCATCCTCCTGAGATGAAGAGAAGCTAGCTGGCTACGTGGATGGGGCTGCAGTGCCCACTTCAAGACGTTTGCACAGGGAGCTGTCAAATCAGTCTGTTCCTTGCTTTAACTTTAAAAGCACTGAAATATGCAAACCACCAGCACCACTGGAGTCAACATGAATTTTTCCACGCTCAGGAATGAGGCCACAGTCTCAGCCATTCTCTGCAATTTGGTTTCCTGTAGTAGCCTTGATTGTTAAAAGCTTCCAGCGCAAATTGATCATTTGTTAGTTAAAGTGTTTTTCAGCAAAATGGCATTGGCATAGGTGGAGCTGAAGCAGGTCAGCTACATACATATCTGGTGGAGGGAGGCAGAAGAGGAAAGTGTCAAAATAAGCATCACAAAAAGAAAAAAAAATGCAAACAAACAACACACAAACTGGGGGATTAGATGCAAATAGGAGAGATACAAGCAAAAATCTCCAAGGCGACAGTCACTTAAAGGGTGTTCTCTCTCCCTGGAAGGAAGGCAAACCAAGGAAGGGAACTTGTATACTTCTAGTATATACTTCTATTTGATTTGGCTTAGTGCTGTGGCAAATTTATGACATAACCCCCACAGCATACTTACTCATACGTTAAACTAGGCTGAGTCTGCAGCTCAAGTCACAGGGCTCCTTCACTGACTCAGTGGCTAACCCTTAGGGGGTTAGCACTTTTTATTGCCCTGCTAAGGTGCTCCAGGCTGCAGCAAGAAGCCGTCTCCTCTTGTCTCCTTACTGCGGTGCTTGTGTCAGGGCAAGCTCAGAGCTGGGCTTGAGACTAAGAATTTGAGCAGAGTTAAATAAACTCCACTATCCCAGTTTCCACAAACATTCCTTTCCTCTGGTGAAAGCATATACGGGGCCTTTCCTGGCCCAGTTTGCCAGTTAGGTTTGGCAGCTCCTCAGCTCCCCTGAGACAGGCACGCATACCACTTGTCCTCTGGAAATTCCTCCCGGGCCACAGGGAAATAGGTCACCAGCCAGCAGCCAGGCTCCAAACTCACCGAGTCTCTCTCGGCTACCAGGTGGGGAACTGAAAAAA
>VXBZ01000013.1:408229-470252 GCA_013399135.1 Heliornis fulica
AAAAAAAAAGTCACTGAGAAAGGGAAAAATGTGGCTCAAAGCTCACTGGTTAATTGGGAAGAAATGGGACACCTCCACTCTCATGTTGGAGACCCAAATGCATGAGGTCTTCCTCAATGGCTGGCTGAACCCAACCCCTGACATGGCTCTGGGGGAGCAGAACACTTTTGGTTAGATTTTGACTAGTTTTGAAGAGAGTAAACTGCACCACACTGGCTGTGGACTTCTGCTGTGAGCCAGAACACCAGGATTTCATCACCTCCATACATTTGGCAGGTGGTGGCATGTCCCAAATGGAGGCGATGGAAAGACAGACCTGCCAGTCTGGCAGGGCTTTTTTGAGCCACAGAGAGGGAGGCAAGAGGGGCAAAGGCAGAGATTCTGGGATAGAATAGATAAAAAGTCAGAGGTAAAAATGGAAGTATGTAGTATGAAGGAGAAAAATAAAGGAAGAGAAAGTGTGGAAAGAGAAAATGCAATAAATGTGCACAGAAAATATTAAAGCACACATATATTAGAGATTAGGTTAACATTCATCTCCTTGTCAGCATGGTATGCATCCCCATTTGAACCCAGCCTTCAGAAGATGTTCATCTGCCACAGCTGGTCTTCATCTTACCCGTCTGCTTCTCAGGCTCATGGGATGGCTGCGTTTCTCTGGAGCTGTCACTGCTTGTTCCTCATGTAAGCAGGGTTTGTGTTTACTTCTGGTCCTCACCAGCCTCTCAGGGGTTCAGAATATTGAGATACACCAGCCTGGGCAGTTCGCCTCCAATTACAGTATAAAAGCTAAAGCTAGTGCTACTCAGTCAGCAATATGTCGAGGTCTTTACACACACCTGTGTTGTTTTTTGCCTCCCTTTGAGCTTTCTAAACTATGTAGGTACAAAAAAAGTCTTCCCACTTTTAAAGCAGCCTGGTTTATTCCATGGGAGTGGCAAGTAACACACTCTTTTACAGGGCTATTTGGCTATAGCATTTCCCATTAACACTATAGCAACCATACCACAGTTACACAAACCCATTTCTCCCTGTCATTCTCTGAAGGAATGGGTCAAGTTCTGCAAGGTCTGTTTCCTCCCTGGTTTTCATAATACTCACAGGCATGACATTATGTTTTTCTTTATGCCTGTCTCTAAAAAGACACAAAGTAACGGCTTATTGGACTTATTTATTAAGTGCAGATTATATGTCTGAGGGAACTGTTTGTGTTTTAATCCCACTCCTAAAATAAAAGATATTTAAGGCATGTCTCAGTTTTATTTAAGGCAATTGTTCACGGCTTGGCACTGAACAAACCCCATTTCCAGTTAAAATCTACTTGTAGACATCCTAATATAGTATAGCATGTGTTAAAATGAAGCCATGCATTTGTCACAGTCACAGCCACTTCTGGTTTTCTGGTTTGCCATGCCAATTTGGCAGAAGGATTTGGAAGGTAGTAAGTCTAATGATAAAAACGTGTCTACTGCTTGTTCTGCTGCTTACTACCACAAGGACTTTTAATAAACAGAGATCAAAGGGGCTGATCTACCCTGACTTGTACCGAGCAAATCTAAAGATCAGACACCAAGATTTTGGGACACTGGGATGCCCCATAACAGGACTCAAACACAATTAGGCTCAAAAGGTGAAGACCTATGTATGACTGCCATGGTGGGCTCTCCAGCTGAAGGAGGACGATGATATGACCCTGCCTCCTCACAGGCTGCCTGAAAGAAGCCAGAGAAAAATAAACAGGCAGAGTGATATCTGAGCTCAGTTCAGAGGGTCCCAATTGTGATCAATGGAGTACAGATACCAGGTTCTCCTGTCAACCAAGATCATCCAAAACATGTATTGTGGCTCAGTTTTGGGTCTTTTATGTGCATTATCTAACCCTCCTGCCTTTCGGTACTGGGTTGGTCTCTCAGTGTTCCCCATCCTTCCGTAAAACCAGCCCTACTGCACAGAGGGAAGATGGCAACTGCTTGGCTGCGGTCTGGGCTACACTGCACACAGCAGATGGAGGGAATCTTCCAGGAGATCAGGTTGCTGAGAGGACAATTCAGATGTTTAGCAATGGGACTGAGAAAGATGAGGCAGTCAGAAACTGGCAATCACACAGACTGAGGACTTGTCTTGCCATGGTGCTGTATTTCTCATGTTCACAGCAGGGAAATGCTGCAGGCTCCAGCTGATGAAGAAGCCTGTCTTTGAACAGTCTGCCTGGTAAATAGCTAAGTGTTAGGAACACCATAAGAAATTGTATTTCCCTAGAAAGACACTCCTTTCTCAGCCAGAAATTGTCTTTAGGGAGCAGGCTGTTGGACATTTGCTGGGAATTTCTGGATGCCCTTCAAAACCTGAATGAGTAACTGCATGTGCCACAGACCATCAATCCAGCACACATCTGGTTATGTCAGCCCTAATCTCCGTGCATGCTGCTCGCAGCCAGTGTGGTCCAGCTGAGGTGAGCAACAAAGCTGTACACCATGAGCAGATATATCTTCCAAAGGAACAAAAGGGGGACTCTTAGCAAAATATCACCATCAAGGTAAAGAGTTCAGTTTCTGCTTGTTCAAATTTGTCAGTGAGGTAAATGTAACCAACTCATTTCATGGCTTAAACACTCCATACTCCTCCCTTGGTTATACTTACACAGTAAAAGATGGAAGTGTGTGTCCTGTCCATCTGCCTTTCACACCCATCTGTGATGTTTCCCCCCAGAAGCTTTTTACTCCTGCTTGAATTCATGCTGTCAAAGAAGACATAAACAGTTACATAAGCAAACCTATCTTTGGAACACAGGAAATTCTACCTGAATAGGAGGAAAAACTTCTTCACTGTGAGGGTGACAGAGCACTGGGACAGGCTGCACAGAAAAGGTTGTGGAGCCTCCTTCAGTGGGGAGATTCCAAACTCACCTGGACACCATCTTGTGCAAAATGCTGGAGATGACCCTGCTTTAGCATGGGGCTTGCACTAGATGATTGCTAGAGGTCCCTCTCTCTGCCCTTCTGTGATCTACCCTGATGCCTCTGTATACGAATGCTACTGAACCTGAAGCTGGACCTCAGTAAGCCCTGACCATCTGCCTGCTGAGAAGATTGCTAGTCCTTCCCACTGCAGATCAGCTGGGAACCACATATTGTGGTTTACTTACCTGCTTTCAAACTCCAGTACATTTCCTTATGGGTGCTTTTGTAACCAAAGTAGAGCATACATTTTTCAAACAAAGTTATAGCTGAACTTCCATGTATCCCTTTCACCAGCTGGAGTGGTCATGCCATCCTCTCTGTAATCCAACTCACTGTGTAACAATAGCTAACCCAGCATATCTGAAGAGCTCAAGAGCTCTTGACAAGCTAGTTTGCTTTTGGCTTCATCCTTCATATCTGCACACTCCTCAGAAATCAAAGCCTAACTTAAAGATTGCTTGGGCCACCATTTAGAAGTATAAATATGGGGACAAATAGTTCCTGCTTGATTTCATGGCCTTGCTGGCCTTTCTAAATGTCAGTATACCCCTATAAATTATTAGTTTGTTGTATTTGTATGCTCCAATGTCTCAGACTGGAGAATAATTCTCCTTTACCTATACGTCAAAGATCAGTAATAAAATTCCCCTAATATGACAAAAGGAAGCAATATGAAGATGATTTAAGATGAAAATCAGTCACATAATCATAACCAGATGGTCTCTGTAAGCTTACCTGGGAGATCATCATCACTACCAAGCTGAGGAAGAACTGTCATGCAGAATTACCACATGATGAAGTCTTGTTTTTGCAAGGAGTGCTTCTCTAGACAGAAGACAACAGATGTCAAATAGACCAAGAGTTTTCATTAGCAGCCTATAATAACATCCCACAGAGTATATACATGCTGGAAAGAACTTTGCTAAGCTAGCACATTTCATTATGAAATATTTAGAGTGCTTGAATCAGTAAGAAGAAAGCCTAAACCCAGGGAAAGACAGGTTAAAATGCACAACGTGAGTGTACAACATATCTGAAGTGCTTCCTCACATAGTAATAACGTCTTACTTACCCATTCTCCAAGCATACAGAAGTTAAACTCCATCAGGTATCAGTCAGCAACATACTAGAGATTTTCACTGTAAATCAAGTCTTCCTTTCTCAAAAAATATTCTTCCTAATTTTAGAGCATGAGGTCATTAACAAGTTTTCCTTAAGCATTTACTTAGACTGTTTACCTGTAAGCCAAAATCTATTTTATAAGTTTAGCTCAAAAGACTCCAGGAGAAGCAAATGTGTGGCAAGGAAGGATAGCACTGACTCAGATATACAGGAAAAATTGTCAGGGTCCTCTCGGGCTGGAGACTGAGAGATGGCATCCACAGGGGCAGGATCTGCAGCAGAAAAAGATGGTTAGTTTTGAATTTCCATCTGTCTCAGGAGCAACTGTCAGCGTTTTGCACCATTCAGCTCCCACTCCTCAGGAAACAAGATATTTGGGTTATTTTGTTGGCTGTAAGGTTTCTGTAAGCTGGAATTTAATTTTCTTCTCTTCCATCCAGTCCCAAGTGTGCCTTTCACACCACAAGGCTGTCTCTGGCCTGGCTGGTCATGACAGCTCAGGTCATCTGGGGACCTTGTCCACAGTGCCCAGCTGCCTTTAGCAGTTTGCATTAGCCAAGTGTTGGGGCCCTGGCTGTACTGAAGGACTACGCGGACCATGTGCAGGGTACCCTGGCCTTAGAGCGGTGAAGAGGGGAGCCGGAGGGCTGCCTAGGAACAAAGAAAGAGGCTACAAGGGGAATGGCTGAAACGTTTGAAATTAGCGGTTTATGCGTTAACCAATCAGAACCAAGTATTCGTTGCGTAATCGGCAAGCTCTAACCAATGATAAGTTCATCCTTGGCGGATGTTCACGAGTATTGGCTACCAAAGGGTATATAATGATGTGAGGGACAAGGAATAAAGGGATTGAATCTGCATCATGTTGATGTGTACTTTCACCCCGGTTCGCGCCGTAAATCGCGGGCTTCAGCAGACAAGCTTCTGGCAGGGCGCTGTGCATTTAATGGTGAGTCCAGTTGTACGTCTGTCTCAGCTCTACTGTGGACTGTGAAACCTGAAAGATCTAGGAATAGTCAGATTTTAGGAGAGCACGAACTAGCAGGATACAGTGGAAAAGGCACAGCTTTGTAAAATGGAAATCCTGTCTGTGTGTTTGTGGAGTGGGGAAGGCAGCTATAAAAACAAATCATTTTGCATTAATCCTTCAGATTTCTTCACTGTGTTTCCAGTAATATCACAAAGATTGTCTGGGCCCATCATTGCATCTGCACACACTGAAATACTCCAATTAGTTTTTGTGGACAATTATATTTCTCTTCCACTATTGTTTTAATATTATTTTTGTGCGGATGCAGAAATTAAATTAATGGGACCCAGACTTTCATGAAGGTGGGAACTTGACAGAATAGATGCCTTCACATGGTGACTCTCACTCACCACTCCAGGAGACATGTGCCTCTGACTCAAGGACATGGCACAGCCTTTCAGCCTTTGTGTTCTGCTCAGGTGGCAAAGCAGCTGTACCAGTCCAGTTTGGAAACATACCTGAATCCATCCTCAGCTCTGAGTTACTTTCTCAGAGTTCTTCTCTTTACCATCATTGTAGAAAACATAATCTTTTGAAAAGGCATTGTCTCCAGAAATAACCCACCTCCATATTGAGTAAGACTGATTTGTACACTTTCTCCATCCACCACATATCCATGTTGTTAAGAAAACCAGCAGCAGCAGGTGCAGTGACATTTGGAGCTCAATGAACAGCTGGAAAGGCAGCTGGTGTTTCCCTGTTTTTGAAGAGCAAGTAAAATCCCCGAGTAGAGGAAGCAGAAAACTGGTATTTATGTATTCTCCTTCTAACAATTTATTTCAACTCAGATGGGGAATTGAAGGAAAGGGTGAGACAATTCTGGTTCTTTCTAATGTGAGACAGAAGAAATAGCCAATTAGCATTTACTCTTTCCTAATTTTTAAGCTGCAATGTTGATACCTAGTGAGTTTCACATGTGTGCCATTATATGTTGGTAAGCAGTTTGTACATAATTAAAATCATACATGATTACTTTGTTATCAGTACAATAAAAGTTCCTAAGTCCATCATCAAACACCTGAATTTATTTGCTAGTTGAATCTATTCACAAAAGTTTTAAGTGAACAATTTCAGTGTTCTCATCACTTCTTCTGGTTTTATTCAACTTAGCTACAGCTCCACGGTCTCAATGGGACAGTTCACCACAGGCCAATTCAATCAGCAACAATAAGAATTCTTCATTATTTTTCTTAATCTCAAGATCATAGGGTCATAGATTTTAAAATCAGAAAGTCCATGTATTTTTTCAGTTTTGCCACCTGCACAGAAAACAATGCACTATCCCTTTCATCAGATCCCATGCACTGTGTTACGTTAATTCATATTTTCTGAAAAGACATACAGTTCTAACTGGAAGACTTCATGAGATGGGAAATCTACTAATTCTTTTGTTAGCATGTAATAGGGCATTGCCATTCTCCCAGATAAAAAGGCAGGCTAATTTCAAAGAGAGCTTCTAAATCTGCATAGTATTGGCTGCCTAGAAAAAGCATATGATATTGTTCCTTCCCTCTGTGCAGACATTTTGTGGAAGCAGTCAATGACAGCAGTTAAAACCTGCAGTGAAGAATCTGAGGTGTCAGTTGTGATATTGAAATAAAATCCATACTACTTGCTAGGTCTGTGGTTCAAACTGGACCTTTGATTCCTTTCTCACCATCCAGTCTTGGAATAAGTTTTAGATATTTGTGCCAGATGAGTTTACTCTGTTAAAGGTTCTGGTGGCAGGGTGTAAGCAGAGGAAGTGAAAGTGTTTGGTAGCTGGCTGTTCTGCAGCGGATCCTCACCTCTAGCAGGAGCAATGACTACACTAGTTGAGAAGGTCATCCATGGAAAGGAGCCCATGAGTTTAGTGGTTAGATGAAGGTCGTGCAGGCAAGATGAAGAACTTCTACTTTTCCTAACCAGCACTGATGTCTATCCTTAAATTATCTGAAAACTGAAGTCATCACCAGCTAAGAGCAGTTGGACCACACTTGCTCTGGAAGTTCCTCACATGTAGGAGCACTGCTGATGTAGCAGCTGTGATGGGCAGTGAGGCAGCTAAAATCTATGACTTTTTATTGTTTGTTTGCTTCTTCCCTTCATTCATGACCAGACAGATCTTGGCTCACTGTGTGGCCACAGAAAGCGGAGCTGGCCCAAAGGTAAAGCGGGAGAGCCTGACTGGGGCCAGACTGGCCCTTGCAGCTGGAATTAGGTCAGCCTCGGCAAGCCGCAGCTACGCTGTCGCTTTTGCCTGCCAGGAAACCAAGAAAGACTAACTGAAAAAGGAAGTACAACCAAGTGTAAAAAGGCCATCCTGGACTCCTCTCCTCATGTGCAGTATCTCGGTTCTGTGTAAATGTGTAACCTGGGAGGTGGCACAGGACTTGAGTCCACCACATTGGTCTCTGTGATGCTAACAGAAAGGGTTCAGAACTGGAGAGAGAGATTTGGTTTGGAAGGGCTTATATTTCAGAGCAGCAATAGCATGGTGTACAGAGCTCTGGGAGCTGATGAAATCCTGTCCTTTCCCACAGAGCAGAGCTCTGTTCTCCGTTGTTCAACAGGAGACTCATCCACTTTGTTATGCTCCTGGGGTCCTTCCTCACAGCTCAGCACCCAAACACCTACACCTGTCTGTGTACCTTCCCTTCCTTTCCCCCTTCTCTGCTCCTTCCTGAGAGAAATGGATGTAGATTGAATTGCCGTTATATCCTTTAATTTGTAAGAAACATCTTCAAATGTGTCTGTTTAAATTGCTATGTGTCTTCCCATCACACAAGGGATGTTGTGAGTGATAGGGAAGAAGAGGTGGTCATGCAATGAAGACAGGGATATAAGGCACTGGTTCATTTCAAATTCTGCCTGAAGTTTCCTGTGTTACCAAAATTGCTTCTTGCCTCTGTGTTAAACCCATGTAACAGGGTTGATATCTTCTTTCATTATTGCCACCTTCCCTCACACAGTGTTCAATGTATCCTATCCCCAGGTCTCGGTAATATGGCATCAAATTGAAGGGCAATAATATATTTAATTACTTCTTTCCTTCAGTTTCCCTCTGTGTTTTTGTTTTTTTTTCTCTTCATGCCTTCTGCAACAACTTTACTTCAGCATGTTAAAGTCCTCTCTTGGCTAACAGCACTTTGTTTTATGAGCATAAATAATTCCAGGTGGGAACCCCCTCCTTATGGCCAAGAGAAGAGTTAATAACACAGCATAACATTGCTTCAGTCTGGGAACAGGTGAAAATGTTGCATAATGGAAATTCCATCTGAGGGAATAAATTCTCAGACATTTTAGTTGGCTGATGCTAGTGAGATCTTTGAAGTAATCTAACTGAAATCATAAACAACAAAAAAATAATTCTCCACCTCTCACAAGCACAGGCTCAGGTGCACCATTTCCTTCTCTAGTGATACCTGTTTCTGTAAATATAAGGGGATTTTGGTCTTTCTCATACACTTATACCTTTCTTACTCATGCAAGTAGTTAGAAAGGGTGTTGCAACTCTAGTTTTTATATAGAAAGTCTGCTGCACAATAATGTAATATAACACATCTCAGACACAAAGAGCAAAAGTGTAGGTTGGAGTGCTTTGTTTTATGGATCTGAGATACACTTTCAGAATTTCTGTGATTCTTAAAAAGGAGATAAATTAGAAGAAGGTAACTTTGAAAAAACTGATTATGTGATCAACTGAGGAATCAAATGAAATCTTTTAGTTCTTAGTTCTAAATGGTTTAAACCCTTTCTAAGAACAATGTTGCCTGTTACCAGTTTTTGCAGGGAGATCTAATTCTTACACCCTTATTGACAAAACTCAGACTTTCAAGATGGAGTTTATTTTGTAACCATTCTTTATGAAGAGAAAATGTCTTTTCTTACTCTTAGCCAAAAGGTAGGAATAAAGACCATTGCCACTATTAAATTTATTCTTAGGACTAAGATAGCAAGGACATAGAGCTGAAAGAAAAAAGGCAAATTCTCTTGGTGGCTGCTTTAAAAGATGTGCTAGTCCATGTTGGTTTGTAATTAAAATGTCTTCTCCATCTTGTTGCTGTGTTCTCCTTAGGGGCATTGAGATTTAATCTCTCAATAATGGAGATTTAAGTGTATTAAAGCTGGAATGCACAAGCTTTTGCATTGCACTAGTTGTCATGGGAGTTATGTTATGTGAGTAACTGCAATTCCCGACAGAAGTTTCAGCAGTAGCCTGCAGCGCTGCACTGGTTTGGGTTTTTTTTCCCTTGTCTCCTTTTTGTGCATTCTTTCTTTGTTTCTATTCCTCTTACTCTTCCTCCAGCTTTCTGCTCTTTCCATGTCACCTGTGCTAGGACAAAGTGTTGCATCATTTCTAACATAGTGGATTGGTAGGGGCAGGCAAAGTGTAGATCCACTATGTCTGAGCACATTCTGTTGTAGGGCTGCCCAGTCAAAGCTCAGGTTCTGCCCTGGCAGTGATTGCAGGCCCAGGGCAGTGTAAATGCCTTGCACATGTCAAATATGCATTCATCAGAGAAAGAGACAAGTGCAGGACAAGAAGTAAAGGTGGATGGGACTAAGTCGTGTAAAATGTCTTAATTCGTTTGATGATCAGAGGGCTGGAGAATCTCCCCTACGGAGACAGGCTGGGAGAGTTGGAATTGTTCAGCCTGAAGAAGAAAAGACTCTGGGGAGACCTCATAGCAGCCTTCCAGTACCTGAAGGGGCCTACAGGAAACCTAGGGAGGGACTTTTTAGAAGGGCACGTAGTGATAGAATAAGAGGCAATGGCTATAAGCTGGAAGAGGGAAGATTTAGACCAGATACAAGGAAGAAGTTTTTCACTGTGGCAGTTGTGGAACACTGGCCCAGGTTGCCCACAGAAGCTGTGGCTGCCCCCTCCCTGGCAGTATTCAAGGCCAGGTTGGACAGGGCTTTGGGCAGCCTGGTCTTGTGGGAGGCTTCCTTGCCCATAGCCTGAGGTTAGAACAAGATGATCCATAAGGTCTCTTCCAACCCAAACATTTGTGGTTCTAAGATCTTATTAACACTTCACTTTTTGTGGTTCACATTGCTACTATCAATGCACACCACACACCTCTCATAGGCCAACACCATTTCACCCTGGAGGAAGCAATGCTTCTGGTACTATGATCCACTACAGGCACAAAGCAGGTAGTTGCTCAGTGCAGCAAAATATTTAGAGCTGGATTGACTGCAGGATGGTAAGGGCAGGTATTTCACAGTTAGCCGATGCGGTAAGTTGGAAATACTGAATTGTTAGTCTAGCAGCAGAGCAATTCTGCATAAGGACCCACCAAAGAGTCACCTGGCAGAAATAAAAGCTTTTAGATATAAAATATACTTCTGATCTGATAGTTAAACCCTCAAAAGGTGATCAAAGAGGAACAGGAAACAAAAAGCCTTTATCAAATGTGTGCAAACTGAGACTCATGTCCTCTTCTGCAATGCATGATCAAGGACAAATGTAGAGACTGACATCAAAACGATGCTTCCCATACACCATTAAAGAAAATCCTCTTGAGGGTATTTCAGGCATCTTCCCTAAGACCCAAAGCAGCAATGATTTTTAGGAACAGCCAGCAGCCTCTGGGAACTCATAACTTTTGCATTACAATGGCTGCTGTGTCTGGCTATGCAATCACTTTCTGGCAGTGCTGAGTTAATTTTCATTGGAAAATGCTTGTATGAATCTCAAAGAATCATCTTCATCTTTCGAAGTCAGTGCTAGTGAGAAAACCTGTTATCAGGTTATCAACAGACGTCTTCTCTTGACAGGAGCCTCTGGGTGTGCCGAGATCCATTTACTGCAAGTTCCAAGCAGGTTACAGAAAAAAGTCATGACAGAAAGAAAATTTCCAGCTCACTAGTGGAAACAGTGTATGCTGCAGGCAGACTAACAGCAAGCTTAAAATGGTTACAATGACCACACCTGGCCCAGGAGATGGCTTTCTTGACTCTTACAGAATCTGGCATAAATAAAACACTGAGCATGGCCACAGATTATTTTTATGTGCTTTTGTAGCCATGTAATGTTTAGACCAGGGAAAAACACCACTGGAATATAACTCAAATGCTCTGTTTCTCTGGACTTGCTATAGGACAGAATAAGAAGAATAGCCAATGAAATTAAAAACAAACAAAAAGTTTTACATATTTTGCCATGATTTCACGAACAATAACCTATAAAGTTTGCATTTTCATTTCCTTTCATTTAAGGGGCAGTATGTGTATTTGTTTTCATGCACAAATGCACTGAACAACTATTTTATACTAATCACTTTTATTCCCTCCTTTACCAAAAAGATAAAGACAAATAGGGAGATGTTGCTATCATTATAATTTGGGGTGCATTAACTTCTGTCTACTGAGATTTCTGAGTTCTGACTTCCAAAGCATTGGGTAGGAAAGGGAAACTTTTGCTGTGAGGGAACAAGCTGTATGCACCAATAGGTGGTTGTGAGCTTCAAGTGAAAGGATGGTTGTGGTGGCCTGAGAGGATATGGTTTGGCAGAGCCCTGTTAATCCCTATTACAACTGTTGGCAAGCACACAAAGGAGTTCCAGACATCTTTCTCTTCTTTCTTTGGTCCATCACTGAAGAGGAACTCTCTGTGTTCTGCACTTCCAGAAGTCCATAGCCAGTGTCAGGAAAACAGTGATGCCTGAAGAAATGATTTTCATCATTTTCTTTAGAGCCAAGCCCTTTTAATCTAAACCAGGAGAATACAATAGGCAGCTTCGTCACTCAATTTGGCTTATACAATAACTCCAGCTGGGCTACTGCATTTTCTACACCAATGGGTGATTCTCCTTTGCTCTGCTTGCAGGGAGCCAGGAGTTTTGGCCCTCAAGTCCTTCCACAGTTTCACTATGTTTATGTCCTGGAGCCCTGGGAAACTTACGTGCTTTGAGTGATGGCCTGCACAGAGCCTGATTCATCCTTTTGGCTTCATACCTTTCTATAGGAGAAGAAAAAGGCATCAATGATGCACAAATATTTGAGCACTGCTGCAGCTATGCTCTGTACTTATTGAGCAAACACATCACAAGCAGTAATTGGGAAATAACGAGCATGAGTGTGCAGTGGATGAGCATGAGTGGAAAGCAAAACTAAACATCTGTACCCTCATCAGTGAAACTGCATGGAAAATCTAAGAGAGGATGACAAATATGTATCACATGGCTAATGAGGTCCTGAAAATTCTGTCATAGTTTTTAAAAAGATGAAAGCATCTTTAAAATAAAGGTATCATCAGCCTCTGATGTGACATTATATTTAAACTTAAAGAATTTCTAAGCTGTCACAAGACAAATAGTTAGAAGCAGGCCAACAAGTTGGCAAACAATTCTGCAACTTTTGTTTAAAAACTGAAGTAGTCTTTAAGGAGAAGCAGTCAAGAAAGCCACGGGAGATTAGGAGGACTCTGGCAGTGAGCAGTGCAGGAATCAGGGACTCCTAAACCACATTTTGATGGGCACTTTTAGCTACCATTAAGACTAGACTTCTTGGCTGCCCATCATCTTTGGACATAAGTGGTGGTGTGCTCTAGGGCACAGGATGAGGCTGTTCAGGTTGGGCAGGTGGGTTGGGAGCAAGTGGCTGCACTCAGACACACTGCTCCCATCTACCTCCAGCCCTGAGGCCTCAGTGGGCAGCAAAGGAGATAGCATCAGGGAGCAGTCCTAAGGCCTGCTGAAGAAAGGATTTGGAAGGGGATGAGCCTGTTAGCACACAGATATATTATAGGAAATGCTTTCCATATAAATAATCAAAACCTTATTTTTCCTATTGCATCTGTGTGGTTCATAAGCTTTTTGTTATGTGACTATTCAGCCCTTAGGACAAAAGCACCTACGTCTCAGCTGGAGATGTCTCAACACATTTGTGAGAGAAGTAAAAGCAATAAATCAATATGAGTCTCTCAACTGACTTCAGAGATCACTAGGTTGGACTTTCTCTGTCAATACTGATTAGGGACCTCTCCTCCCCAGGCTTTCCCAGCTACTGCCATTGAAACGAATTGGCTGTAACATCACCATAAAATAACACACATTGCTCTGCATGCTCCTATGAAATAATTGCTCAATAGCGTTACGGGGAACTCCCTTGGGGAAGAGAATAGTAAAGAGGCAGTAAGTCACAGTAATACTCATCTGCTGCTCTTTGATACTTCCTAGCTAACTCTTGTCAGAAATGGAAGTAAATGCAGGAAGAAGTAAAGTCAGCAGAAAAGTTTTAAGTGGAATTTGTTATCACTAAATGCAGAAACTGGCTGCAAATCTTCCTCTATCTCAGCTTTTGTGCTTTACTTACATGTGTGTTAAGTAAGTGTAATGAAAATCAGAGAGTCCTTGCTCTAAATGCTCACCCAATCTCAAAGGAACCTGTGAATTAGTGGAAAGGACTGTGTGGGGAGTGATGGTAGAAGGATTTGACTACTGTGAAGGAAGAGAAAGAGAGGAAAAGACTGAAATAAAATGTGGATCAGGAAGATCAGATCACCATGACAAATACAAATGAGATTTGAAAGAGTTTCTGAGTAGAGTCTGTAAGAACTGTAATGAAGTTTGATATGTTTTGGGAAAAAGATAATGAGATCAGGGAGTCAGTGCTAGCCTGGTCCCTACAGAGGATGGCGTGCTTCTGCTTTGCATGCAAAGTCCTTTCTCACAGCATAACAGCTCAGGCTCTTATCCCTTTGAAACTCCTAACCTAATCCATGTCATACTTGGAACTGTAGAAAAACCCAGCTGCTTTCTGAGGTGTTACCTGTGATTCACCAAGTGGGTCAGTACTAAATCGATAATATGGCATTTATTTTTGTGCAAGTCCTTCCCTGAGGCTTTTCTGTGTGAGTGGTGACGGGCTGAATCTGATGACTACTGGCTCAGCTCCGTGGTAGGAATCTGTACTTGGCCTGAAAGCTAAAAGCAATCGGTGTGATGACAATAATTGTGACAGCACTGAAACCAGATGCCACAGACACCTTTTCTATGGCTCAGGGAATATTTGAGATATAAACCATCTGCGTATGTAGAGGTACTCTGCACTCTGAGGCTGTTTCCACTGAAAGGGCATCAAAAACATATAAAAATGATTCGTCATCATTATGGGCTGGATTTCTGCCAGCTGCTTACTAATTAGAATTTTAATTGTCCAGTAATAAAAGTTTTAATTACCCAGCAATTAGTGTTTCAAGTTTGAAGTGCTTCACATGCACTTGATTGCATTCTCCAGTTGTCAAGAGGGAAAGATGGAATAGCTCTGGTGTGTTTCAGCAGAGCTCTGAACAAGAGGGGTGAACATCAGCAATGGAGCAGAAGCAGCAAATGGGTACAGCCCCAGGTGCCAGAGCAGAACATGCTGGCAGCTTGTGACCTGTCCAAAACTCAGGACCTCCTCAGCTGGGGCAGACAAGGTGCTTGGGTTGCAAAGGCATCATGCTGTTCTTTTATTTTGTGTATTCACTCCTTCAGGCTTTTAGTTACTTATGCTGGTTATTAAACAAGCTTTAGTATAAACTCACATGGATCAAGAGGAAGCACCTGGCCCTGTAGGTGTCTTACCAAAATGCCTGAAAACCATCACTGAAGGATGCACTTAAAGTTAATAGTATCCTGTTGCAGTATGTTTATTAAAATTCAGCAAATTAATTTGCCTATATTATATTCCCTAGCTAATTCAAGGCCAAAATAACCTTTGCTGGTCAAGCATAAATTACTTCACATCTATTATCCCCATTAATTTTCCTTATGCTGGATAGTAAAGGTTCTAGTTAACACAAACTCTGAAGTCCTGGTTCTTTTCACCGTGCATTACTTGATCTCCAATATCATTAACAAGTCAAAATTTAACTGGCCGCAGCCCAGCAAACAGGACTGCATTTAGGGTTCAGATCCTATGTCTTTTGAAATGTGTGTGTGTGGGCTGTATAATTTTTAACCTAAAGTTTAACATCTATACCATAGAATCATAGATTCACAGAATGGTTTGGGTTGGAAGTGATCTTACAGATCAACTTGTTCCAACACCCTGCTATGGGCAAGGACACCCTCCACAAAACTAAGTTGCTCAAGCCCCATCCAACCTGGCCTTGAACACCTCCAGGGAGGGAGCAGCCACAGCTTCTCTGGACAACCTGTGACAGAGCCTCACCACCATCATAAGCAAAAAACTTCTTCCTTATATGTAGTCTAAATCTCCCATCTTCCAGCTTATAGCCATTAACTCTCATCCTATTGTTACATGCCCTTGTAAAAAGTCCCTCTCCATCTTTCCTGTAGGCACCTTCAGGTACTGGAATGCCACAATAAGGTTCCCCTGGAGCTTTCTCTTCTCCATGTTGCATAACCCCAACTCTCTCAGCTGGTTCTCATAGGGTAGGTGCTCCAACCCAAAGAACATCTTCATAGCCCTCCTCTGGACTCAATCTAACAGCTCTATGTCCTTGTTATGTTGAGGGCCCCAGGATTGGATGCAGTACTCCAGGAGGGGTCTCACAAGAGCAGAGGGGCAGAATCACCTCTTTCGACCTGTTGGCCACACTTCTTTTGATGCAGCCCAGGATCCGACTGTCCTTTTGGCAGCTAATGCACATTCCCAGCTCATGTTGAGATTTTCATCTACATCCCCAAATCCTTCTCCTCAGGACTGCTCTCAAGCCATTCTCTGCCCAGCCTGTATTTGTACTTGGATTGAACCAACTTGGACCGTGCACTTGTCTTTGTTTAACTTCATGAGGTTGGCATGGGCCCACCTCTCAAGCCTGTCCAGGTCTGTCAGGATGGCATCCCTTCCCTCTAGTGTGTCAAATGCACTACTCAGCTTGGTGTTGTATAAAAATATATAACATATGATATGTTATATGTATTATACAAATAAAATGGGTTTTTTTTCCCCTCCTCTCTGAAAGGTACTTAACACCTTTAAATAGTATGTAGTTATCTGGTTAGTAACCTGGCAAGTAACTGAAAACATTTAGGTGGTCTGCAATGTAGCATTAGCTGCTTTCTATAGTCTGGACTGTGCACATCATTGATTCCACAAATGCTCTACCTCACTGGAGCGCTGAGTTCAGGCACTATGTGTGTATTTTTTGTCTCATTTCCCTGAGACCATGTCTGTAGTGCCCTTTACAGTGTTGAATAAATACCTGAACATAGCAGACTTTGTTGGGTTTAGCTGTAACACTGTGGAGTATTAAAGTCATTTTAAATTGAAATTCAGGTCATTGAATGTTACTGTCTTGTCTACGCTGGTAACAGGCTCGATGAACAGACATAGGCATCTCCAAAAGGAAGTCACTCCTTCCAGACATATATGTTCAGGACAGATGAGATAATCTAATCTCTGGAGGAGCTGTCTTTATCAACTAAGGAGAGATCAAGTTTTAGACACCTGAAACCCAGACAAATATAGGATCTCAGAACTGTGTCAGTAGGAAAATGGCATAAAGAAAGTAGGATGTGTTGTAGGTACTGATTTCTCCTTTCAGGGCCAGGAGAAAAACATGCATTTAAGGCAAAGTTGATGTGTCATAATTCTTCCTTACACTGTGTCTTCACCTCAGAGTGTCAGGTTTGGCACTGTAAACCAGCCTGTGTTGGACACTGTATAGATACAGGGCAAACAGCTAACCTCCATCCCTAGTAGACTACAGTCAAAGCAGACCAAGCCACCCATTTTATTTAAAGTGAGAAGTCATACAGTACATTACACCTCTGCAACAGACAGTTCTGTCATTGAATCTACTGTTAAAAAGTGCTTCCTTTTTTAAGTGTTTGCCACCCTATGGAACCTCTCTTTTCTCATTTATTATTTTCCAGCTATGCTTTTCCCAGCTGCTCAGCGAATCAAGAGGTCCTCGGCTGCCTTCCTTAATCCAGTGCTACAAAACTCGCTGGAAGATGTGGTCCTGCTTTATGAGGTTCAGTATAAGTTCAGTATACCTTGAGCCCTAACCACGACTTGGCCTGCTCTCCATACTGGGTTTATCCTTTTGTCTTTTTGCCACTTTTATTCATGCCAGCAGTAAACACATTGCTGACTATGTAACAGCTCACCAAAAAGGAGGGACCAGACATATATATGAATAACTCCTCTCTTTCAGCACTTAAACAGGCAGCAGCTGCCCGAAGTACCTCAAATCTGGGTTCTAGCTCACTGATGGGCAAAGTCAAAACCAGAGCAAATGGCTTTTCATTGAAAGCAACTTTCTTCCAGAAAAGTTACATATTAAAACTACAGTGCATTTAATTTCTTTGGTCTAAATCTTGGTCCCAAATTATTTGTTGAAATAATTAAAGCCACAAGTATCAGTAATTGCAAAGTAATCTCATTGCGAAGTATGATTGCTTCACTTCAGAATAGTTCAGGTCCCCTTTCACAGTAGCAGAGACTGCAGATGTAATGCATGGTCTGGAACAGTGGCATACGGTTAGCTAAGAGAAGGTGGCCCACCTGAAGAACATGCATGCTGCAACTCTATGACACACCTTCAGAAACCAGAATTGAATGTCCAAACGGAGGAGATGAGCTGGGAAGTCACTGCTGTGCTCTCTCAGACAGAGCTAAGCCATCACTACTCTCCCTGGCAGGGTAAACAGCCTTTCCCAGCTGTGCTACTCTCTCCAGCTCTAATCCCCATGTGACACCAGCAGCAACTCATGCCCTTTTTTTCCTTTTCCTCTCTCCTTTCCCCATAGCCTGTCTCTAATATTGACATTTTATTCACATAAAATTCACATTTACTCTGCCTAGTGTCTCTTGAAGAAGATAAACAGTTTTCTGTGTTCTGATTTTGTACCAGTTTCTTTTAGCTGAGCTTGACATTGACAAAGTTCAGAGGATCTCCATCAAAGATGAGGAGCTTGCTTCACTGAGGAAGGCTGCTGAGTTTGACATCATCTGCAATGAGATTATCCCCAAGAGCATCACAGAGATCCGCAGGCTGAGTAGCAGGCTGTCTTCCTACCCACGGGTCCTCAAGAAAGAAGACTTTGAAAGGACAGTGCTGACAATGGTCTACACTGCCTACAGGGCTGCTCAGTCCCAGGGGCACCAAAAAGACGCTTGGGTTCAAGCCTTTGTCAACCTTTACAAAGCCCTGAAGCATGACTTGATGTTCCCATACAAAGGAGAGCCATCATAGTGGAAGATTGATGCGATGGCAATTTAGCCATCTCTTCTGATTGATAAGGGACATGCAGCACATCCACCACTTTATTCTGAGTTTAATAGCCTGCTTTATGAAATATTATTTGTTTTCTAGCTCCCTCTTGTGGAATCAACTTTCTAGTTCAATGTTAAGTCTGAATAATGTTCTTTTCACTCCTGGGAATTCTGTTTTTGTGCTGGCTTGGAAGCACGTTCTCTGACAGGCCAAGAAGGGGGTCTGGTGTATACCCCAGGCAGATATGCCCTTGTTTTGTCCTCTAGGGATCCTATAAAGCATATGTAAGTATACTCAGCTCATGCTCACATATCTATGTGTGCTGGAGAATGCTGCCTTCCTAGCTGAGGAAACAAGTTCATACTTTGTCTGACCAATAAATGAGTATTATAAAGAGATGTAAAAGCCCTCTATGAAAAAAAAAAGGATTCATAACTGTCAGCCTTCAGAAATTATGCCAAATATATTCATTACAAATAGTCTTGTAAGTAAACACTATCTCATTGACTTCATTTGGCTGAGCCAGTTTTTAATCACAATAACATTTACAGAAGACAAAGGGCATTGTGAACACCAGCAGCAAACAATGCCTGTGAACATAGTCCCCTTCTCCCAGAAGTGTCTTCCCAGTCTGCAATGATTCTTTCATTGTTTGCACATGACTTTGCTTCCGCTCCTTGGTATTTTTTTGAAGGGAACATGGATTTGTCCTCAGTGGAGATGAGGACGGGACAAAGCCCTTGTTAAATTTAGTGATAACATATTTTTCCTGGTTCTATCACTTGAACATAGGTCATCCAACCCATGCTTCAGAATCCCCCTGAGGCAAGAAAGGAAGGTGCATTAGAACATACCTGGTGCTCAATATAACAGTGGCTCATTTTCTTTTTTAATAGTGAAATATATATTCACTTGTGTATAGGTGTGTGTATGTTTATGGATGTGTGTGCATGTAGATGCTGAGTACGTGGAAGAATCCTAAATTGTCCAGTCAGGGAACAGCTGAATCCAACCACTTAGCAGAAAAGGCTATTCACAAATCTAGCAGGAATTATGACTTCAGGAGCATTGGAAAAACAGTACTCGTTTACAGAAAAAAAAATAATCTAGGAATAGTGCCACTGATTAATATAACCTACAGAAAAAATCGTGGACAGAAAATGGACAGAAAAAAATAGATACATCCTTTCAGACAGATAACTTGCAAGGAAAGATCCATACTCTTCTAAAGCAAGTCCCCTAATTTTTGTGAAGAAGTTAAACTCTGTTTTTCTATTGATATTAGAGGTGCTGCTTCTTCCAGGGCATGGGAAAACAGATGAATACTGATTTAATTCTTTAATACCAACACACACTACCTCTTTCTTTGCATAATATCTTAAGGAGATGGGCCAAGTCCCTGAGTCTGTAAAAGAGAATTGGAGACTCTAGCCTCAGGTCTGGATCATGTTTAACAGCTTCTGCATCACTCGGGCAAAAGGAATAAACTTCTGTGTCCCTTAATAGGGATTCTCCAAGGACTGGAGCTGAAAAAAAATAAATCCATGCAACACCACCTTGGTGCAGCAAACAGCAAATAATGCAAGCAGTCAGAGGACACTGGGTTTGGCAATCACCCCTGGGAATGTGGACCCACAGGAGTCTTGGGGCCAGGTTGGAAACAGCAAAAGCAGATGGACAAAGGGTTTATAAGACAGTGTCATTTCTCTCAGCAGTTTCTGTATGTGTATGCATGAGTGTGCATGTTTGCATTCAGATGCACACATGTATAGGAGCACTTTTATACCTGAGGATGTTTCTTGGTCATCTTCAAAGTCTGGCTGGCACATGGCAAAGGAAACTGAAAGTCTCAACCACACAGCTAAGAGCCACAAGAATCTCTGTCTCCTTTACTTGCACACACAGCTCAGCACCCACAAAGCTACAATCCACATGCCTTTCAAACCTTCAGCACAAACACTGATGATCTGGTGTTTTTCTTCCCACACCATGCTTTATAAACACATGGAGGGGAAGTGCCATGGAGCACACTCCTGCCTTTCCCATTCTGCTGCTTCTTGGCTCCCTGGAACACCACTTGCTGGAAAAGCTTGGAACCAGGGCAACTCATAAATCCCTTACAGCCAGGGACTCCAAGTTTGCAGCAATAAAAAGACAGACCTCTGCAGTATGTATTAATTAGTAGCAATCACCATCCAGAGAAATAGCTCATGGCTACTCTCCTCACCCCACAGTAGGACAGTCCAGAAATCAGAGTTTACTCATCACTCAGTATCACAAGGAAAAGGTTTGCAGATTGTTTTTTAATATCCAATCATTGCCTATGGCATTCATACCTTCCTGTACCTTACAAAGTGACAATTAGAACCTTTAACACCCCAACAGAAAACAAAGTCTTTCTGAGTTTCTTTCCTCCTCCCATTATTCTGTGTCATGTAGGAAAATAGATTTATTCCCTGGAAATGTGCTTGAACTTCCCAGGTTAATTTAAGAGATGCTGTCAGTGTAAAAATAAAAGTATTCTATGTAAAACTAATTGGTTTCACAGTGCATTGATTCCAGCAGCATATTTACTGTTTAGCAACTTGCAGCATGAGTAATTGGTTATCTCAGACAGCAAAAGTCTTCATGGGAGCAACAGCAGAGAAGGGGGACCAACCCTTCTCTCTGACCAGCAGGTGGAGCTAATAAAGAAATAATAAATAAATTACTCTTTTTCCACTGTTCAGGTGGGAAGGAGTGCTCTATTTTGGAGTAATTCTTTGGGTTTAGCACAGCTTCCCTTCTTCAGTATTGCTTAAGATGCAGATATAGGTTGTCTGCTCTTAAAGGAGGGAAGGAGGGAGGGAAGGAGGGAAGACTGCAATCTTAGTTGCTCAGTTTGCATCTCATTACTTCAGACCTAGTCATGTTTATAAACAGTCCTCAATGGGGTAAATAGCACCCTGTTATTCACCCATAAAACAACCTGATACAAATTGCAAGGGTGTTTTTTCTCATTTAAAATAAATGCTTTTAATTCATGTGTGTGTGTGTCTTAGACATTATTTTAACTTCTCTGAAGCAACAGCAAAACAGATATACATTCCCTGGCTGTATTGGCCAACTCAAAAACTATATTAACTTTTTCTTTTTGCCTCCAGGACTATCTGCTAAACTTGCCTGAAGGGTCTCAAAGTGCTGCTGTTAGATGGAATTTTCAACATCCCACAGTATTAAAATACAATTGTTAATTTAAGGAAGAATTTGTGATGCACATCAAATTCCTCTGCTCATCTGCCTTTGCCAGTTCTCCGGAACTTGGTGTCCCGAAAGCATACTGATTCAGTCTGGGGGGCTCAGTTTATGTCTGACTAGCCAAGTGCTGGTTGATGAGAGACAAGCAAGCCTTTAGAGCATAAAAAACCCTAGTTGTGTGGCTTCCTATGAGTCACAGGGCAAATGGCTGTCTGTCTACAGACCATGCATGCAAGCAGCCAAAGAATTCAGTACTAAATCTCCAGTACTTTCTGCCCCTGAAAGAGCATTAAAACCAGCAGAGTTGTAAAAATATTTCTCCCCTAAAAGATTGGAGTGGAAAGCCTAAAAATTCTCAATTTGAGTCTGAAACCTACCCTTGCTGAAGGCAGATGAATGAATACAGAGACTGCCCATTCCTTATGAGAAAGTGATGTTTGTGGATCAGGAAGAAAGGAACATGAAAGTGAAAAGATATTGTCTAGAAAACAATGATTATTAGTTTCTCATCAGTACTGGGACCCTAAAACAATTACAGGCTGTTCAGCAACTAAAAAAAGGGTCTTTTTGTCCATTTGTGTGCATGACAGAAAGAGGAGGCTGCTGATTTTCTCAAATGTTCTGACTGGGTTTTGGATAATGGGTGGAGCAACTCCTGCCATCCGCAGCCCTCATTGGTGAGTTAGAGTTGCATGAAGCTTTCTAACAAGTTTTTTATCTTGAGACCAAGTATAATCTGTGTTGGAATTGCTGCCCTGTGAATTCCAAGCTCAGGGCAAAAGTAGGGTAAAGGTAGATATGAAATAGAACCTGAAACTACAGCAAAGAGAGAAAAACTGGAGGAGCTGAAGTTGGTTTATTTTTTTTAATTTTTATTTAAGAGTGAATACCTACAAGTTTGTTTTTTTCTCTGCACTGAACAATAGATTTGGGGGTTTAATAATTTTCCCAAAGAAAAGGAACCTGTATTTGAGACATTCAGGCTATCAGACAGGAGAAAAAGAAGCAATCTGGAACATATCTCACAGAGTTAATAAAACAGGAATTACATTGCTGGATGATGGAAGGGAAAAACCTTCCAAAATATGGGGATAAGAATGCAACACAATTACACCTGTGATTCTAAATTAGAAAGAAAAATTGTCAGAAAAACACTATGCTCCAACTTGCAAACTTCTGCATGTTATGGTGTGGTGAAAATTTGGATGTGCTTGTAAGCCCTACCTAAACTGAATGTCTTTGTAATTGAAAAATCATTAAGGTTCCTTTCAAAACAGCAGATTGAAGAATAAACAAATTAAGAAAGCTCTTTTAGGTGACTGAGTGGGGATAAGAAATGAGGCAGTGAGAGAACTAAGAGGGAAATCTAAACAGAGGTGAAGGAAAATATGGAGTAGAAGCTGGAGTATCTAGGAAACCGGAGAAGCAACCCAAGGAGAAGAAAACCACCGGAAAGTAAAGGAACATGGCAATGATGAAGGAGATTCTCCGATCCAGAAATCTCTTGCTTGTTGCTCTCATTCCACTTCTGCTGCTTCCTCTGCCACTTTTATACCCCAGCAGTGTAAGTACATTTCAATTTTCTTTTTAGCTAAAGCCTCTGAGAGCAGTAGGTACTCATGCTGGATAAGCCTGCAGTGTGCAAAAAGAAATGAGAAGACCTAAATAAGCATTTCTCTTAGATAAATCACAGACTCCAATTTGAAGGACTGGGAAGGTCACTGAAAAGTTCTCACAGTAAGAATCACAAACATCTTGCATCATAAACTGAAAATACAGGTGCAGCTGAGTAAAGCACTACTTTAAAGCAGAAACATTGTATCTTTTCTTTTTCTACAACAATAAGTGGGTGGAAGGGGGAGAAAAGTAAACATATCCAGTAACATTTTCTTTAAAGAGTGGTATTTACAAGAATTGCTGTTAATGTCTTCAGTTTCTAACAAGAACTATGCATGGAGGGACTTTTAATTTAGTGTGAGTTTACAGGACAGCTGTCCAAAGGAGGCAGGAGCTAAGACTCAGTGACAGACAGGTAAGAACATACATGGCATTGACTACCCTAAAGCAGGTGTAGACACCTCTACGGAAATGTTGCAGCTCTGGCAGTGGCTAATAAGTAATGACTTGGAGACATACACACCAACCCAAAGGAGGGAACAGCCTGTGCTTCCCATGCAGACCAGGGAATGGGAGGGGATCCAGCTGCATTCCTGACACTGCTTTGGAGATACTGAGTATCTTTGGCAGTGGGGTTCACTCTTCTCTATGTATTTGTAAACCATCAAATAACAATGTTTTCCTACCTTATAGAGATAGTGATGTTTAACTTACCAAAATTTGTGATGTATTAATAATTCTGCAGCTGGTGCTTCCATAGTGCTAGACATAAATCTGGCCAAATGGTGCAGCAATTTCCATTCCTTCCTCTACCTTGCTAAGATTAATCCTTCCTTCTAGTACCAGAGGATTTATGAATAGTTCCACTTTTTCAAATAGAAAAGAAAGGGATTTGAAATTGTTTAGCAGTTTTCAAAAATAAAACTGTAGCTTTTTTGGGGGGGAAGGAAAGGGCAGATTTCACAGAAAGGAAACGTTTCACTGAACTGTATGTTGTACTTGGAATGAGTTTTCCTGCTCTGAACCTTGATGTGTATCTTAGCTGTCCTCTTACAGTATTTTTTCACCTCCTTTCTTGAGAAGAGGAATGAATGACAGGCAGTTGTGCTCATATTCAGAGAACAGCAGGCCTCACCATTTCACGGGGGCTTGTTCTAAAAAAGTGTTTAAACTCCCCCAACATCACTGGAAGGGCGACATAAGAACAGATACTGACTGACATGCCCATATGGCACCAGAATGTGTCCCTTCAGAACCTCTCCTAGTAAACATGAGATTCACTGCACTAAAATTTGTCACTCGTGTGTTCCGTACTGTATCCAGAGGCATCGGATGCAATGAGGACACTCTCTAATAGCCAAGGGAATTGTAATGATGTCATATGAGTGCTAAAAACAGACTGTCAGTGTTGCTGCAAGAACTGCTATACACAGTGTGAGCTCCTCTGCACTGTTACCCTGCACCTCACGGTGTTGCTTTACTGTGAAGTCATACGAAACACCATCGGATGATGTTTTACATGACCACAGATGGTAAAGTATAGCTGTGACTCTGCCCCAGAGTTGGACAAATGTTTACAATGCTATTAAGAAAACATATACACCTACTAAACTGTTGGCAATGTGTTATTCAAGTGGTTTAGTTCAGTATTTACTGTGTTACAACCCATTGACTATAGTTACTTCTTAAAATTCATAATTAAATTTGTCACCTGCTGACTTATTGTATTCTCATTTATCAGACAATTATATTAGTTTTCTGTATTTCTTATGGAGATCAGAATTGCCAGGCGGTTTACATTTGCATTTCTTCAGGTAATCAGCTTGCAGCTTCTTTGATGATATCAGCATAATTCTGCAAATGTCAAAGGACTATTACATTTATAGTGGCAAGAGCAATCAAAGGGAGCATGAGGACTCAGAACTGTTTATAGATGGCAGCTTATGGGAACAATGTACCCAACTCCTTTTCTATTTCTCGTGACAAGAAATGGTTGGGTAAAAAATAAACCTAAGAAAATTTGCTTGAATTCTTCTTCCCTTTTCAAAGTTTATATCTGAACTATGGCTTGTACAGCAGGCCAGCAAGTTTGGGACACACATAAATGCCTTTCAGGTCATGGATGCATGCAGGAAAAAAATAAGTGTGTTTTACAAACCATGGGTCTTTTCTCTCTGTCCTTTCCCCCCTCATTCTTAACAGTGACGTGGGACAATTTAGCCCCTTTTTTCATCTTTATCTAATTTCTTTTTTTCTTTTTTATAAATTCCCCAGTGATACCATAATGCATGCCACGTGAATTCAGTCAGTTGTGGACAGGAATGACCATTGTTCCTTGGCCATACTGAACCCAAGGACAAGTGAATGACTCCTCAGAAGTCACTAAGAGTTGCTGTACGCTGTGAGACATGAAGCATTAGGTGATGATGACATCTTGACATGCCAAATCAGCCAAATGGATCCTAAAGCACAGAACATGGACACTCTGGACAGTCACAGATTGCTTTTTAACCACTCTAAGATCCTCAAATGTTTTAGTTACGAAGGCTTTATGCATATCCCTTGTGGATTTTTTAGCCAGGTCTCCCTTTCAACCCTTCTTTCCTTTCCCCTTAAGAGACTGACTGAAGGCAGGTTGTGGTCCCTCCAACCATCACTTCTTCCTATTCCCTACTTCAAGCCCTGATCTGGGTTTAATAGTGATTTTCAGCTGTACTACAACAATGTCTGAAGGGTGAAACAGTTAAAATTAGGCATCCGCTACCTCAGTACCTAGTGGTTCTAGTAGCAATTAATTAAATATGTAAATTTGTCGGAAAAGAAGACGCTGGGACACCGAAGGTAGTGACTACCTTTTATTGTCTCAGTTATTTGCAGGAACTGCATATGACTTTATACTCTTTAGCTACATTACATCAATTTGGGTGTTAGTACATGATTGGATAACAACTTGTTTTTGCAAGTATTGGTTGGTTAGTACTTAGCAGAAAAACATGTTTTAAGTTTACTGATCAGGGGTTCTAGATAGGAGCTAAGAGTATGAGAACCAAACAAGACTGTTTTGAGAGAATTCAGCTAGCTTCTGAAAAACAACATGGGAACGAGAATGTTTTGGGAACCGAACTGAAAACAGGGCCTTCGCATATCTCATGATGCTCTCTTTCTCATGGTATTCTTTCTTCTTTGTTCCCCGTTTACCACTTAGGCCTCATCTTGTTCTTCTGTACTTTTCCATCTGTAATCGGCATCAACCATAACATGTCCGGCTGTTCACATCCTCGGTCACATAACCATTCTTTAGCGATGTCCTCCACATAAATTCAATTCAATTAACTAGAAAAAAAAAGAATATGGTTTCTCTTGGAAACAAGCTGGTTTAAAGCACTGAGAAAATAAATAAAGTTGCCAGACAAGCTGATTATGTTTTCAGTGGAGATTATCACACTTGGCTTTCCTAGAACTTCCTGCAAAGTTCTATATAATTTTAAAATGTTCTTTATTTTTAGTTGTGTTTGTAAACTGATTATAGAGTAGTGTATAGGAAGCACAAAGACTCATTGCCCACCCTTACTAGATGTTGACAGAGGGGCGATTTCCTTTTGTCTTATTCCATTTCATCAATCAGTCTGTTTTATTGCTATATACAGAGAAGCAGTAGAAAATAACAGTCTATCCTCAAAGAAATTAAAGAGAAATATACTTCTGGGGTGAGAAAATAGTTTGCAATCAGGTTAGGATGAAATTAATTTTATGAATTTTGGTAAAAGATATGTCTTGAATCTTACATCTATGCTGTTTTAAAATAAAATTTTAAAAAAATCAATGCTTTGTATGAAAAGGCATGTTTCTCCTCATACAACTGCTGGTTATCAAGCAGATCCCATGCAATCATGGTAGTTTTTTTTTAGTAGAAACGAAATGAGTTAAAAATTAAAAAAAAAATCTTAAAAAGTCTTAAAAAATCTTAAAGTCAGATAGTCACTAGATTACAAAAATGTCCCTGTGCTTTGCTCTCTGTGGAATCATAACCATGAAGTGTAATATAGTTAAAGGTGACTGAGCAGCAAGATTGCTAACATTTATTAGCCAAACCACCCACAATGTGACTTTCATCTAAAATATTATTTCTTCCTAGTAGAGATTATTAAAAATCTCCAGTGCCTGTTTTCTTCTATTTTTTATTTCCATTTTTAAACAAAATTATTTGTTTAGGGTTTTTTTACTGAGTTATCACTTGAAGTTGTTACGGACTGAACAGCCTTCAGAGTTTCAAAGAGCGTAGCAATTCCATTTTATAAAATGCACCCTTCATAACCAGGAATACTGAAAAAAAACCCCGACCCTCTGATCTCATCTATGTTAAGCCAAACTTTTCTAGTCTCTAGTCTATTTTGTTTCTTGGTAGCAATGAAGTTATATGTGTAACACAATGCTTTATTGTCATATTTTGCTGAAGGACCTGATCAAAGACAACCTTGTCTACATCCAGGCCTGGAGGTTGGTGGCCCTGGCTGTGGCAGGAGCATTGGAGCTCCATGATCCTTTGGGTCCCTCCCAACCCAGACCATGCTGTGATTCTGTGATTCTGTAAAAGACGACTAGTGAAACCTGTACTGCAGAGCTAAACATCTAAACAACTCTTCTAAAATAGTTAAGGATACACATTTTTCTGCGATTCAGACTACTTGCCCACCAAGAGCAATCCAGAGCTAAATTTCTCAGTAGCCTTTCAGATAATCTTTATAGTCTCCAAAGTAATTGGAATTTATCTGATTCCAGGAAACAATTTTACCTGATAGCTTTATTTCAGTTATTTTGGTGTCCCCACTTACTTGAATCAGAACTGTTTAATGTTACACTGTTCTGAAATAGGACTCAAAGCCAGGCCTGGCATCCAATTTAAACACAAGCTTCTGAGCAAGCTTGGCTGCAATTTTTAAGCAAGTAAAGGAAATTGCGTATAACAATCTGTCTTAACTTTTTCTCTGGGCTGTATTCTGGCTGTTATTACCATAAGCTGTACTCAAAAAGAAAAACAGCTGATTATGGCGTACTTTAGGTGTAATGCAAAAAATACTTGTACAAACATGAATTTAAATGAAAACTGTTGATTCATTCCACTGTATCCATATATCTGCATATTCTTACTTTACCTACTTGTTCACAAAACTGAGTGCAACGAAACTAAAACACAGTGTAATACACACTTAATGATTTGCAGAAGGATCAGTGGGAAATGCTTGTGTGAGTTCTTGAAAGCTGTTTAATTTGGAAGTCGTCAAGTCAGGAAACAAAACTAATGACATATTTTAACACACTCAGATAGAATTTGTGAACAGTGAATTTTATAAACAATAGCCATTGTGAGCTGTGAATCCATTCAGCTTGTGAAGTTTGTATGGAACCTACAGTGAATAATGAAGGTCTATTAGATCTATTGCTGTTGTAAATCATTGCAGACCTACTAGCTTCCATAGAACTGCCAGTTAATCCCAGCACACAATATGGCTTCAAATTTGAGAAAAGGAAAGAAAACCATTTCCTGAGGGTAATTTCTGTAATTGTTAGAAGGAAATATCCCCAGGTTTCTAAGTGTATCAACTGAGCTTAAGGACAACTCTACTGAATGTCATAAATAAAGACATCTAAAAAATGGTCCAGAAGAATTTTGTGGACTAGATATGCTTTTTGTGTAAAAATATAACACCTTTTGCCATCCTGTTTCAACTCTCTGTGAATGCTCAGAGCAATATTGTCATGGCCTTCTCTACCAGAACCTTGGATAGCAGCAAATTTGTTCCATTAACTCTGTTAACTCTTGGCCTTGAAGTCCTTTCAGGGCTATGGTCTTCTCCCAAAGATCTGTAGAAATCACATGAGAAAATAGAATCAATGGACCAAAACTGTAAACTTGCACACTGTTAAAAAATATAAACTTTCAGAGCATTTACTAAAAGAAACACAATGTGGTTTTATCCATACTATGCCAAATGTGCATGTTCTCATCTGATCCTGAAAACCATGGGTTTCTGTTCTTGTCCAATACTGGAGAGATGGCCATGTGGAAACACCAGCTTCACAGGCCCAATCTGAGGAGTCGTGATTGAATGTTTGGTAAATATTGGATTATGAAATTCAAGCAAAACATTTAAATGAACTTGTAGCCACTACTTCATGTGTTTAACCCAATGTTTAGCCCCAGATTATGTGCAAAACCTTTCACTAGTGTCATCTTCTTGAGCTGCCCTTTTGATGGTGCCCCTTTGATTAAGAACCAAAAAAGCTGCACCTTGGGAAGTCTTTGTGCAGTCCTAGTTGAGCATTTTTACACCCAGGCACACTCAGTCTGAGGAGTTCTATGAACATTCACAAAGGCATCCACAGCAGGGGGTGTGGCATAACATGTAAACTCCATGCTTTGTCCCAACAGGAAGCCTCATGCGCCTACGTGCTGATCGTGACGGCAGTATTCTGGGTCTCTGAAGCGGTACCTCTCGGTGCAGCAGCCTTAGTTCCTGCTTTCCTGTACCCACTATTTGGAGTCATGAAGTCCAGTGAGGTCAGACCAGTGTGCACTATTTTATCATTCAATCTTATTACTCTCAGTTAATTATTTGAATAAAACTAATTTTATTGGACTAGCAAGGCTAAATGGTATAGAAGAAATGTACATGTGTAACTTGGGGTGATCAGCAATTATTTCTACTGAAGATAGTATAGAAAGACTCTATTAGCCAAGAGGGGTGTCCATCCTGTCAGCTACTGCATAATCAATAAACACATTGCATCAGAGGATCTTACCTTTTCCCTCCTCCAAAACCGCAGCTGCTGCTATGGGGTAAACTTTAAAGTTTCCCTCCAGATGTATTTTTATAGATGGTGTATGAGGCAAGAAGCTACTTAATCTAAAAGCATTTACTATTTACTCTACAACACTATTCTTGTTGTCCAGGTGAATGTCTAGTCCTTTTCCCAAACTATGCGAATATCTGCCCTTTTTTCCAAGCTGTAACCTTAGTGATGCCTAAAGCAATGGAGCAGCTGTATAAAAATCTCTCTATGTTCAGTTCTGAACTTGTTTATTTGAGATCTTGTCAATGCTTCTTTCTTTCAGCATATGCCAAGAATTTATTTTATTTCAACTACAGTTTTTTTTTTTCCTTGATTTTTCCTATATCTTTTTTGGGATGTGAGGGGACATCATACTGGGATTACAAGAACTAGAAGTACATATAAGAATATGGAAGAATATACAGCAACCATAAAATTGTTGAATTTCTAACACAATAGCACCCATAAATGGATGGAGTCAAGCATGAACTGAGAGTTTTATGACCTGTCTTATTCCTCCCAGTGGTGTCACAACTGTGTGATATAATGGGATAGATTTCCATACCAACACAGATAAATATTTTCAGGAATTTTTTTCCCTAACATAAAGGTACAAAATTCTGCAGCGTATCAGAGAAGGAAAATTTAAGGGGAGCCTATCAGAAATTCAATGTAATATCAAAGTCAATCACAGTAAGGCTACTGCAGAGGATGCATTATTTGGTTTAGGAACAGAAATAAACTCCACTAATTTAAAATAAACAACTCTGATGATGGTGCATTATTTCCAGTCTGCTGTTCAGGTGTGCCAAAGAAACCCAGGGCTCTTTCCTAGCAGTTTAAACTACAAAGAACTCACAGGCCATTGTGTCATGTATGTTTACGTGTCTATTAATAGGAATATTAGTTTTCACTTCTTTCTCCAAAATGACTATGAAAGGAATAAGGGAGAACAACAGATTCTTTGTCCTGCTAGCTTGATGGATTCCTTTCACTCAGTTCAAGGTCTATTTTTTTAAGAAAGTAGCAGAAAAAAGGAAGCTAATGAGGAAAAAAAAAAAAACGGTGGAAGAAAGCCAAAAAAGAGTGACATTTAAAAGTTCTGGGACACACTATGGTGGCCAAGTCTATTTAGGTCACCATGGGGAATTGCTAAAAAAATAGAATTTAAAACCTGTTGCAGCTTTCACAAAATAAGTGTCATTCTAGCACTTTTATGCAGGAGCATCAGTGTAACTGAGGACATTGGAAAAATTACTGCTTCTTCTGATTTTAGTTTGTTTGAAATACCAGCAACTAGATTTGTCTAGAGGAGTAGTTTTAAACTGAAGAAACCATAGCTTTGGAAAAATATTCCAGCAACAACTTGGGAGGTTTGCATCAGAATGAAAGGAAAAATTTAACTAGACTTCAAGCATTTTATGTAACTTTTATACTCTCACATTTAGTTTGCTTTCACATGAGAAAGAGTGCATGTGCATGTTTGTGAACATTTTTATTTGCTTCATTTGTTATTTTTTGTGGTCACTTCATAGAACATCTCGTATCTTAGCAAGCACCATATTCAAGAATGCTGCTTTGGAGGACTGTGCATGGCTTCTGAATCTTTTTGTGTGCGTGCCAGATAATTATTTTTGCTCATCCAATTTAGATTAAAGTTATATTTTTTTTTTCCAAACTTTGCCTATTTTCCCAATATAATGAAGATGGATTTCCATTGTGAAAAGTTATGGCACAGGGTTTATGGCTCATCATAGTCATATCTCAACATATATGCATTCAGAGAGCATGTCCCAAAGGACTTTTTATCTGAAGCTGTAGGTTCTAGGGATTCAACATTTTTCCCTTCAGTTGAATGGGACATAAGAAATACAAACAAGATAGACAACAACACCTCCAGAATGAAAAAGCATATTAATAACCTGCCCTCAGTGCAGAGGTTTGTCTGTGGCTGTTTCAGTCTAGGCATAGCTGGGTATGATTAACTGCAGGCAGCGAACTGCTGAAAGCAATAAACTTTCTCTTGATCTCTTCAAAGCTGAGAAACCTATTAACACATGGGTATAGAGCCTTATTGTTTGTAAACACAACATGAAAGACATTAAAGAGAACATTTTGATTTATGAATTTTTAATTTTCTCCAGCTCCCTCATTCTTTCTCCTGGGTAAAAAACCCACACTACCATATCTCTTCTCATTCAGCATGCTCTCTGTGTAGGGTAGTTACTGCCTTTGAAACTGACTGTTTCCCCATTGCCGTTAATGCAGGTGGCTGCCGAATATTTCAAGAACACAACTTTGCTCCTCATGGGTGTGATTTGTGTGGCAGCTTCTGTGGAAAAGTGGAACCTCCACAAGCGAATCGCCTTGCGCATGGTCATGATGGCTGGAGCAAAGCCAGGCATGTGAGTGAACCTTGGACTTTAGGGCAGTCTGAAGCTGAGAACAACAACGTGAAAGAAAAAAATAACTCCAACTTTCCCACCAACAGGCACAATCTAACTTAGTTGAAGGCTCTTTTCCTACCCATATTTCCTTTCAGAGTTTGAAGGATTAAATTTTCTCACCCTTTTTCTGCTGCCTCTTATTGCTTGCATGTTGTCCCTTTGCTTTCTGGGTTTCTTTTGCTGATACCGATTGTAGTGTCTCTGTTCATTCATTGGTGTTTAGCAAACACTGAAGGATGCTTAAATCATGGTTATGGTGAAAATCTACTCTTCTCAGATCACATGCTGATTGCCATGTGGACAGCAAATAGCTTCCAGTGATACATTTTCTTATGGCAGTTCTCAGCACAAGGCAACATTTTATCTACATGGCCTGTTTTGGCACCCACAAAAAGAAAAAGACCCAGTGTATTTATCTCATGAAAATGTTAGGCAAGTAGGCCTTCAGTATTTCTGAAAATCCCTCAGTAGTATTTCTCTGTGTTGTACTCCAGGTTGCTTCTTTGCTTTATGTGCTGCACCACGGTGCTCTCCATGTGGCTTTCCAACACATCCACCACAGCCATGGTGATGCCAATTGTGGAGGCAGTGCTCCAGGAGCTAGTGAATGCTGAGGAAGAGCAAGAAGTCATCAGTACTGCAGGCAGCACCATTGTCGAAGAAAACGAGCCAATCGGTATTTGTTAATATTGGCCATTCTTTTCTCATTTATCGGTGACCAGGCTCATTGATACACATTGTTTAAATTCTGTTGAGGTCAGAGCTGTCTGACTTGCACTGCCAGACATTGGTCCATAGTCTTTCTTTTTGTACTCTGGTACCAATTTTTTTTTTTCTAAAAAATTATAGTTTTAGGATATGATGGGAGAATTGGACTTGGGAAACTATATTGAATTGGGGTATCTTCTGGAGTTTGTGTATCATAAACACTTACGTTGTAGGATTTTACAGGGTTGGAAGGAAACCTCTGAGAAGAACATCAAAAACATGTAGAAGAGCCCCAAAAGTGTGCTCTGTGAGAACCCCACGCTTGCCCATTCTACCTCTGCTTTTCCAGGCTGCCCGGGTCAGGGCAGATGCCACCAAAAACATTTTTAAGAGCTCCAAGACTTGATTTGTTCATTCCTTCCCAGAAAGGAAGATGTTGGGAAGAAGCAAATCTTTTCTTTCAATTCACAGATTCCAAGCTGAAAATTATGTCAACTAACCTTGCATATTATGCATAGGTACAATAGTCTTTTAATTGCCAGAGTCACCTGACCAGGATAATATGACAAAATAAAATGCTGCACATGGGTCAAAGAGGACCTGAGATGTTGTGGAAAAGCTTTTTTTTGTGTATCTTCTCTAGGTTCAGTGGTGAGCCCCGGGGGCTCAGCTCAGTTCTTACCCCAAGGGGTGCTTTCTCTTCGTTCATTGCAGGTCTCAGCGAAAATCATGGCCAACCTTCACTGGAGCTTATCTTCATCAATGAGGAGTAAGAATGAACCCTGTACATGACGACTGGAGATTTGAACCCTACACAGGTTGAAATGAGATGAACCCAGGAGTAGAGCCAGGAAGGGCAAACAGAAGCTTACAGTGAATGTTTCATACGTGGCTGAGAAGGAAGGCTTATATGAGAAATGGGATTTACGTAATGGTCTGGATCTCACTACAGCTTCTCAGTATTAATTTAACTTTTAATACTATGGCCATTTTAGGGAGAAGATTTGAAAGATCTTCTTTTGAGCTCTGTTTGTGCTGTATAAGAGAGTACTGTCTACAGATTTTTATCTCTGTTCCCCTGAAGGGACAGTGATGGAGAGGATCCAAGCATAGCATGGAGTGTCCACAGGACATATCCAGAGGGAGGAAACTTACAGAAACTGCCAAGAGTATTCAAGAGAGATGAGCATGGGAATGGGGGAGGAAGAACCAACAAAAAAATCACATGTTATTAAAAAAAATTAAAGTTATAAAATATTTCTTTTAATACAGGCAAAGTTCCCCAGAAATTTGAAACACTAACAGCTTCAACCAGGTCTCTATTTGTTGTAAAATCTTGTAAGGCAAAAAGGGAAAATCAAGGAAAGGACTAATTTCTTTGGCAATTTATCAAATTAATCAGCAGTTTAAGATATATAGAAGAATATATAAAGTTATTGTCATAAAACTATATTATAAGCTAAATCCCAAGGAGCATCTTCTTACAAGGTGTGGAAATAAATTTCTCAGTCCTTTCTTAAGCTCCTTCTATATTGTTTGCAAGCATTCAGTGTAAAAGAGAAAAAAAGGTTTTGTTATACCTTAAAAAATTTACATTAAAAAACCAATTATCATTCAAACAGCACATGTTGAAGACTTTAAGTTATCTTGCAAGATCTAAATAGTTTTCTCTTTAGTCTGGACACGAATGAATTCTCCAATATCCCCTCTGTTATCTCTTTTTACCCCAGCAATATTTTCTGTGCATTACAGAATCTAATTGTCTGTTTGGCTTTGTGCCATTAATCCCTTTAAGCCCCGTTGAAGAGTACATGTGGGTTATTCCATAAAAGCATTATTATTGAAATAGTATTACTTGAAAAAGTAATACTATTTCAATAGTATTGATGTGCTACATAGTAAGATGTGCTACTTTTCAAAAGAAAAGTAGCACATCTTCTGGAGTTAAATCTGATTTTGATGTCAAATTAAAAGCAGTAGATTGTTTGTATGGTCCACAAACCACACAGGACAGATTTTAGTGAAGGTTTTAATATGGTACAAGTAGGTGCTCAGAAACTGCATTGGAGAGGTTGATGGAGGAAGAACTTGAGTAGAAAAAGACAGCAGTAGTGCTGGATTGCCCATTGATTCACTCCACTGTGAGCACAGTCCATCTATAGAATACACTATATATGATCTAGAACATATATTTTGTCCTGCATGGAGGAGGAACCCCACCACTACATAGCCTGAGATAGAGCCATGCGACATAATGATGAGTCTTATGTACCTGGCCAAGACACTGCATAAGAGGTGCTAACAAATGGTCTAGTTCTCCTCCAGATGCTGTCCCTCCTGCCCATATGTGTGCCTTCTGAGGGAGCTAGGTTAACAGGCATTTTTAAAGTGTATTTTCCTTTCTTTGTTTTTAGTGCTACTACTACTGACTTCAACTCCTTGATGCGCTCAAAGGTATTGTCAAAGGTAGTATCTTCTGAGCTACACTGTCTTCTAATGGAAGAACCTCCAGAGCAAAGTGAACACAGCTCTACAACAAACTACTGCTTTCTTTATTCCAAACAAGTGGTGGTTACTGGCAGAAGCTACATGTTGCAGAATGTCCTGCTTTGCATTTAACCTGTCAGCCTGCTTGCACAAATCAAGTCAGGGAACATTAGGTCTGTGGAGCTTCTTGGATGTATTGCTGGAGATCCTAAGATCCAGTCAGTAAACTATCAATTCCATACAGTTTCTAGCAAGTTCAGATCTGATCTTTTATTGTCCAGGTATTACCATCTTTTGCAGCTGAGAAACCTCACTTACTAGAAAAACCTACACATATAAAAAGTTATAGCCCATATATCAAGGGAACAGTTGGATTCTCCTACATGGCAGATGGAAAAGACATAATTTTATTATAATCTGACTTTTAAGGTCACTTTTAAACAAAATCAGGAGTTTAATTTTTTTTTATATTTCTTTTTTCTCCGGTGTAATATTTACAGCTGAAATTTTAGGATTTGTTTGCTTCCAAAAGCCCACTACCCATGACCTCTACAAAGCATCATAAATTCTAATCTAAGTGCCCCTAGGAACAGGAGAAAGGCTAATCGAAAGGCATTTGCCTCCCTACAGAGTATGAATGGTGTGCACATGATAGCCAACCCTATTGCAACGATGAATTCCAAGAGCAATGGGCAGCCCCTACCTCAGGTAAGGAGATATCAGAGCTGGGAGGTGAGGGAAAAGACAGACGTGAGCACTTCCCTGCTCCTCACTGTTCCATATTTGTTCCTTGTTAAGATGTGTTACATGAAATTGCTCTCCATCATCTTACCGCAGTCATGGCTTGTCCCTTTGATATTTCTTTCTCCCATTTAGATGCCTCAAGCACAGGTATGTTCAGAAGACCCACCCCCAATGGCTAGTAGCTTTATGTTCAGTAATGCGATCACAACGTTCCTCTTTTTATTTGTTCTTCATTTCTGCAAAGCCTCCTTGGAAAATAGCCCAACTCAAAAACATCCCTGATACACAAAATCCTGCTCAAAACTAAACCAGCAGCAGGCATAGATGGTTTAGTTGTTCAGCCAGTTCACTAGGTAGCTTTAGTATCCACCTCCTTTTTGTCTTGCCAAATATTAACCCTCAAAATACTACATTACATCAACCCATTCCTGTATTTATGCTTCCTCTTAGTGGACCCAAAAAGGGTTTGCTGTTTGGACTATGATTATGTAGTACCTTAAACACCTAAGTTGGCATCCAGGAAAGTTTAGGCTAAAATCAGTATATGAATTTGCATTCACAGTTCAAAAGAATCTGAGTGTATGTTCCAAAAAAGTCTCTTAATACTTCATTCCTTCTTATACTCATTTCCCATATGCTTTCAGTGGTTATTTTGTAACCAATACTCACTTTACTTTTAACCTACAGGAATTTTAGCCAGGGTACCCTCAGGATGATGATGAACCTGTAGCATGGCTGATTTTACGTTAGCCCCTGTTTTAGCAGGGGGACTGAACCAGATGATCTGCAGAGAACCCTTCCAAACCAGCCATTTTGCGATTCTGTGAGAAACCCAAAGCCAAATTAATAAATTTTACAAAGCTGCTGAACCACTTGCTGCCTTTTTTCTGATCCTAAATTACAGCCTTGAGTGCGTGTGAAGTCCCTTGAGGTACTGTATCTTTTGCTGGTACAGGAACTTGATTTACCAATGTGGAGACTTTCTGGTCACGGCTAAGAAAGCTTATTTTTGGAGCAATATTTTCCTATACCTTTCCTTCCATATTCCCATTGCCCTGCTTTTTTCTTGCCATTTCTGAAACCTCTACCAAACCATTCATAATTAGCGGGCCTGAACCAGTAAAAGTGCAAAATGTTCACCAAGCATTTGTTTGGTGAGTGCTCATAAGCCTTGAGGATTATGGATTTCTACTGCTGCACTGCTGGCATCCTGCTCCTGAAGCCCATAAAGGCTTTTGGTATCCCACTGGGATTCCAGTCTGTACTGGAACTGGCCCAAACCATAGCCAGAAGTCCGATTACTGTTTGTCCTACATTTCTGCCACAGACCAGGCAATTACAGACCCCTAGACAGGTTTCTAGTTCTGATCCTAGTTAATCCCCGTGAAGACAAAAACTGCCCCCTATTATGCAAACCTGTCGTTTCTCTGGTACCAGTATCACCATGGCATTAGAGCAAATTGGGCTTCTGTGCTGATCACCTGCTTTCTCCCACAATTGTATCCCCTCACAGGCCCAGATACTGGTCCTGCCTCCTAAGCCCTCAGAACTGGGCCTCAGTGCTAAGTACCGGTATCAGACCAGGCATGACCACATGATCTGTAAATGTCTCTCCCTGAGCATCTCCTATGCAGCAACCATTGGGGGACTGACAACCATCATTGGGACCTCCACTAGCCTCATATTCTTAGAGCACTTCAACAAGTAAGTGATATTGTGGTTGTGTGAGAATGGTGGTTGGGTCATTATCATCTCCATGGCTTTCCACATGGGAAGACTACCAGTCTTCCTGAACATGTTCAGGAAGACTGGTACATTTTGTGATACTGTGATACTGTGAATGCAGCTTTGTTTCCTCCTCTAATATTATTACTAATGGTTAATGGCTGAAAGGGAGAGCTTAATGCACATCCACATCTTTCTCCCATGCCAGATAAAAATTCCTTGGCATGTGGTAACATTTAAATTACTTCAGTAACTTCTTTTATTTTTATGAACTGAATATCATGAAGGCAACAGATATTATGGAAAAAATAAACTCTTAAGCCATGAAGATATAGGAAAGACAATGCAAAATACAAAAGGAGAAATGTCATAAAATCAGTTTTAAGTTCTATGTATTCCTAGAAAGTGAGTTCTTATGGTGAACCTAGAAACATCACTAGTGGTATTCGGGCTGCTCAACATGAAGTACAAAAATAAATAAACTTCGAAATGCGGCCTTACACCCTTGATTCAGAGAAGATGAGAAGTACCTCTCTGACCAGCTAAGTACTTCCTTCATCCATCACATATACTCAGGGCTCTCAAAGACACGAATGCTACCTCTGTCAGAACTGGTGTTACTTCTCATGCACAGATATGTGTCCAAGCTCAGAACTGATTCTGATAATGTAGTGCTGCCACTGCTGCCATGGTATCCTTCATTTCTCTTTCTGAAATTGTGGTAGCAAAGAAAATTAATTTCAGAAGCCATCCTTAACCCAAGGATTTGGATCTTACTGATTTTCCAAAGATCTTGCCATTGTAACAGTTCCATCAAATGCACAGTTTTGTGAGAGCCCAGCAGACAATGGTTAATATTTGTGTAGTCCATGACAGGACATACAAAGAGATTCTGGGTGAAATCGTTCTTAAGACTGCCAACACTAAAAAGATCTTTAACAAAAAACCCACAGATAGGGCTAGAATTTCACTCCTGGTAAGTGTAAGGGTCTCTGAAGCTGGCCAGACAATCCAGGCCATCTGGTCTTATTGGTGTGAAGTGCTCTATGGCTCATCTGTTGGTCAGATATGGTTCACAATTGACATTTTTTGGCAATTGGTTTCACTAGGCATATGCAGGTAATACAGCTGTTGCAAATACACACTGATGCAATTAATCTGTTGTGCTATGGCAAATATGCATACATATATACATTTTTCATCTGTGCATATTGGCGATAGCTGTCCTTTTACTGTTATAACTTCTTGTGCACCCTTATTTTCCTTTGCAGCCACTACCCAAATGCTGATGTGGTGAATTTTGGAACCTGGTTTTTGTTCAGTTTCCCGATCTCCCTCATCATGTTGGTCCTGACTTGGTTCTGGATGCACTGGCTGTTCTTGGGTTGCAAGTGAGTGCTGGTTGTTCAGGATGCATAGATCATGAGAGCAGGGCATCTGGGGCTTCTCTAGAATGTCTCATAAACATGTTTCATGTTGCAAATGACAAAAAACTAAGGCACAGCTTCCTCCTCCTTGCCAAAATAATTACTGGAGGAAATCTTACTGCTTAGCTGCATTGCATAGAGGGCAGTGTAGAGTATTGCTGCCTGAGAGTGAAGTGCATAGCTACTGCTGATAGAAATCTTTACTATGCATGCAACTGAATTTTTTACTCTCATGACCATGAGGATCCCTTTGTGCATCAAAAGTCTTGTTAAAAGTCCCTTCAGAAAAGTGCAACTTAAAAGATGAATAGAAAAAAAAAATCCTTTGAATGAATAAGTTTCTTTTCAAGTTTACCCCTCAAACTCAAATAAATTAATGTAAACCAGTTAAAATTAATGGTAAATAAATAGACTCCATATATATTTATCCTTAATATGGAAAGGACACACCCTAAGAGATTAAAACCTTTTGATATGAATAAGTCCCTTAGCCCCAAAATAAGAACCAGGCTCATTCTCCTAGTTCATTTGTAGCACGTACTCTCTTTGCAGACACTCAGCAAAGTTAATGAAAATTGACTAAATGTGTGCATTTAGAGTAGATTAGTTAATCTGCATTTAAATTATAACGCAGACACATTTATTCAGAATTAAAGTGGACTTAATTTGATTCAGTTTACTCTTAAAAGATGAGCTGACATCGATAATTTATTTTTAAGACAATGAATAAAATAATGACTTCTGACTTTGACTAGATTCTAAGAGGTAATTTAGAGGTGAATGGCTCCATGTCCTTCTCCCAGTCAGTCTCTCCTAAGCCTTGCAGTTCCAAATTAAATGGCTAAAATAAGTGCCTTTTTTTGTCTTTTTTTCTTTAATCTTGAGAGGAAACAGGCCCTAACATGACCCTCAATTACTTTCTTAAAAAAAAAAAAAGTTATAATTGAAATTCCACATTGCATCCAAGACCTCATGCTGATTAATGTTGTTCTAAATAATAGCAGAGACTGAAGCATTATCGACTTTTTGACAAGTACTGGTTGGTTACAAACCTCCTTAATCTCTGAATCCTGTTCATTAAAGTACATATGTTATGAGCTTGGCTGCAATACTCTGCCCTCATATCTTCCTAAGCCCAGAAAAACTTAGAACATGTTGAAACAGCTGCCTAATGCCTGTGCATAAATGTTTACTGAATTCCCCTAATGATCATGCTCTTTTCCCAGGAAGCCAGGTGTCATCAATCTGTTCTGACTGGACCCATTTGGAACATGTCAGACTTGCTTTTAAGGTACTAGATTAGGTCAAAGGGGAAGGATAACAGACTCACCAAAACTACTGTTGTCAGGAAAGCAAAAGGGTAAATCTAAGGGTAGAATTGTTAATGTAGAACAAGCCATTACTGCTGCTGGATTTTACTGGAGTCTCGAAGCAACATTTGCAAGGAAATGTAAATATTTGTATGCGTGCGGCTAAGTCCACTAAAAACAAGTGTCACATAGGCGTCCATTTACAAGTGAAATCAAAAGCCTGTTTAAGACTTTTTCTTAAGCAGATGGGGCCTGCTACACAAATTCCTTTGAGAACCTGGACTTAACCAGATACGTGGAGGGAAATTGCAGTGCCTGGTTTGGCCAGCAGTATGGCATGGATCTCTAGTGAGTGGCACCAAATGAGATATTAAAATAGCAGGGACACATTATGCTTCAGTCACTGAAATCCCATTTTTAGGTTGGCTTGGAATCATAGAATCTTTAAGGTTGGAAAAGACCATTGAGTTCATCAAGTCCAATCATCAGTCCACCACCACCATATCAACTAAACTATGTCCTGGAGTGCCTCATCTACATATTTTTGAACACCTCCAGGGATAGTGACTCCACCACCTTTCCAGGCAGCTTATTCCAATGCCTGACCACTCTTTCAGTCAAGATTTTTTTCCTAATATCCAATCCAAATTTTCTCAGGTTCAACTTGAGGCCATTTCCTCTCATCCTATTGGCAGTTACTTCAGAGAAGTTACTAGGATTGATTCTCAGAAGATCTGGAAACTGGACTATACAAAGATAACATAAAATAACTTCCCTTCCCATTGCCTCAGTCACACCTTCTCCCAACAGTCTCTAGCAAAGAGAATTTTCAGTTTGCCTCATTACTCTAATTTTTTGCGAATTAGGTTTTTTTCCACTTACTGCCCTTCTCTAATTTTACTCCACTATCTACAACAGTTTTAAAGAGACCTGTTCGGTGAGCAAGAAGAAGAAGACCAAACGGGAAGAAATGTCAGAGAAAAGAATTCAAGAGGAATATAAGAAACTGGGAAATGTTAGGTAAAATGGACAAGCCTTCCTCAGGAATTTGTCTCTCTAGGCAGGACTGTCTTTCCATACTGCCCACCAGGCTGCACTTGGCTCACGTAGTTTATTCTTTAAACTATCAGCTCTTTCTCCTCCTTTCCAAGATAGGACTAGAACTAAATGCAAGAATTAACTAAAATTGAAGACTTTGTTACAAGCAAGCATTTATTTACTCATTTATTTATTACTAAAGTAAAACAAAATAAAAGGAGATGCTCAGGTTTCTACCAGGGTCCAAAAGTCATCTGAGTTAAAGTTGTAACTAAACCATTAAAGTCCTCCCCTTCCCATTTCAGGCATATACTTATTTTGGTGGATAGAAGTTCACTGTTAGCAAAGATTAATATCCCATATCCAGAGATGTCTGTCCCTCTCAGTTGCCGATTTATCTTTACTTATGACGGCAAGAAATCTCTGTTGAAAAGATTATTTTTGGAAGATTTTAATTTTTCAAAAGAGATGATGCCTGATAAACAGTATTTTTCGGAAAGCTGAATTTTTGACAGATCAGCTTGCTATGATCAACTCTGAATCTAGGCTGTTGTTCAGACTGCGCCTAAATATGAAACCGTATTAAAGTTATATCTATCTTAAATTAAAACTCAGTATCCTCAAGTCACCTTTAATCTTATATTTATCCCACATGCTTAAAATATTTGTGCTAATCTACACTGTCATTTGCTCTTATGCTTTCTACACTTAAAAATGCAATAGAAAGTATTTACAGGGGAATAGTAACATGAGCCTTACCTTGTTACCACACTTAATCAGATAATAATGCAAATACAAAACAAGCATTTATAAATGTTTTCTGATGGGTCTTGCTCATGAATGATTGAATTGCAAATACAGATTGATATTTTTAGCCTGCTTTTTTCCTGGGTTTAGATGGTTCTCAGCTGGGAGCCAAATGTAGAATTCCTTAATTCAAACTAATCTTGCTTTCTATTTTCCATATTTTCTTTACCCCTATTGTTGGAACCAATTTCTACTTTCTTAACTTGCTCTGGAATTTGCTCTCATGTTTTCAGAAATACATGCCTTGGATTGAATTCCTAGCTTGCATTCTTTTTTTTTTTTTTTCTCCACATTTTATATCCAGCTATCCTGAGATGGTGACTGGATTTTTCTTCATTCTGATGACTTTGCTTTGGTTTACTCGTGAGCCTGGCTTCGTACCAGGGTGGTCATCTTTCTTTGAGAAGTAAGTGAAATTCTAAGTAAGCAATTGCAGAGGAATACAAATTTGCATCTTCTGACATTCTGCAATATTTTTTTTGTTCATAAAATATCATCTGCCACTTTTAAAAAAGTGTTGAAAATGAAGTTGTCTTAAACTTGTTTTTTAAACTACATCTATTTGCATGGCAGCAAACTTTATTCTTCCTCAGTAAGAAAAGTGAATTAACTAGATAAAGTAAAATAAACATATCTCAAATGTAAAAAATCCAGCAGGGTCAGATGCTGAAGTTAAAACATTTTAGTGCATTCATAGAAAAGCTATGACTACAATAGTTTGCAAATATAATTCAAATTAAAACTTGTTTAAATTAACAAAAATAAATTTTGTTTTGAAATAATAATTTTTGACAAAACGTTGTTTTGTGAAGATAAATTTTAAAAAACAAACTTCAATTAAATGTTACACAAAATGGTGACATATGCAAATAATTTTTATTGTAAATAATATTGAAAAAAATATATGAAAAGTAACTATAACACACTATGTTTCTATATAAATAGCAAGTGACCTGAGCTTACATTTTCTTTAAGTTTCTGCTGAATAAAATTATTTTATTTCATCCTAATTTTGATAGAAAAATAATTTCTAATTCTGGGATTTTCTGAGGATTTCTGGAGTTCAGCCCTCCTGAAAATACAGTTTCAGACTGAGTTTTAAACATTTAATTTAAAATCAATCTGCAGTTCATTTCCAAAAGATCACTTGGGTTTGGCTTTCCCCAGAATGTGTTTACTGTTTTTTGCTTCTAGTAAACACACTGTTTTTCTGTATCTCCAAGTTAATAGATTTGTAAGCCAAAAGGGATTTATTGTTTTTTTTACTGGACTGTTAAAAATTGTTGAGCACTGATTGAAGTTGGCTTCAGGAGTCAGTTTAATAAATGGGGGAAAAAAAAGAAAATCAAACCTGTATCCTTGATGTGCAGACACAATTTTCTAGTTGATTGTCAGTAAGACTTCAGATGTGGAAATACAACGTCACCTACAACAATTTCCTTGGAGCCATGTACCTTGTTTGGAAATGTTTCTATTAGTGTGCTTTTATGATAACCCCACTGTTCCTTTCCTAGGAAAGGTTACCGGACTGATGCCACTGTCTCTGTATTTCTTGGGTTTCTGCTTTTCCTCATTCCAGCAAAAAAGCCATGTTTTGGAAAAAGGGAAAAAGGTAGGAGGATGTAGCGAGAAAGAGATCTGGCACATTTTCCAGTGCCTTTAGTGTTACTTTACCATTTCTTTTATCATCCTCTACAAAACTTTAAAAAAGAGGCTTTTTTTTCTGGAAGGTCTGGGTTCAGTTTTTCCTCTGATACCAGCCTCTCCTACAGCAAACCCCTGTGTTTTTTTGGTTGCATTGAATCCATATTGTCTTGTTCAGCAGATTACACACAGCTCAAGTAAACATAAAAGAGGCCAGAAAGTGTCAGACTTAGAGTGTCACTGAGTTCCAGTTTTGGGCAATGCTGCTCTCACAGTGATGATGATGATGATGATGATGATGATGATGATGATGATGATGATGATGATGATGATGATGATGATGATGATGATGATTCACAATCCCATTTGGGTAGCACTCAAGAGGTATTGGTTAGTTTGCTCTGACAGGTTTTCAGCAGTCATGTATGAAAGTAGTTGCACAGAGTCTCCCATATTTATTATAATTTATTTTTTTATCCTGACATATAAGCAGCATTTAGGAAACATTACACTCTTGTTCCTACCTCAAGAAAATACTTAGGCACCTAAAGATTAATTTCCTGAGATAAAATCTAGGCACGTAAATGCACTTAATCAAGCTTCATGTCCTACTGGAGAGAGAAAATGCCCTTCTTTGAGAAAGCAGTCTCATTGTAACTCCATTTGGTAGTCAACAGATACGTTGTGCATTTAGACAACAGAATACACTGTGCCACAAAAAGCTACAAGCATAGTTTATTACTATTTCCCACAGCATTCTCCTGCAGAAGCTGGCTGCTCATGGCTTGGACAAGTGCACTCTGCGCTGGGTTAAAAACTGGCTGGATGGCCGAGCCCAGAGAGTGGTGGTGAATGGAGCCAAATCCAGCTGGCGGCCGGTCACCAGTGGTGTTCCCCAGGGCTCAGGGTGGGGACCAGTTCTGTTCAATATCTTCATAGATGATCTGGATGAGGGGATTGAAGGCACCCTCAGTAAGTTTGCAGATGACACCAAATTGGGTGGAAGTGTTGATCTGCTGGAGGGTAGGAAGGCCCTGCAGAGGGATCTGGACAGGCTGGATTGTTGGGCAGGGGCCAACAATATGATGTTCAACAAGGCCAAATGCCGGGTCCTGCACTTTGGTCGCAACAACCCCAGGCAACGTTATAGACTTGGGCAGGAGTGGCTGGAGAGCAGCCTGGCNTGTCCAGAGAAGGGCAACGAGGATGGTGAAGGGTCTGGGGAACAGGCCCTACGAGGAGCGGCTGAGGGAGCTGGGGTTGTTTAGTTTGGAGAAGAGGAGACTGAGGGGAGACCTTATTGCTCTCTACAACTACCTGAAAGGAGGTTGCAGTGAGGTGGGGGTTGGTCTCTTCTCCCCAGTAACAGGTGACAGAACTCGATGTAATGGCCTCAAGTTGCGCCAGGGAAAATTTAGGCTAGATATTAGGAAGAACTTCTTTACTGAAAGAGTCATCAAGCACTGGAACAGTCTACCCAGGGAGGTGGTTGAGTCCCCATCTCTTGAGGTGTTTAAAAGACAGGTAGATGCAGTGCTTGAGGACATGGTCTAGGGGTAGACTTGGTGACAGTAGGTTAATGGTTGGGCTGGATGATCTTAGGGGTCATTTCCAACCTTAACAATTCTATGATTCTATGATTCTAACACTGACAGAGCAGCTAAGGGGAAGTCAGGACATTTGGAATCAAAATGCTGCATTTCCCGAGTCCAATCTTACCAGAGAAATAGGCTACAAGTTTCTTCTTTACCTCTACCACATATAGTTCTCAAGATAACTCCTGTGGATATTAAATTATTCCTGCTAGTGTGAAAAAATAAAATTATTGTAAAAAAGCCAGTGCAATACTGGTCACACATCTGTTTGGTTTTTTTTTATATAGGAGATGGTGAAAAGTCAACAGACGTTAACAGACTGGATCCCATCATTACCTGGAAGGACTTCCAGAAGACCATGCCCTGGGAGATTGTAGTGTTGGTTGGAGGAGGCTATGCCTTGGCAGCTGGATGTAAGGTACTGATTTAGATTTTATCTGCCCTCCTAAAAATAATTATAAACCTGGACCTTTGCCCCTTTGTATGCTCCCCAGTTTGGATCTACAATGTGAATGTTTATACATAACCAGGTCCCCATTCCCTGCACTCAATTAGTAGCAATCTAGCTAACAAAAGGTTGGTTAGTGCTCAAGTCAATTGTGTAAGCAAATGTGACACTTCAGATGCTTTAGAATATCTAGCTATTCTTGCAAGGCTGACAGATGGCAGGATCTGAGGAACACCCAACAGCTAACCAGGCAGACGGAATCATCTCAGCTGCCACTGGATGCCCTTCTTTCAGCAACTTAGTCAAGCTCCTAGCGCTGACTGGAAAAATCATACTTTAGGCTGTAATGTCTATATTGCAGCTAGTATAGCTCAAGAAAACACATCTAGCTCTTGTACATATAGACAACCAGATTTTTGTGTTTTAATGTCAAAATGAATTCTACCCAGACTCTGCAATCATTTCTTCATCACCGATTTGCAATACTCCAGGTCTCACGCTGAAGAAAGAGGGATTCGCCTTGGTGCCTTTTTAGTTATTAACTGCAAAATGTAACTCTTTGTTACCATGTGTGATGAGTTGACCTGGCTGCAGGCCAGATGCCCATTAAGTCACTCTATCACTCCCTTCCCAGGGGAGAAAATATGTTACAAAAGGCTTGGGGACCTAGATAAGGACAGGGAGAGATCATCCAGCAATTACCATCACGGGCAAAACAGACTCAACACAGAGCAAAAGGCATCTAATTTATTACCCAATTAAAACAGAGTAGGATAATGAGAAATAAAAGCAAAACTTAAAATACCTCCCCCACACCCCTCCCTTCTTCCCAGGCTTGACTTTATTCCCAGTCTCTCTACCTCTTCCCCACTAAGTAGCACAAGGAGAGACGGGGGTTGCGGTTGGTTCATCACGAGTTGCCTCTGCTGCTCATTCCTCCTCAGGGAGAGGAGCCCTCACACTCTTCCCTTGCTTGAGTGTGGGGTCCGTCTCATGGGAGGCATCCTCCATGAACATCTCCAACATGAGTTTTCACGGGGCCTTCAGTACTTAACAAACTGTCCCAGCAAATGTCTCTTCTGTAGGAACCTTCAGGACCAGACCGCTCCAGTGCAGTCCACTATGGGGTCACAAGTCCCCTAATCAAACCTGCTCTAGTGTGAGCCCCCCTCCCTCTCCATGGGTTGCAGGTCCTTCTAGGAGCTTGCTCCAATGCAGGTCACAGCCTCCTTCAGGTGTCCCCACCTGCTCCACCATGGGGACCTCCATGGGCTGCAAGGGGGACAGCCTGCTTCACCATTGTCTTCTCCAGCGGCTGCAGGAGAACCTCTCAGCACTTGAAGCACCTCCTGCCCCTCCTTCTTCAGCAACCTTGGTGTCTATATACTAAGTATTCAGTCACTTTTTGCTTGTGTCCTTTCCCCAGACGTCTGGCCTTTCCACATGGATTGGACGCCAAATGCTCTCCCTGAGCAGCCTTCCCTACTGGGCTGTTACTCTGCTGGCCTGCATTCTGGTGTCTCTGGTCACAGAGTTTGTTAGTAATCCAGCAACCATAACCATCTTTCTGCCTATTCTATGCAGCATGGTGAGTAAAACCCCCTACATGTTCAGTCTTTTGCTTCCTGACAGGCATGTGGGAATGTTTCAGGACATCAGGGTATTGGCACTTTGACAGCATGAAACCCAACCTTAGTTCCCAAGCTACTGTTGTGTAGTCTTGAGTTTAGGAAAAATAATAAACTCAGGTAGCAAAAAGCTTATTTTAGCACCAAGAAATTTATTCAGTACCTCTAAGATAAAGTGAAAACGTAGCTCCTGCACTGAGAGACTCAAAGTCCAAGTATAAGAAAAAGGTGATGCAATGAACAAGACAGGTAAAGTCCACATAAAGCTTGAGATAGTGTTATTTCAAATGTGTTGCTCATTATTTAGTAGTCACCCACACAAAACTTTGAATAAAAGACTGTGAAGATGAATTTTACATCAGAATTAAATGTATACAAGGATGTGATCTAGTAAAGGCAATACTGTCCCACATGGAAAACAGATGTTTGTTAGGGACAGAAAAAAAGAAGATATACAAATTCTAGTCTACATTGCAATAGAAGTTACAGAAAACTTTCTTTTTTCTTTTATGTAATGTGAAACTTTCCTTACCAAGAATGCAGGTCAATAATTGTGTTTACCTATTGTAATAAGTTTATGGGATTGTCCCAAAGCATGTAATGTGAACAGCTCTGAGATAGCATGAAGATATGGTCAGATGAAAACAAGTAACTATATTTGTATGGCTTATGAGCTCAGATTTACCTCTGCTATGTGCAGAAAAAAGACTCTCATAAAGAGAAATTTAGAGCAGTAATCTACTTTTAGCAGTCTGAACTGCCATCTTAAGGTACTTTCTCTTTTTTGATTGCAAAAATAACTTTGAGACTCTTCACTCTCCAAAATGAATTAGTCTTTGTGATAACTTCCCCTCTGACACAAAACTAGACCACACGAATGTAAACAAAATTTCTTCACCAGTGAAAGCTGCAGTGGAAGAACAATTCTTTAGACTACTGTAAAGAGTAATCCATCATCACTGCCTTCTCGCCATGCAAGTTTGGACAACAAACAACTAGTTTTCATACCCACGGTTCAGGAGGGCTTAACATAATGTTCTCAGTATATTCAGCAACTGAAAGAAGTCAGTTCTTCATGTTAAGCCGTTGTGAATTCTCTTTGATGAAGACTGAAGTGGCAGTCAGTGTTAAGATCCAGAAGACACAACACAGAATGACACAGAGAACAAGTGAGAGAAAGAGCAAAGGCAGCCTGATAGTAGCAATCTCCACCCTTTCTCAGTGGGAAATATCTCAAGATAAATCCCTGCAGTAAGACTGCCTCCCAATTATAGCTCTATTCTAAATAATAATAATTAAAAAAAATTAAAAACCCAAACAAAAAAGACTTACATGCTTAAGTTTAGAACTAGGGATGTAAGATTCACAGAATCTTATCTTCATATAGACCAGAGAGGGTCCTTTCATCCTGTGAGCAGTGGCTTTTAATGGTTGAAGTGAAACACCTCTCTCCTTCCAGTCAGAAACCCTGCTTATCAACCCTTTATACACCCTGATTCCTGTCACCATGTGTATCTCATTTGCGGTGATGCTGCCAGTTGGTAATCCTCCAAATGCCATTGTCTTCAGTTATGGGCACTGCCAGATTAAAGATATGGTGAGTCTTGAGATCGGGTATACCCTCCCATGCTTCATGCAGCTTCAACACTTTGTCCCCACATCCAGGAGCCAACAGTAATAATGATGATACTGGTACTAATATAAAGTCACATCGATCTGCACTGCTATTATGTGACTGGGCTGTCAGGTTGAGAACACCCACACATCTGCTGCAGGATATGTAGCATTGTTCTAGCTTTTATGAATGTAATGGTCTAAAGGGGTATCAAAGAACAGCAGATCTTTGCACTTATCTGTTAAAACAAGGACAGGCAAGCACAAAAAATAAGATTTATCACATAACCCCAGAGTAAGTTATGTAGTTATCATCCTGCTATGTGTGGTGTAACACCTCATTCTGATTATGTGATTAGAAAAGCTCAGATTCAGTTTGTCAACTGAGCAGTTTTCCAATGAGCTGCATCAACCTCTGACTATCACTCCTGAATATGAATATTCAAGGTACACATAACACTCATTGTGCTTTTTTTGGTTCTAGAAATCAGTATATGTAAGGTATCAGTACACACGTCAGTAATCAAACACACACACACCCCTACTGCCTTCTCTCTTCCATTTTAACTGGTTTTGATCAAGTTGTCATTGATTGTGCTCTGACATATTTTGCTTTTGTAGGTGAAAGCTGGCCTCGGTGTAAATCTGGTTGGCCTGGCTGTTGTCATGGTGGCAATCAACACGTGGGGAATTAGACTCTTTCAGCTGAATACTTTTCCAGAATGGGCAGTGGTTGGCAACATCACTAACCAAACATAAACTCCAATGAAAAGTAACAGTAAAAAAAAAGTTAAAAGAAAAAGTGCAAGAACAAAGCAAGTTTGGACAAAATATTAAATGTACATTGCACTTTTGAATGAAGAAAACTTGTGTATACATAGAACCAGGACCCATAGCAAAACCATGAAGAAAACACAGGAAAGTCTTCTGTGAAAGCTTTTCAGTTTTGAAAATCAGTGTGAATTAAAAGGCAAGATTAGCTCTGCTCTATTGTTGCTTTCCCTGTAATAACATAACTCTGTAAAAATATCTCTGCTACAAATTCTCTGCCTGTGGCTTTTTCCATGTCCTAGAACAATTACAGAGGACCTGTAGAACAGGGGGTACAGGACTCCAATGACAGAAGACATCTCTACATTCACCGATCTACTCAGTAGTAGGATATTCAGTCCTACTATTGACTACTATAATGAATGTTGAGTCTCATTCTCAAACCCAGAGTTTTATATGCTTATTTCTATTAAAGGCAAATTATGATTCCTCTTTTGAGGTGACTCATTGCAGTGTTGGATAAAAACACTTTCCCATCTAACCCACATGATCTTGATAGAAATACAAGCTACCAGCTACAGAACTTCAAAGGGATAATAGAAACCACCAGAGAGGAAGTCTCCTGGGAAGGTGAATGATTGTTTTCCACACCACTAGTACAAACTTTGCAATCTCTGCTTAGGAAGGAAGAGTTTCAGAAGGTTTTCTTTATTCCTGTCTTTCCTTACCAGAGTACTGCAGTGGGAGCTTTTTCATTGGGAAAGCTGTGACTAGAGAAAGCACAATCTCACCCAAGATGGCACTCAGTGCAGCTCCATCAGTAAGAAGGGAGAGTACTGGAGTGGTTCTTGTGTATCTCCTCACCATACACATTCACACCCATCTACTATCTAGCAGCCCAGAGAACAGGAACTTCAAGTGTAGGAAACTGTGACTTAGAGCAGATAAGTACCAAACCAAAAGGTCAATCTCTTTATCAAATGCCCTGCTTTTCTGACTGGATCTCTGTGATATTCAGTAAATCTCTTGTGTTATGTCCCTGTTTTAATAATTTCTTTAATGTCAATGCATTTAAGCTGTATATTAGGATAAATGGATCTCACGTAATCACACTCACATATATATATATACACTTAAATGAAATTTTATGCTTTCCACTTATAATCTAGGCTTTCTATATGTTAGTGTGAATGTCCTGCAAAAATAAAATGTCAATAAAATAATTCACTACTGCATATTCTAGTGCTCTGTGAGAATATAAATAGGATATATTCCATCTCATAACCCACCAAGCCCTTAGGGAAGTAGTGTTGAGACAACACAACGTGTTGGTTTACTGCTCCTGTCAATCCAGAGGGATCCCACAGACTTGCCTTGGAAATAAACAGATACAGTATAAGGTCACAGGTTGGCAGAGGGGGAGCTAAATAGAAAATTCACAAAAGCTTGTCTTAACCCTTATACCAAAAGCAGGAGGCAGCACACTTTAGCAAAACAATTGCTATTCATAGTCGTTCCCGCAAAGTTGGTTTTGAAGACAAAGTGTTTCGTTGAATCAATGGCTCAGTGCATCCCCATATGCCTTCCTAATCCATGAAACAAGACCTCAGACTAACTTTTCAACTCTTCTCACCTCCCCAGTTCCTGTGTTCCCCCTGTCCTGAGCTTGCTGCTCTGCTGCAGCCCAGCATACAAAAATCATGCCTGTTTCTGCAATCCAGATCCTCCACCACACTCTGGCTCCCCTCCCTGGGTGTCTTCCTGACCCCCAGCAAGCCTCTGCTGCTGGGCACCGACCACAACGCAATGCTCAAAGCAGAGGTGGCTCTGCCTCCCTGGCATGAACTGCAGCCCCTCAGGAAGCTGCAGCCAGCAAGGAAGATGATGAAGCAGGACAGAGAGGCTGCAATGTCTGTGTGCCCTGTGTCCATCGTGGTCAACCTTCTCCAGAACAAGCATTTCCATGGGTGGGCGTGTTTGCAGTGCCAAGGGTCCTGTTCCCACACACAGCAAGCAGGACATCTCTGCATTCACAGTCACCAAAGTTACTTTCAGTCATTCTGCCCCCCTGCCAAGAAATTCTCCTTCTGACTTGCTCTCTTCCCAAGGCTTTAGTCGCTCTGCGCCCTTTACTGCACGCCCATCTTCTAATCCTTTTCTCCTCACGTTTCATCCACCGTCGCCTTCAAATTGCCTAGCTGCTCAGCAACAAATCACTCTCCACTCTCTTAATACTCATTTCTCGGCTCAGTTCAGCTCCTTACTACCCCACACTTTTCCCGGGGTGTATGAACATGGGATATTCTTATTTGCAAGACAGATGAAGAGCTTGGCATGCCAATCAGCTTTAGGAAGATCTAGGATTACTCACAAATCAAACAGGGTAGCCACCACCACTCTCCAGTAATCACATCAATAGCACTATATACAATAACTGTATATGACGGGCAAAAAAAATATGAACGAGTTAGAGCTATTCTTTTTCAATACTCTGCTGAAGAATAGTAAAGAAAGAATGGGGGGTTGGCAGGCTTATAAGGAAAAAAGGGAAGCTGGAGGAAATCAAGCCCATGACAGCACCAAAACATCTGTGCAGTGCTGTCTCACTCTATGGAGAAGTTTATGTGTATGTAAAACAGTTCCTTCAGTTGTGTCTGAAGCCTGTGAAAGCTAAAAGTACACACTTTTCAAGACCAGTGTGTACACTAGTACTTCAGTAATATCTAAATAGCTAAAAACATGGCTACGTACTTTCTGTGTGAACTCCCCTCACCATCATGCACTTGATATCTTCAACACATACTGCTACCGTAAGTTTTCTGACAAGTGATGTTAGCTGGACAAAATAATTTCTCAATTTGAGTTTTCTGAATGTTTACTATAGGAAGTTGGTAGCATAGATACTAAGATTGTCTGCCTTGAGGTGGCTTTTAAACTTGCCAAATATTCATTAGCAAAGACTGAAAGCTTTTATTGCAGCTATACATTTCCGGGAAGATGGTAAAAGGAAGGATGAGAAATTACAGGTGATTTATATATATATATATATATGTATATTCTTTAAGAACGAATAGATCAGAATTCCCTTCTTCAATTGAAGAACTTCATTGTGGAAGTACTCTGCCATCGCCAAACTTTGGAAAAGGAAGCAAAATTTTTGACATTAGGTATTCTGTAAATGTGTCTTAGCTGAATAAAACTCGTGAGTTTGGAACACACGAAGATGTACCCAAATTAAAGGCTTTGGGGTAGAAGGTGCAAATTACAATGGATACACAGGGAATCCTGTACTTAAATCTCAATCAACTACGTCCACTGGGTTTACAGTGCAAAATAGTTAGTGTAAACTTGGAATATTTTCCATCTGAATGCCTCTAGGCTTATTTCATGGACTAGACACCCTTTAGATACTAAAGCACACCTTCTGGGTTAGTCATTTCTGAAAGGAATCCAGTTCATGTGCTCTACTGCTTGTCTGTGATGAGAAGGAAAATATGGCAAAAGGATAACTGAAGCCACACTCCTTATCCAAACTAAACCACCAATGGAGAAGCAATCCAGGTATCCTTTGATCAAGATCCTGAAGGAATGGAGATCCTTCCCTCTGCTTATTCCTCCTACACCCGTAGTAGTCCAGGACCAGGCAGTATTATTAAAAGCAAGGACAGTATCTTTCTGACATCTATCATCAAAATTAGCCGTGAAAAGAAGAATATCCCAATTTTGGTAGAGCAGATGAAAGCAGAGTCTATCGTAACTTTCTTGTGATTGGTGTACTTAGTATGAAGATATAAAATTTGTCCTTCTGCAAAAGACTATCAAGGGGACTTGATGATTTAAGTCACCTTACAAAGTTGACAGAAGTCTGCTATTTTACAAAAAAAAAAAGTTAATCTTAATTCCACAATCCCTCAAATAAAACTTACATCTACTCAAATTACTGCAATGTTCTACACATTTTACTATAACATTTGTGGAAAAAACATTGGTTTGCAAATGCACAATTTGCTTTCCATTCAAGCACAAGAGGACAGTGCTGCAATATGATGTGGATTTTCTCACATACCAGCGTTTTTAGTGGCAGCAATGGGTAAAGGGGATTATACTGGGTAGACAGTAAGGATGACAGCAGATAAATGGTTCTAATCTTACAAAAATGCATGGCAGATGACTGAACCAATGCAAAGGCATTGGGCTGAAGACTGTACAGGAATGAGAAAGAAATGGGAATACCAAATATACTTGAAAGACATACTAACCTTTAGTGCTTGCTCCACACCAAAAGGCAGTAAAAAAGTGTACTTACAATTACACAAATTGGACCATTAAATACAAAGAGTGAACGGTGAGGACAAGAACAGAAGAAACAATGAATTTGAAATCAAGGTTAAAGTCGATGGCCTCTTACACTTTTTGAAATCAGCTATGTCTGTGCAATGTCTACATTGCTGGAAGTGATCATTTAACATAATTGAAAAGGCAGTAGCATCCCCTCTCCCCCAGGCTCAGAGTTAGTCAAATGAACTTTACTATCACCAGTAATGGAATGGAGGATCTTGACAGTGAAGTACCGCTGCACACAACAAACTACAAGAAACCCTGTAAGTTACTTCTTGATGCATTTAATTTCTTTTGCAATGTTCTAAGAACTAGGGTATTAAAAAGTGTGAGGTATGCATAGGAACAGGACCAACAGACTCCAGTTGGATCAGGTAAGAATGGGTTACAAAATATTAGGAAAAGCAGTAACGAAAAGTACAAACAATTTTATCCAGTCACACGTCAAATGCAAATCCAAATTCTGAAACCCTTGGAAAATCAGTCCCAGGGAAAGTTCACGGCTGCTCTTTCAAAAGAAGACATTCCATTCCAGTTCTAGGAAACTAAGTGGAGGAACATCCCATGCCAACCCTCTCCTTGATCTTTGTTGCCTGTAAGGTAAATTGCATCCTTGATACATGCACATAGGTGACCTAGGTAACACTGCCCTCTTAGGACTTGTCACTGGGAGGTTTCTTCTTAGCTTCCACATCTTTCTTAAAGTCTTCAAGCTTCTTTGCAATGTTAGGAATCTTTAAAGAGAAAACAAACAAACAAAACAGACAACCAATTAAAAAAAAAAATCCAGAGTGGCATGAGCCTCAGCAGGAAAGACAATGAAATAAACACAGCAAGAAATTCCATCAAGTTTAAATTGGTTTCTAAAAGATACTCGCTGCCAGGATCATGTTACCTTGCACAGAGGTTCAAACCAAAGCAACATCAAACAAACAGCAGTTGATACAACTCACATGGGGTTTCAGGAAATATTTTAGACTGTTAAAAGTCAGTCAGTGGTGACAGGAATAGAAGGCAGGAAAAGAGATCACTTCACAGGAAATTCAGTAAGATCAGTCTGTCTCCCCTGCTGAAAGAGGACAAACTGCCGAAGACTAAGCCAACTTAAACACTGATGCACAGACTTTAATAATGACTTTTGGAGCAGAAATTAGACTGCACTATACTGGTCACAAACCAAGACAAGAGAGATGTTCAAGAGCAGCAAATATGTTCTCAAGGAATGTATGAAGAAATACTTCTCCTTGGTGCATTTTATGGGAAACAAAATTCCCACTGGGGAATTCTTCTGCATTGCAAACTGGCAACCTTTTGCAGTTTCATACTTGAATGAAAATTCAATTTACTGCCTGTCACCATTTCAATAAAGCAATCCAATGGTACATTTTGACAACTTAAAAAAAACTAAATCTAAAACCCAGAAACTTTTAAGGGCAGGGAATAGATTACCCCATGACTGTAGCTCTACCAAGAATTGACAAAATAGGATTTCACAAGCAAATTGAAGCAAAGTTCCCACTGGTAGCTGTGTAAAAGATCATGGACTTTTATTTCATATGTAACTGGCCCACAGAGCAGAAGTTAATTCAAACTGACCGCAGTGCTCACATTAGATGCTTTCAGTTTGATACTTACAGGTAATACCATAAATTTCTCTCTTACCTTCTCATTCAAAGTTAAGCTCTGTCTGAGCAAACAAAATTAAGAGTCCAGTGCATAATGGGCTTGAGATTTAAAACAAACCTGGAGAACACCTCTGCTGTCAGCAGAGCCCACCACTATAACTGAGCACATGTGGGTACAGCTGCACAGTCAGGACCTTGATATAACAAGTTTATCTTAGATGTCATATAAACTAAACAATCTTCAAAACCAGCATTAGAATTACCACATTCATATTACATTCCTAGGGAACCACCTCCTGCAAATCAAAAGCATGAGTCTCCCTCTTGTGGCAATACTTTATTAATGCTGCCAGAAAAGCACTACAACATGCTTACAATACATAATGCTACACTAAAATATGTTCTTCTCACTACATTTTCATAACATTGTGAAACATATATTGTAAAAAAACCACCAGTATTTTATTAGCACTCTTCTGAGAGTGACCGGACAGGCAGCATCACAAAAGTCTGTGCACAAGCATGAAGCAAAATCCAAGAATTATGCTAGTTAGTTGATTTCAGTACTAAAGACTAGAAAAAGGCAAAACATAAATGTCAGAGTTGAACCTCAACAGCGTTTTTGTGGTTTTTTTTAACTAAGTTAATATAGAATGCACAAGAAATTAAAAAAAATCATGTTAAATATAACTCCTCTAGCCTATAAGCAGCTCAGTGGCACTGCTCTCACAAGGGATTCTGCTAACTAACGAAATTAAAAGTTTGTATCAAGGACTCAGGTCTGAATCTTCTACTCTAACTCTCACAGTGAAAAAGCTCCATTTGCTGTGAGAGCTTAAAGTTCATTTCCTTTTCTCATAAGAAATGAAGGAAAGAAAGCTTTCAGGTAAATATACTCTTTGAAATAGGAGCAGTTGCTGAGTTTTCAGTAAAAGCTGGCAAAACTTGTTTTCATTACTGGAAGAGAAGACAAATTTCTGGTGCTCTGAAGGATTTTTAAGTAACAAACATGTTAAAGAATGCTGTAAGTGAACAGACTATCAAAGTCAGGAAACTTGTACTTTAAACCTTTCCTGCTTCTCCTGTCTCTGTGGAAGGCTGGTTATCCATGCTCTACAGGGCCCTGAAGTCAGTTAATGCTCTAAGCACACCACTATCAGAAACAAGATATAGATATGTATGTGGGTCAGTGCAATTCCAAGCACAACTACAGGCTGGGTAGAGAATGTATTGAGAGCAGCCCTGAGGAGAAGGACTTGAGGGTGCTGATCAATGACAACCTCTACATCAGTCAGCAATGTGTACTTGCAGCCCAGAAAGCCAACTGTGTCCTGGGATGCATCAAGAATAGTGTGACAAGCAGGTTGACAGATGCAACTCTGCGCCTCTGCTCTCGTGAGACCCCACCTGCAGTACTGCATCCAGCTCTGGGGTCCCCAGTACACAAAAGACACAGAGCTGTTGGAGCGAGTCCAGAGGAGGGCTACAAAGATGACTGGGGGCTGGATCACCTCTCCTATGAGGACAGGCTGAGAGAGCTGGGGTTGCTCAGCCTGTAGAAAAGAAGGCTCTGGGGAGACCTAATCGCAGCCTACCAATGTTTAAAGGGGTCCTACAGGGAAGTGGGAGAGGGACTGTTCATCAGGGAGAGTAGGACAAGGGGCAATGGCTTCAGGCTGAAAGAGGGCAGGTTTAGACTAGATGTTCAGAAGAAATCCTTCACTGTGAGGGTGGTGAGACCTTTGGACAGGTTGCCCAGAGAAGCTGTGGAAGCCCCATCCCTGGAAGTTTAAGGCCAAGTTAGAAGGGGCTTTGGGCAACCTGAACTAGCCCATGGCAGGGAGTTGGAAACAGATGATCTTTGCGGTCCCTTCCAACCCAAACCAGTCTGTGAGCCTATGTTTTGAATCCATTTATATTTGAGTTAATCTATAGCCAAACTCAATATGATCAGCATTCTGTTCAGATACAATAAAACACCACAATAAAGACCGATTCAATTCTGATTGAGGAAAACAGCCTTACATTTCAGTTCAGAATAGGTTCGACTCTGAGAATATAATGATACTCACATCATAGTTCTGAGCCAAATACATCCCAACCACATTGCCAAGAGTAAAACCAAGCTAGAAAGGAAGAAAGGAACAGAGGCATAGTTAACATCCTTCTATCAAAATCATATTAGTTTAAATAATAACAATAAAAAAGGAATATTGCAAGTCACGTGAAAACTACAGTGTTTCAATTCCATTCCTACTTAATTTTTCACCTTTCTTCCAGAGAGGCACAGTTTTGCCCAAATTCCTCATCAGGAAAACCTTTCCATCATTTCCAAAACACAGCACAGTGTGTTTTCAATTTGGATCTATGGCTATGTTTATCTCTATCTCAAAAATTCTTTTCACACTCACAAAGACAGTAACTCCTATGAAAGTGGATGTGTGAGTAACAGGGACTTATGTATCACTGAGTTCTGGTTCCATACCTGAAAAGCCTAAAGCAACACCCCAAGAAAACGATGCTCAGAGCTGGGGAGGGACACATGCATCCAAAGACATAACACAGTAATACATGCTAACATAAAGCTTTACCATCCTGAAAATCAGAACAGAGACTCTGACTCCAAAAAGATCTGTGTCTCACTTTAAATGTTTTAAAAATAAGAGTTCTATAAACAAACTGACATAAAACTAACTTCTCTTCTGAACAATAGCAGACCTTCCAAACAAACCCCTTAGGTCCCTGGAAGGAAAATAAGAATAAAACAGAACTACAGTGCTTGGCCCAGCCTTGCTTAACAGATGAGGAAAATCCTAACATGTTAACACCACTTTGTAAGCAAAAGAAATTCTTCTCTTCAAAGACAGGTGATGGGATTTTAATTCAGAAACTACAAGGTTCTAGATTTTATTTTTACATGTAATAGTAAGTACATCCTATACTATGAAAGCTCATTTGACTACTCTGGAAGAGGGGACTGCTATTACCGTGCCTTCATTCATTGTCAGTAGGCAAATCACTACATAGCAGCTGAGGCAAATTCTGTTTATGGAAACTTACTGATTCTGGTCACTACTGTCAAGACTATTTTAAGGAAGTGTACTGGTTTTGACTAGGATAGAGTTAACTTTCTTCATAGATCAACATTACGGGGCTGTGGTTTGGGTTTGTGCTGTAAACAGCACAAGCACCACACACCTCCACCCCGCAGGGATGTTTTGGTTACTGCTCAGCAGTGCTTACACAGAGTAAAGGCCTTTTCTACTGGACACCCCACCCCAGCAGCAAGTGTGCTGGGGGTGCGCAAGGAGTTTGGAGGCGACACAGCCAGGACAGCTGACCCCCACTGACCAAAAGGATATTTCATACCCTTCAGGACCATGGTCTGCTTATAAGGGGCCAGGGAAAGAAGGAAGGGGGAACTTTCAGAGTGGTATTGTCTGTCTTCCCAATTGACCATTACACGTGATGGAGCCCTGCTGGAGATGTCTGAACACCTGTCTGTGATGGGAAGTGGTGAATGAATCCCTTGTTTTGCTTTGCTCGCACACATACCTTTTGCTTTACCTATTTAAACTGTCTTTATATCAACCCATGAGTTTTCTCACTTTTACTCTTCCAATTCTCTCCCTGTGCAGGGAGTGAGTGGCTGCGTAGTTCTGCACTGCCAGTTGGGGTTAAGCTATGACAGAAAAATAAAACCACTGTCCACAATGACATCTTTGACACTGTGTGCTGACTAGACAACTTTTTCCATGCCCAAAGGAGACTGCAGTACAACTCATCTTTCCAGTGATTCAGGCTCTGTAAGCACCACTGGTGAAAAGGTAGCTACAAAAAAAAAAAAGGTAGCCTAAAACTAGAAGGGGTTGAAAGCTGCCAAATGAACCATGACTGAAAGTTACTGAAGTATTTTGTTAAACATTTTTTTTTGTTTTTGTCTCTATTATTACTTTACAAGGAATTTAGCACTTACAATTTTGAAAAAAAGTGGAGTTCTTTTTGTGTGTACTGCACTGGTTATAATTTGCTCTTAAAGTTTTAATTTCCAGTTAAAGAAATACTCTGGAAAATATTAACTAACATTAAACTGATATAAGTTAGATTCTTAATGCAGAACATAATTCTATCAGAGGAGAATTTCCTTTACCTTCAGCATGGTCTGCAAATTCATCAGAAAACACAAGCCAGGTCTTTGTTTATTAGCAGTTTTCTAGGCTTTCAACCTAGAACATTTCCAATGGTTAACCTTACTCAGTACAGACAGTACCCACAGCACTGCTCCCTTTCAGCATACTCCTTTACTGAAAAGTCTAGCATTGCATTCAAAAGCAATCCATCCAGTTACATTTATTTTATCAACTCAAGCAGAGAGAAACATTTCACTACTTAGACTTCAATTACATGGATAGCAAAAAAATACAGGCAATTAAAATGGACACTAAAGACAACAAATTTGATGAGAGTTCAGGGTCTTCCAATTTCTACCCAACATTACAAGTTGTATTTTAAACAAATGTTTATTTTACGCTTAACTCTGCATAGCATAAATACAAGGCTTGCAAGATTATCCCTTTATCTCCCTGTTACAGCCCGGGGAGAGCAAGAGTCACTCTATCTACACCCAGAGGGAAGAAACCCAGAATTGGTATGTCTTTTTTTTTTCTTTCCCCTACCTTTCAAGCACTAATCAAAAAGTCACAATGAATAATAGTTTCTTATCTAGCAAATACACCACCCCCCCAACCCCCAAAAAGACACGTTAAAAGCAAGTATTGGAGTTTATAAGCATGCCAACTTGGAGAGTGGCTAAGGGCATTTATTCTTACTGTGTGTTGCCAGTGAAGCAATAAGACAGCTACAGAAATGGCTGAGGCTTTCATACTTGTTATTACATTTTATTTTGCAGTTAAGAAATAAATCTTATTAATTTCATCAAAACACACAAGCCTCTCAACTTAAAACAGACCATCTCTTAGAATCACAGAATTGTTAAGGTTGGAAGAGACCCTTAAGATCATCCAGTCCAACCATTAACCTACCGCCACCAAGTCCACCACTAGACCATGTCCTCTTCTTACCTTGTATCAACATTTGGTATTAAACTTATTGACCAGCCAAATTACTCTTCCCCCAATAAGAGATGTAAGAATATCACGTACTGTTTGTGCTTACTGGGACATATATGAATACAAGTAAGGCCTGGAGTAACCCTCTCATCACTAGCATGAAAAATGGGAGGCTGTTTCTGTGCTTTCCTACAGCAGTAACCAGAATGGTTTTGGTCTGGCAATTTATTTCTGCACTTGTCGGAAAGATATATCAACACTGCTTAAGTATTTAATGGATAATAGTCAGGTATCTAACTTCAGACACCCACAAGAATTTAGGGGAACACACAGGAAGACAGAAAGGAAAATATAATGACAAAACTAAAGACATTTATACTGACTCTGCTGTTGTAAGAGGATTTCATGAGAGGCAGTAATGAAACATGACTCCTCGCCTTCTATATATAAAACCCCACATCTCTAGCAGTAATTTTTTAAGGGTCCACAAAATGGCACTCTGCTCTCACAGGACGGGGGACTACACAGACTAACACAAAAGAAACGTGAGCAGCAGAGGGCATCACCGTCAGCAAGTAAAACCTGCTGAATCTCCAAGTCAAATTAATGGTACGGCTTGGGAAAAACAAAACAAAAAAA
>VXBZ01000013.1:470269-496504 GCA_013399135.1 Heliornis fulica
AAAAAAAAAAAAAAAACCCGTACCACCAAAAAAACAAGGCAGGGACTTCACGTCCAGAGCCGTTTTAAGGCACGGTTGCACGGGGAGCAGGGCCAAACCCGGCAGCACAGCGGGCTGGGCACCCACCAAGCGCCAGAGGAGGGAGCGGCGACTCATTAGGTCAGAGCGGGTCTGAAGGAGCCGGAGAAGGCAAAGCGCCTGAAGCCGCACCCACAGGGATGCTGCGCTGCTGCAAGGCCAGAACCGGGCACGCTCGCCCCGTTTAAGCGGCTGCAACGGCCACAGTGGCGCAGTCACGCTCAGGAGCAGGAGCACCCAAAGGGGCACCCAAGGCGCGCAGAGGCGGGCCGCAGGGCTGAGGGGAGAGACCGCCACCAGCCCCCAACAGGCAGGGGAAAGGCTACCCGCGGGATGCGGGCGGTGACCATACACAGCGACTTTCATCCCCTCGTCGAGGAGCGGTACAGCACCACCGCCCGTTCGCCTCGCTTCGCCACGAAATGGCAGTGCCACCAGCCCGCGGAGCCTTACCAAGAACTGTAGCATGGCGCCCGCCTGCCTGCTTCCCTGCCTGCCAGCCGGGGAAGTCAAGCGGGTGGCGATGGCTCCTCTTCCGGGTGCTGGCCCGCCCTCTCCCCTGCCCCTGCCGGGAGGGGAGGGTACGCACGGTGCCGCCCACCCTTCCGTAGTTCTTGGCCTCCGCCCCACCAGATCCCGGGGAACCAGGACGCTTCCCGACGGTAGGCGCTTGGGGCGGTTATTCCCTGCTGCCTTTTGGGAGGTGGAACAGCCCTGTGAGCCCCGGGCTGCCTTGTAAGGTCTCCGTCCCGCTGTACAGCGGGATGTTTGGTGCTGGCCGCGGAGCCTGCCGTTCCCAAGGGGCTGCACTGGGGGTGCTGAGCATTCACCGACAGTCCGAGTTTTTACACAAGATACGGAGAACTCGCAACGTAGATGAGGGGGAAATCCTGCGTGGGCTGATTGCGCCATGCCCCAGTACTTGGGAAACCTCATCCTCCCAAGCCGGGGCGGGGCTGTAAAGAGAGGCTGAAGGAGCGGGGGTTGTGCAGCCGTGTGGGGAGGGGTAGCAGCCACACCCGGGGCAAGGTGTCGGTCATGCGGAGAGCTACGCTGTCCGCGCCTGTGCGCGCCTCTTTGTGTGGGAGGCTGAGGGGCAAGATGGAACGAGGGGACTGGGATGGATTTTAAGGCTGTTTTGTCACTTAAGGGAGGCAGGCAGCTGGCCCAGGTAGCGTACAGCATTTGTGCCGTCTCCACCCTTTTTGGAGGTTTTCAGGACCCATGTGGGTTAAACCCCGAGTGACAACTAAGGCTAGAGCTGCCACTGCCCTGAGTGGAAGTTGGATGACACATGTCTGAGGCCCTCTCCCACCTGAGTCATCCCATGAACCACAAGAGCTTTAAAAAAATGTGTGGGTTTGGTTTTTTTTTTTCAAGTTTGGTTTTGTTTCTACTAGCATGAGGAACCTCTATGGTGATGTAAAGCTGTATCTTCTGCCTGCTTTAGGAAAGGAAACATGGAAAGATACCAAGTAACTTTTTTTTTTTTGAGGGGGGGGTTATTTTTTGTTGTTTTGGTTTTATACCATAGTGAGGAGTTAGACATGAGACAATTTTCACCTGCATTTCAGGATATCCCTAAGCTGCTGTATTGTACTTCCCTTCCTGGGCCAGAGCTGACATCTGGAAATGGCATGCAGAGGTTTGGATGGATGTGGCACAAAAGCTAGGATTGGGATCCCTTGCCTTCTGTAATGGGGCTCCCAGGACTCTTGGAAATGAGCTTGGTTCTGGAAATGGGAACAAGTCACCTGGTCATAAGGTTTTCGTAATGGTGAGGACTCCTACACATGTGCAGGAACAGAGCATTGAGATAATATTACAGACTCCAGTCTGAGCATTTCTCAGAAATCAGATAATAATAATAATAATATCTCCATAACATCACCACAGGGAGATAAGGCTTTTCCTGATTTATGTTCATTAAAAATACTGTTATTATGTTTATATTATAATGAGTACAACATCTGTTAAACAGTCTTTACTCAACAGTACTCTACACAGTTGTTTTCCTACATGCCATGAATTTCCCCTGTGACATTTAACAGGCAGCCAAAACCAATTTTTTCCTTTAAAGAGAATTCGTTCCATTTACATTAGCCAACGGTGAATCATTTTGAGTTAGAGACTCTAGAAGATGGGTATGGTGGATGGCGTATGTATGTTATTGGAAGGAAGAGCTCAGTCTGGCATCTATAAATGCAAATATCATGCTTTTATAACTGAAAGAGGTGGGGTGGGTAATGGAAAAAAGAAAAAGGCCTTCTTCTTTTGAGTTCCCCCAAATATGCTTTCACCTCACAGCAAAGCATCTCCTAAGCAGGCAGTACTTACTCTAGCTTGGGCATTGGCTGTAGCTTGGGTGGCGTGGATTTAGTTGATCTTGAAGGAGAGAAGGAATTGAGAAGAAGCACACAGGACTCCTTTCTGTCTTCAAAACCACTGGTGCTATTCTAAGCAATGTTCAGGGGGTGGAAGGACTGATTCTGTTGTGCTATGCAGCACTGGTTTTGATTTGCCTGTTTGGATTTGGGTCAGTTACATGGCCTGCTTTTCATTTATTCTACTTTTTTAATTCGTTGCTTGTCCTGCCAGAGGATGACACAAATCATAATCCTCCTCAGACCAGGAGGTCAAGGCTGTCAGGGGTCTTATTTAAGGTAACTCTTGCAGCTTTTTCTCCTGTAGTTACCAGCTGTTGCCATAGAGATTGGTAACAGTGTGTGGAGAATAAAGATGAGATGAGGAGCAGCAGCCCAAATGGCAGTGCATAGAGCTTGCGTGATACTAAGCTGGCTTCACTTGGCTGACTACACCAAGAATACCTGGACTCAGTGAGAAGGACAGCTCATTTAATGCATCTTTGCATTAGCTCCTTCCACCTCACCACACATATGTTTTAGGAAATTGAGTCTGTTGTGGGGGAAAAAAACAGGCCTGAATCCAGAAATGTGAATATCTGCAATGTAAAGAATGTACAAGTTGTGGAGCACCAGTGAGATACCAGGAGCTACTACATGTATTCAGTAAAAACCAAAGCTGAAAGGCTGAATATCAAGTACAATACAGATAGTCTGGTAATTTTGAACAATAAGTATGTGCAGGTGAGCTTTAAAGGGCACAGTGACAACTCATACGTATAATGACCATCTTTGAAAACAGTGTCCTGTGTAACCAAGAATCTTGAAGACTGAGATACTTAAAATGAGTAAGGTTGGAAAACTCATCTTTCTAACAGATAGGTACAATAAAAGGGATAATTTTTAATAACATTCACAGAATCACAGAATTGTAGAGGTTGGAAGGGACCGCGAGAGATCATCGTGTCCAACCCCCTGCCAAAGCAGGTTCCCTAGAGCAGGTTGCATAGGTAGGTGTCCAGACGGGTCTTGAATATCTCCAGAGAAGGAGACTCCACAACCCCCTGGGCAGCCTGTTCCAGTGCTCTGTCACCCTCACTGTGAAGAATTCATTCCCTGCTGCTGAAGAATTTCTCAATATTATCTACTTTACTCGGGTGCTCTACATGTATAGTCCATGAAGTATGCATAAAGCTTGTTTGTCAGGAAGTACTGGTTATTCTACTCAATTCTCAATTGCTAAATCATATTTGAAAATACATTCATGTTGACTGAATATTGTTCTTAACATGTATGTGCAGGAATCTGTATACTCTGTATGGAAAGGGAGAATCCTTTTCTTTAAAGATAAAATGTAATTTACCTGCATCTTACAGTAAGTTTGCTGGTGTATGAACATGCCAGAACAAGACATTTCCTTATGTATGGGCCCAGATGGATTCCGCCCAAGGGTGTTAAGCGAAGTGGCTGACATTGTTGGAGGGCCACTGTCTAGAATATTTGAAAAGTCATGGACATCGGGGGTTATGCTTATGACTAGAAGAGGTCAAATGTCATACACATCTACAAGAAGGGCCCAAAAGAAGACCCAGGAAGCTACAGTCCCATTAGTTTTACTTCAGTCCCTGGGAAAATGATAGAATGAGTCTTCCTAGAAACTATTATAAACCAAGTGAAGCTGGTGATTTGGAAAAGCCACTGTGGATTTACAGAAGGAAAATCATGCCTGAAAAACCTGATCACCTTCTACAACAAAACCGCATTTTCTGTCAGCCTGGGGAGAGCGGTGGATGTTGTTTACTTGGAGTTCAGCAAAACTTTTGACACTGTTTTGTACAGCTTTCAGGACAACCTGGCAGGATGCAAACTGGATAGGCGGTCTATGAGATGGGTAGGAAACTCACTCCCAGGCCTCACTGACAGGGTGGTGATTGATATTTTTCACAGGAGAGACTGAAGCAGTTAGGTCTCTTCTGTCAGGAGAAAAGAAGACCCGGCAGATAACTTATCACAATATTTCAGCACTTAATGTAGAGTTGTAATGGGGGGAGGTTCGCTCTTCACATGCAGCCTCATGGAAAAGACGAGGGACAATGCATGCTAGTTCCACAGGAAGGGGTTTCATCTCAGTATAAGAAAAAAAATCTACAGTGAGAACAACTAATCCCTGGAACAATCTCCCCAGAATCACCACCACTAGAGGTTTTCAAGATGTGATTGCATAGGTAATCCCATCTAGGCTGCCTTTCCCACAAAATATTGCACTGAATGATCTTCTAAGGTTCCTTCCAACATTGGTTGTTCTATGATTCCCTACAACTAAAAGTTATTTATGTCCCAGACTTTACAGTCAGAAAACATTATCTGACCTGAAAGCAGCAACAATAAGAGATTTGATGTAAATATTTGTGATAACTGTGTTACAAGTGTTTGAGTGTTAATTTCAATAAAGCAGTAGTATTGACGATTTATCCACAATGAGAATGTAATCAAGGTAAAGTTAGTAGGGAGGAACAGTATTTTAGCTATGTAACTGATATTTAGGCCTCACAGTAAGTGGTTGGCTATAGAAGCCCTTTATCAGTTGTGAATATGATTTAAGTCGGAGGATATAAACACTGATTAAAAATAAGTATTCTTGTACCTTCACAGTAGTAATATATGAATTTGAATGTAAGCCCTCAGGATCCATAACTTCAAGTGCCCTTATAATATCACTCCCCATTTCCAATGTATAGCTGTAAAGGGGAGTGGAAATCACATCATTGAGCTAGTAATTTTGTAAAATAAACACCAGATGGAGCCAGAAAACCATATATTAAAATGTCCTTTTGCGGTTTATCATGCTTAATCCTTAGATTTTGTTTTCAGTTTTGCTCACTTTCTTTTATTTGTCTTAGTGAAATAGCTTTTAATGTAATCTGTGATATAGTTGTATATTTTCTGAGCAGTTGTAATTATCTATATCTTTTTTTGTCTTGCCATGGAGACAAACACCATATTTGTACATGAGAAGGTATTATGCACATAGTATGTACAGAACAATATGAAATAAGAAATTAGAATTGCAGGACAATCAACTTATCAGAAACTTGTCATAACCTAAAGCCTTTGAGTTTGTGTCTCCTCAAATCTTTTCCAGTGGAGGTGCAGTTTATTGTTAATTTTAACTGTTGAAAACGTCTGTTTTAAAAAAAACTTTCACTCTGCTCTCTGATGCTGTATCTCAAAGACCTTCTGGCATTCTCAGAACACTGGCCTATTATATTTCTCATGGAAAAGGATATTATATTTTTCATGGAAAACCAGAAGTCAGCAGTGACTCGCCATGTGAGTCTGAAGTTAAGGTCCAGTTTTCATATGTAGTTACTGACTAGAAGATATAGTTGGTTAATGTCAGTTCATACTGACTGTATGAAAGTTTTACACTGAGCACCATGAGATTCAAAGATAATTCCTGACACTGCAAAACAAGTTGTCCTAGTTCAATACAGAGAAAAAAACCCTGGTCCTGGGATCCCTAGAGTGAACTACTCATCCTAAAGCTTTTTCCAGAAAAAAAGGAAACTTTTTCCCAAAACTTTTTTTTTTTTTCCCAAGAGCACACAGATCTCGAGCCCCAAGAGAAACAAAAGAGAGAACCTACAGAAGGTCTCTGGGCATCAGGGCTGAAGGGCAGCTTGGCTTGCAAGTTGGGAGTTGAGGAGCTCTAACACAGTCCTGAGATGTCACAACTCAGAAGCCTTATCTAGCTTCAGTGAAGATTTTTTTGCATTTTCCAATAAAATGAGAAATTGGTCCTTATTCTCATGGCATGGTCTAATTTTTGGTGTCCTAGTTCAGTTTATAAACCTAAAAATCTAAGACTTCCTACTCTGTTGAGTAACCCCATGAGTAGTGATGTACGTAGCCTACAGATCTTCTTAATATCTGACTGCACACATCAGTGTCTGTGGTTTGCTCCATGTAAATGCCTGTATGTTATCCTTTCCTGTCCTTCAACATATATATATATATATATGTATATGTATAGGCAACTTATATTTAACTTGGACTCACTTAACTTCCAAACGTTTCATCATGAGGTCAGTCAGGGAGTGGAGCAGATTGGCCAGAGAGCTTATGCATCATCCTTAGATGTTTTCAAGACTCAGTTGCAGAAAGTCCTGAGCAACCTGGTCTAAGCTCAGATCTGCTGCTTGGAAGTGGAAATTGGACTAGAGACCTTCTGAGGTCACTTCCCACTTGAATTATCCTAACCTATGATTTTACTATACTTTCTGTTTATATCTAGTCATTAATTTCTTCTTCTTCCTTTTAATGAAGGAAACAGATTTTTCAGGCTTGCCAAAAATCATGAAATAACCAACTAAACTGCAGGCAAGATAGAAAACTGTCTAGTACAAGTTCCTCAAACCCAAAAGTCTGATAATTTTGTATTTATGCAGAGTAAAGGAGTATCTTGAATGCAAATGGATCTTAATGCCCTTAAGCTACAATATGTCTTCTGAATAACTCCTCCCCCCTCCAAGCAAGATGTTCCCATGATTGCTTGACCCTTGGACAAGCAATTCAAGAACACTAAAGACTAAGTCAAGCAACAAATTATTGAGCAATGGTACCTTTCAGCTGCTGGTCTATGGCCTGACAGGGACAGTGGGATGAGAAGGACCTTAATCCTCCTGTGGTTCAGAGACACATAATTGCCTGAGCAGATAATAGGCATGTAATGTATTCCATTCTGTGCCAGACCTGCAGAGAACATGAATGCAAGTCATGGAAACTTAGCCGGCAGCTTCAAGCTGTAGCTGTGCATGCAGCTGTGGGAGCCCCTCACATTCTGGTTTAGAGACAATTGACACAATCACATCAGATGTGAGACACTGGGAAAATAGCCCCTTCACTCATAGGAAGACAGCAATCACCAGCACACCAATTTTCTGAAGTCACTTTTCAGAACAGCACTAGAGATTTTTAAGAATTCAAGTCCTATAAGATGTGCAAGAAAATGAGCAAAGAAAATCCTGTTATTTATAGATGAGCTTGCTTGCTGCTGTTAGGGCCCTGAGTGCAGCAGCACACTTGGCAATCTCTGCCATCCCCAGTTTATGAGACAGAGCTGAGAGAAACCTCACTGGGAGCCTCTGTGACTCAGCTCTGAGGCTGCATGGGCACTCCAGTCCTTGGTTCTGTCCAAAGCAAGGCTACAGATGATCTGGTCACTGTCACAGCCCAGCTGTGTGGTCAACCAGATCTCTGTCCCACTAGGGCCTGCTGGGCCATCACCCTTGTGTACAGTATCCTCCCCATACCTGCTGGGCAGCTCACCCTACTGCTCCTGGAGCACTACCTTGTCCTTACTAGCCAGAGTGCAATCACTTATTCCTAAGAAAGAAAAGAACTTGGCTGAACAACCTTTGTGGAAGAAAATTCAGTGCCTTCAGAGCAGCTATAAAAATAAGACATATGTGATATAATTAAAAGAATATAATTATAATGTGTCTGGCAGAACACCGGAGTAATGACCTGAGATTTAATTATAGCTGCATCTTCTAGGTGTGAGTGGGGAGAGTGCTTATGGCACTGGATGAGCATGGCTTTCTCCAGTGAATACTCCTTGGTGTGACATTCTTTGTCTCAACTGGTTCTCTGGCAGAAAAGCAAGCTGAAAAAAGCTTTGGAGGTGAACTCAAGAACTCAATATTCTCTTCAGTGCAGAAGAACTACATGGTTTTACAGGCAATGTTAAACAATACCAAATAATTTGGCATAAATCTGATCTGGGACTGGAAAGGGCAGTCCTTGTCCTCTCTTCCGTAGAGCAGCTGAAAACCAGGTCCTACTTAAAAGAAAAACAAACTTTTCCCTGCTTAGGTTAGTTCTTCTCCTGACTAAAAAGCCCCAGCAAGAAACAGGCATATGTAATAAGCAACTGTATGAGGAAAACGTGTACCATCCTTTTAGTGATAATCACCACAGGTCCTGAAATTCTTCAGCATGCTTTTTTCTGCTAGGGTGTTGCTGGCTGCTAAAATAATAAAGCACAGTGATATTATCTGGCAGCCGAAGCTACCTAAAACTTCTTTTGCACGTTTGAGTCATCCAGAACTTCTAGAATTAAGATTATGATATTGTATATAAAAAAAAGCCATTAAAAAAAAACATACTGGAATTTCAGACTGACGATCAGTAGGTGGTGCTCTTTTCCTGAGGACGAATTTAAGAAATATTTTCAAATTATCAAAATTACCAAGTGGGTCTTCAAAAAGAATGAGATTATCTCTCCAAACTTTAATTATCTCTTCACTTTCTATCATAAGGTTGTTTGTTCTGCTTTTCATGACAAACAAACAAACAAACAAAANGGACTTGGTGGGATGAGTCACAAGAGTCACGTCTTTGCAGGACTGTGACTCTAAATATTCAGTTAATCTCTGATGCAAGAAAATGAACAGTGGTGCTTTCTGCTAAGTCTGTTTATATTTCTTTATAGTCTTCAATGGAAATGTAAAGCCACTTACTTAACTACAATTATTTGATATTCACTTCCCATCTTTCTTTGATGACTGTCTGTTTTGGGTTTGTATGGTAAGGTTTTGGTATCCATTGTGGCAAGATTGGAGCAGTCTGAGATCAAATCCTTCCAATTAACAAGTTACCACAAAATTACGTACTGGCACTTCCCTAGTTCCCATCTCTGAACAAAACAAACCATTCCACAACTAAATCTATGAAGCACAACTTGTATGAATACTCATTGCCTCCTGTTCCTGGGAGCTCAGAGTCCTACTGCTGGGTAGTTACAGCCCCACAGCATCTCTAGTCTTCTCCTGCTTTGGAGTTTGGATAACATATTTTCAGGAGGATTTAGATTTTGGCTTGATAGTAGGATCCAAAAGACTTCAGATGCCTTTTTGAGTTGCTGGTCTTAACTGTAAAAAATCTTGGGCATTTATTATAATGGCTGGTCTCATTCTCATCAGTGCAGTGTCTGAGAAAGCCAGAATCCAAAGCTAGCAAAAGTAAGGAAAGTAAAAACCACTTCAAATGAAAAGCTAAGACACTTCTTAAATCTCTGTATGAAATACTTTTTCCCCCAAAGATTTAATGTTTGATTGATAATCCTTATTTTTATCCCATGGGGTCTTTAAAATCATCCTAACTATGAAGACATCTTGACCTCCTTTCCATAGCTGTCCAGTGTGTGCCAGGCCTCATGTGACAATTGTCCATACAGAAGGAAAATTTACAATAATTTAATAAAAATTAAAAATATCTGGACTCAAAGTATAAAATTTTTCCTACAGTGTTTTTTTTCATCCTTTGAATGAGTCTTCTGATTAGGCCAAAGTGATGTTACACTGTGGTTTCAGACAGCTAAAGTCAAGGATACTGTAGAATATGAGCTTCTAGCTGAAGCAAAAAATATTCATTTTTGCCAGACTCATCAATGTAAGATCAACTCTCGCTCTATACTTGTCTGCAATATGTCGTTTAAAATAGGCAATTTAGTTCTGTTTCAGTATCTGAGTGTTCTCACTTTCATAGATTCATTTAGATGTGAAGAATGAGATCCTTCAGTAGCAGCATTTTTTAAAATGGACTGATTGATAAGTCTTTGTTTCACTTGGGAGCATTTCAGCTGCATACTGTGGATGAGGAAATGGCCTTAACTTAAAGGCCTAACTCGAACTGATGAAAAGCATTCAGGACCAAATTCACAAAGGGACTAATATTATGCCTTGACAGGTTACTGAAGTAACTGAGATAATCCAGCTGACCCTAACTTCTCTCTGGTAGAATCTCAAGAAACAGCAAGGCAAGCTCATGCTTTCCACAAACAAATACTGTTAGCCACGCTGTCATATTGGTACAATGTTAAGTAACTCACTGTGTTCATGCATAAGTGTAAAGTAAGCCTTATATAACATGTATTTTAAGATGGTGTAAAAGTCTACATTAAATTAAATAACATACTCAGATGATTTGGAATGGGAAGAATTTGCACTCCAAAGGAATATTTTAAAATAATTTTGTTTTGTTTTGTTTTAGATTGAAGCATCTGTTGCTGTTGATATTTAATTTCTGAATGGGAGAGAAATGAGTAAGATCAGGGATGAACTGTTATGTGCATTTGATTCTGTTCTTGTGGGAGGCTCACAAAGATGTCTTAAGAGCTTTGTGAAGTGCTACTGCATTGTACAAAGTGTACTAACTAGTTCTTGCACATCCTTATCATAATGTTCCTGACCTCTACAAACTGTTGTAGGCCAAAACAAATATCAATTTTCTGAACATATTATTCTCATTTATCACATACGAAAAAAACAGAGGGACACAAGTGCTCCAGCTTCACCTAAAACACTTGGTATTCGTCATGGTCTTGAACACCACATCCTCTTAGCCTCATCCCACATGGCAAAACTTACATATCAGTGTTTAGTAGCTTAAATGGGTATTTTGGCCTGGATTTTGTTTTGGTGAGTTTGTGCTGCTTGTTTCAGGAGATTGACGTAGGTCCTGCTGTTTTCCAAGCAAATATCTCTTCAGATTTCTGTTTACAAATGCTTATTTTGATGTTTTATTATATAGAAGCAAATGTTCTTCAGATACAAAGATCTGTGCTCTTGAGAGGCATCTTAATATATTGATAGTAGTTGGGAGTTCTTTTCACATTAATTCATGTCTTGCCACTTAGGTCAAAGCAAAGAAGTTCTGGCAACATCCATTTTAGAGTGAATATTAATAAACAATGTGATACTTAATGAGCATGAGGATATAGACTTGAATAACAGGTATTGAATGCATGCTCCTGTTGCCTTAGTAACCATTCCTTCCCCACTGAGGATTTAACTTAACCCAAGTTTCAAATTTAACCCTCAGCTATTCAGCTATTTCCCTATTACAATTAAAGGAAACATTTCCTAGAGCCTGAATAAAATTTCTAGAAAAGATGGTAGCTAATCTGTAACATTGGAGCAGATCTTCGTCTCAGTTCACTATTCACCTGTAAAATAAAATACCCTGTGAACAGGACACTTCTCCCTTGTCTTTTTGTTTAAAACCCTGCACATAAGTGTGAAAAGCCTCATTAAAAATTGCTTTATGTCTGGGGATGTGTTGCTGTGAAAACCCACAGGTAACAAATAATTTTCTAGGGTTACTGATGCCGGTTTAGCACAGTGGCTAACAAACAAGGAAGATTATATTATTTTCCCCTTTCTGTCCCTTATTTGTACCAGATAGTTGCACATATAATCTGCTTAATCACCATGAACAAAGATGGATAGATGTATACCTCTTCCACTTTTTAGCATCTTTCTACACATTGACCTTTAACAAGCACAAGCTATCTGTAGAAGAACAGAAAACTCCAGGTAACTACTAGCAAAATGCAAAGTCAGTCTTAGTGTTTCCATAAGAAAGTAACTCATGGATCTCTTTCTCCTTTTTGACATTTCTGTATGATGACTGCGGGACTAGAAGTACTTTTCAGTTTGTGCAGCAGCCAGGGAAAGAAAATCTCAGCATGCAGGCCAAAAGGGTCATGCCAGGTCTGGGAGCCTGGGAGACCAGGAGTCCAAGGCTGTGGTAGACGTCATTGAGCACACCACCATCTCAGCACAAGCACAGCCTAAGACAACTTAATGGTCCCTCTGTCCTTTCTCCATACACAGGGTACACAGGCAATTATCCTTGCAGCTCATTCCAATAGCTAGCTGTAATTATTATGGTTCACATCTGCTGAAGCGTGAAGAGAATTAAGTCAAAGCTTAAAGCAAGAAACAACCAAAGTGTTAAGCTGAAGTTGAAGCTGCTTCTGTATTTGGGAAACTTTTCACAGTACACTGTAAGTCATATCTTAAAGATATAAAGGGAGAAAGGGAATTAAACTGATCTCCCTTCATGTCTTCTTGAAGTAGCCCCTAAAAGACCCGCTATCAAGCGAGCTCCACAGAAGTCAGATCTGCAATAAAAATGTGTACTGGCATTGCTTGGGGATATGAGGAGGTGTGAACCCTGAGCAACAGACCTGTGCTAGCAGAGAAACCTTGTTAAGGAGCAGTTACAGATAGGAAAGCACTTCAATGTATCAGAGCTTGTACAAAGCGCATCTGCTGGGGCTGTATTGCCAATCAGAGCAGTTTGCATTACTGTATCCCAGAGTCAGTGAAGCTGCACTAGATGCTCTCCTCCAGTGTAGGTTTTACCATATTTGTTTTTGGTTTAATTTTTTTTCTTTCAGAATCTCATTTCAGTATTTCAAAAGTTTAATTTTCCTTCTGCGTGAGGCACTCAGAAGAGCACAGCTGTGTCGCGCCACATGGGCCTGTTAGGGCTGCTGATGTGCAGCAACATATAAAACAAATTCATTCTGAATGGTTTGTTAAGCTGATGGCCTGGACCCCAGGCAGGAGTGCTTTAACACAGTCTCCAGAGAGCCTTGAGACTTCTTTACAGACGGAAGTGTGCCCACTGAGAAAAACAGTATCTAAGCGTGAAATGAAAACTTAACATGACCATGCAGGAGCAGAATTGCACAAAGAAAAGAAACACAGTTGAAAAGGCCTCTTTAATTCTAGTTTGCCCTAATTTTTCAGTGTACTATATAGTTATCTTGCATGCAGTATATTATTTATGATGTTAGATCCTCAGGACAAGCTGAGTGATCTTCAAAGTCCCATTCCACCTCAAATAAAAAGGCCCATAGAAACAGCAGAAAAAGAAGTGAGTTATGTGGCTGTCTTAGCTGGAGAAACTATTTTGTTGCCACTGTTCATAAATTATCTTTGACTTTCATTCCAATTAAGCATTTTTCTTCAATCATTATCTCCATTCTCCCCGCCTGAGGATCCCAGACAATTTGGGCTGACCTTTCTACCTCTGTATTTCTGCCTCCCTTACTCCTTGGCACAGATTAAAACCTAAAGCTCAGAATCCCCAAGAAGAGCCTGTGCTGCAAAACCCAGGCTTCAGACAAGACAAAACAAGCACATTCTTCCCTAGTGTTTGAATATATTTCTTCAAAAAAGACAGTAAACTAGACACAACAGGCAAGGTGCCATTGCAATACTTTTTTTTTGCACAGATGACAGTAATGGCTATGATTTTTTTGTTGTGTTGGTTTTTTTTTGTTTGTTTTCTTTTTTTTGTGGTCCCTCTTTCTTCAAGCAGACCCCTGTAACACTGCACTTAAAGTGGAAGCAGAAAAACCCATTCTGAGTAACTCAGTTGCAGTCATGAGCTCTTCAGTCTAGTACAGCTCTTCAAAACATGTTTAAGCCGGACATGAGCTCAAGAGCTTGTTGTGGTCAGGGTCTAATTCCCAGTAGCCTATGAGCTTACAGAGAGACAGAAGCTGCAAGATATTAATCTCTGGCTTTAGAATAAGGGCTCCCATGCTATGGAAGTGTTATGGGTCAGAGTGCTGAAGGATGTACTCCTTGTACAGTCAGGAATGAGTATCGTGCCAAAGGGGCTCTATGCCTTACCTTAGGCTTATATTTTTACTCACTCCTTTGCAGTAGTCTCCCCATCTGTTTATGTTTGCAATGAATTGATTAAAAAATTAAGCTAGGTGAAACTAAATCAGGCTTTCATTCCAGGGCTAGTTTTCTTTTGCTTTCATCCCCTGAACCATTTGATTTTCTTCACTGAAGCAGGTCACAGAATCAGAAAGATGGGAGTGTGCAGGCTGCTGCAGGAAGAGAGAAATGCTGACACGTTAGAATGGCTTGAAACTGTTGTGGAACTCCGTTGTTTGGTAGTGTTGTTCTCATCCTTAGCAGAAAACCAGTCTATGTCCTCTGTCCATGATTCTCTGGTAAAATGATGGGATGGAGGGAGTGCAAAAGCTACTCATCAGCCTGATGAGTTCCTGCACCCCCCAAACCCAAAATTACAAGATGTAACTGATTACTGGATATAAAAAGCTCTTTGTTTTTTTTTTTAAAAAATACTATTGAAAAGAAGATCCTCTTCATACACATATTGTCCTCTCACTATGCTTTTCATGTCTTGTAACAAAGATGAGTTATGCTGTTGTTAGTTTGTTAGTAGCAGAGTTTTGTTTTCTGTCCCCAGACAGCACATCTGTTGGCTGTCAGTTATTATTCAGACTCCTATTTGCTTTGAGAGAGATGTATGGCAACATTTTAAAAGATACCAAATAACAATCCTGCAATAAAACTTTTGATGAGCATGAAAATCATGAGGCCAGGCAGGCAGGTAGCTGTTCAGGGACTGCTAGAGTGGGAGTGTGAAAAGGAATTTGTGAATAGGCTCTTAGATCTAGAGGGAGAGTTTCTCTTCCCTCTTCTTCTTTTCCCTTGTATTTCTGAGCCTCAGAGGAAATGAACACTAACAGCATGGAAGTTAGCAAGACTGGAAATGTTGTGGAGAAAGCAATGCCGAAGGGTACAAATGCAGCTGACATGAATGCATTGAAAACTCCCATTGTAGATTCCCAGTTCTTTGGGGCAGGGAAACCTTCCTGTGCTTTCTGTGCGAGTGTTGGGACCTGATAAGACTTCTAAATTCTAACACAATGCCAATGGAAAGAAAAGATAAACACAGCGAAAAGCAGTATACTGACTAGGAGGTAAAAACACTGCCACTGACACAGGCTTTCCTTTTGAAATCAAGCTCATGGCTATTATTTTAACTAAGTCATACAAATGATAAATATCTGTAAAATATTTTCAGTCCATTATCGTGAAATATTTCTCATCAGCAGATGTCAATACACTTCATGACCAAGTCAGTATGATTGGCATCATTTTGCACATGGGTAAACTGAGGCATGGGAAAGCAGCAGAATGTGATTCAAAGTCATTCATCCCTCTGACAGTACCACAGTGTATGCAATTCAGGAATTTGGAGACTGAAGCTAACATTTTCTGCCATGTTATTGTATTTAAAGTGTGTATGTGTATTTGTACATATAGATAGACAAACACATATACTAACAGATATTTATAAGTATAATTTGTAAGTATAACTGTATAAATACTAGTCATCTCACTATAAATACTTGTAATGTCAGGAAGGCATTGAACACAAGTTTTCAAAGACGATTCATAATGTTCTAATCATTTTCACCTTCGTAATCCATTGAAAGACACATCTCTGTTGTGCCTTCCATCTAATTATTATTTTTTTTCCAAGAGACCCTACTGATCTGACATTTATTGATCTGAGCTTGTCTTCCAAATTGCTAATTTGTTTATATGCTCCTAAACAGCTCTAACTGTGTTTCTGCCAGGATTCTGGTAGAATTTGAAGTAGACACTTTTTTTTTTTTTATAAACAAACATTGAACTTGCATAGTTTTTATAATAATATTTGATTACTGTTCATCATGTTTTTGCAAAATACATTAATATAGTAAAGGGCAACACCAGCCTGTGGGTTCAATAGCTACTGTTGTAAATGCTGTAACTTACCCTTTCAGTGAATCCATTTCAGTAAGCTGAAGTTAGCCTGCCTAAAATTGTCCTAAAGGAACAATACAATCTTTTTGCATTATTTTTCTTTAAAAGGTACATTTCCTTTATCACAGATCATTAAAATTAAAGTCAGTAGGCTCCTGACAGTGGAGATGTTGGAGGTGGCTCTCTTCCTTTCACAGCACATGGCTGAGTGAGTCTGGAGTAGGATGTGATTGCAGAACTGGCAGAAAGAGTCTGAGCTCACTTGAAACCATTCAGTTTGCCCTCATTGGGAGCCTGTTTTCCTTGGGGATCTGCTAAATTGCAACTGAGTTCTTTGCAGTTTGCCTGCCTGTACTCTCAAGACAAAACCAACCTCTTCATTTCCATTCTGAAGCAGTAACTTTTGCACACTCGCTGTCTGTCTGCAATCTATTTCAATGGCCTTATTACCATCTAGTGGCCAACATGAAAGAGCTTGCATCTAAGTGTCATGTTTTTTTTTAACTCAGAAAACCCAGGAGAAAAGATCTAGCTCCATTGAGAGAGATGAGTGTATTACCAGCAACTTAAATGGACCAAAATTTCCCCTCTCATCTGTGGTATCTTTGGATCTGATTGATCACCTCTTCATTTTATCTCTTTGTAGTACACTGCAATGTTACTCCCTGGCATTGTTTTGGAAGCTTTTAAAACAGCAGGAAGAGATGGAAAACTTATTAATCATAGAAGCAAAATTCTTCTCCTACTAGGAGCAAGCTAGTCAGGACAGCACTCAAGCAGCTAAAGCACCAAGGAACAGAAATATTTTCCTCTTTTGTGCATAGAGTAAGAGCTGTGCTTCTCAGAACTGGAGAAGAGAGAAGGCTCTGTGCAGAACCTGGGCACAGTAGAAAAGGTTCATGGATGCCTATATTCTACAGCACTGGCTTTGTTAAATTAGATCAGATTATATAAGTTAATATCTAAGAGTTATCGGGGCATTTATTAAATTATATTTATCAAATTATTTAAATAATTTCTTTTCCACTCTAGTGTTGCAATTAATGAATCTGAACTAGATTACTAATTCTGTAACTCTCTCAGAATGAAGAAAAATGGGGAAATAGGGATACATCCACGAAAATTCTCATTTGCTGGTAACTCAGAATGCACCCAGGGACTGTAATAAAGCAAAGGACATCTCAGGCTCAGAATAGCACAGAACACAAAGGCATCACTACCTATGTATGCAATAATATATGTTTAGTAAGGCTTTGGATGTGACAGACTGATATTTTACCAGATTTTGCTATGGTAAAACTTTATCTAGACAATACTTCGTTTGCTCTTGTGGATAATCTCAGTACTTACTGAGGCCTCTGGGTGTCCAACTGTGTGGGCATGTGCTTGCTTACCTTCTGCTTGTAATGTTTCATCTATAAAACACACATGGCCAGTAAATACATGAAAACAATGAGAGCCAAGAGCCTTGATCACGGAAGACTTCTCCTCATTACAACAACCTGGCTGAAGCCCCCCACACTTTAATTCATTTCAAGTCTTGCCAAAGTGGGCAGACCTTAGCTTTATCATACCAGCCTTTGTTGATCCACTCAGAACAGACACTGTGGAGTAGCAGGTACCTTGCACTTTTAATTTAGAGTTGTTTTTCTCTCCTGTTTTTTTCCTCTAGGTTCTCTCACAAGACAAAGTTAAAAGGCACATTTCAGTCAACTGACCTGCTGTTGTCAAGCTCATGTACTGAATTCCCATGGGTGTGGGAACAACAAAACTTTCTACTGAAAAGTGAAAAACAAAACTCTCCACTCCAATTATGCTAATCAAGAATCTGTCTAGAGGATGGGAGTAAAGGGCTGAGTAGAATTAATGGAGGAGAAAAAAACAATTTAATTATTTATATTGAGTCAATGCATCTGACATCTTGCACTCCAGGGGCCTCGCTGTTGATAAAATATACTACTAAATACTATTAAAGAAACTGTACAGAAGCATTTCCTCTTTCATAGGAGGCAGAAAATATATTAAAATATACATCAGAATTATACAGCCATAGAACATAGGACTGGAAGGGACCTCAGTTAATCACTGAGATCATGTTGGCACCTCATGCCTAAAATATACCTGTCAGACATCTGCAAAACCTCAAGCAATGGACATCCCATAGTATCTTTGGACTTCACTGTCCTTAGTGTTAGACCCTTGTGAGAAAACACACTTTTACCTTACCTTGTCCAAGTCTACCAAAACCCAACCTTTTACAGAGAAGCTGGATGTTGCAGGACCACTTGAGTCAGTCCTGTCTGTCTCTCTCCTTCCTTTATATGTAAAATTAGCCTACTCAGATATAACTGCTGACAGCTGTTGCTAAGCAGAGCCTAAAGAATAAGATATTTTCTCAGCTACCTATAGGTTCTATCCATTCACAAGTGTGGGTGCAAAGAGAAGGAACAGAAAATGAAGCTGAGAGAGGAGCAAATGCAACACCCCTAAGATATTAGTACAGCCTTGCATCGGGGTGTAAGTTCTGCCAATTTTCCTCTGAGTTGCTCAGCGGAAGTAATGAGAAGAAATGGCAAGTGGCATGAGGGTAAATATTGGTGATCAAGTGTTATAGACCATGAAGATTCATATACTGTTAATCAGAAATGTGGTTCAGTTCCTGTTTCCCCCTCCTCAGTACCGCAGTTGTTACCGTGTGCCCTTACCCCCAGGAGGACAGACATAGGAGGAGTAGGACTCTCCTAGGATACACAGCATCCATTGTGCTCTGAGCAGTTTGTTTTCAAACACTCAGAAATGCCTGGAATTGTGGAGTCTAGGTGTTTTGGAGTTTGTCTTTTGTTTGTTTTATCTTTTTTAAATTCTGTTTTCCATTGCTGATGGAGTACCCTGTCAAGTAGCAACACATACTTCATACCACATTGTTTTCTCCATTTCACCTAGTACCTTGAGCTATGTAGCTATGTGCTGCACAAATCCAAACACTCTCCTTTGGATGCTTAGCTTCACGTCATCTTGAAAAAAAGAACCTTTTTTGAAATTGAATGTCTTAGCAGGCTCTGTTATTTGAGTGTGATTTTCACAAACAATGGAATTACTTTTGTAATTGTGTTCTTGGCTTTCAAAATTGTATCTGTTGTGTATTTTTAGCACAAATCTACTTTCACCCAAAACCAGTTTAAAATATTTTACTGCTGAATTAGGATAATGATACGGTAGATTTGCAGCAGAACACGAACCTAGTTCTAATTTAAATGTTGTAGGCTTTTCAGAGAACTGATCTCTTTTCATAATGTTGGGAAAACCTACCATTTTATGTAACTAAACACTCAGCCACAACTGGTAAAATAATTAAGAATTCCATTTGTGCGCACGGTGCGGGGGGAAACAAGTGACTCCAACCAGTTTGCTTGCTTGACTGAGTCGACAGTTTTAAAAATGACATTGGCATCTATGAGCTCAGAATCACATCCAGAGCCAGCGCCTTCCAAACGCAATCTCTTCCCAGCAAACATACCCGGTGATGAAGACCCATCTCATATCAAAATCGCCAGGCAAGTCACAGAACACCCCTAGCATCGTGATAAGGGCTCTGTTTTGTTCTCTTTGTTTACGCAGAATTTCCATGAGAGCAGAAGCGGTTTGATGGCGAGTGCTTTCTGCTTTGCGCAGCGGGGTGGGTTTGCTGAGGAAGGGGAAGGGATTAAACCTGCTGGGAGCGCTGCTCTGTGCGGGATGAAAGCAACGGGTTTGGCTGTGCCTCAGCGCACCTCCCGCCTCACCTTTGCTCCCACCCCTTCGGGGACAGCTGCAGCCAGCTGTACTGTCCGACGAGGCTCCTTGCCAGGGATGATGATGCTAACGCCGTATAAATAAGGCAGCGATAGGTAGAACAGGCAGGCCGAGGGATGGAGAATGTCCATCAACCCCTCCAAAGAGCATCCGCAACTCTCACCTCATCCTCGGTCAGCAGGAAAACATCTCCCCTCCTGTTTCAATCTACTTTTTAAAGCACTGCATCGCTCAGAGGGAGTTTAGACTCTTTAAGGGACAGAGAGCAGGCAGGGAAGTGCCCATTTCCAAATCAATCTTTCTCTGTTGGAGGGTGCAAGATGCAATCCGAGGCAAACCGGAGAGGCAGGAGGATTTTTAAAAATTTTTCTATTTAGCTCTCATTTTAGGCTTTGTTTATAAAGAAACATGCTGTCTAGATCTGTAAATATTTTAAATACTTCAGTTGGGCATGGGAAAATGGATCCAAACAGGGATTCTGGGCATTTTCCTTGCTATTCCTTCTGACATGTCAGTTCAGAACAGTTGGTAACATAGCGACAGTCTGCAGCACTTCATTATCATCACAATCTGCTACCCTTTTAATATAGTATGCGACATCTCAGTCAGACAGAGATCTTCATCCTTAAGCTGGCAGGAACTTTATGCCTTGCACTCGAGAGCATCGCCTTGCTGCATGAATGGACCAGGCAGGGCACGCGCTGTGTTTATCTAGATATGTCAAAGCACGGCATTCACATGAAAGGTGAAAATATATATAAATACAAGTGGAAAACTGCAAACAAAACTGAGCCATCCTTCGCAGTCTGGCAAAATCATTCCGGTTGCACAGTTTCACAGGTGAAATTTGTGCATTACATGAACAAGATTGCAGCTCCACATGCACAAAACTGATAGGATTCAGCTCCGAATACATAAGCTAATTTCTGGATCAAAAAGGTCTGGTTTTGTTCCATTTTGCTTTCCTGTTTTAACACCAGTGACAAGCTTGATGTCTTCTGTGACAGTCAGTTGAGCGTTTTTTTGGTCTGGTGTACCAGCAGGACCAAGAAGTTGAGCCTTTCCTATGTTAGATGATGCTCAGCAGAAGGGATGCCATGCCTCCCCAGAAGTAGATACACAAGAGTAATTTGTGAAATCCTCATTGTCCCCTCAGGCTTGAAAGGCTTTTGTTAATATTTCAGAAAAAAAAATTATATCTTAAAAGAAACTAGTCTTTGATCAAAGCCTAAAAATCATCTTATTTGATCTAAGCTGATTTAACAGAAGTAGAATAAGAGGATGATTTTCAGTACTCTCTGATTTATCTTGGCTGGAATATTTTTCCTCAATAATTCATGTACTACAACATCCACAATTTTTCTTTTATTAAGGCTAGACTATTTGCTTTAATGACAGATTTAAAATGCCACATAGGGTAACTCAAGGTATTCTGTGAACTGAATCATTGACAACATTTTTCTCCTATGTAATTCTCTTAAATCACAAGCTGATTGTCAGAATAAAACCCTGTAGCCTTTAAGTTATACTGACACATGATGTTTAGAGCAGTGACAAGATAAAAGTAAAATCTTATCCTTATCAAGGAGGAAGCAAGCATGTAAAACACAATCCTGATCTAATTTGTGTGCATTATTTCACAACAACGATTTAGGGGAAATTTTTTAAAGGTGCACCAGTAGTTTAGGAACATTTGTCTAAATTATATAAAACCTCCAAGACCTGTGAGAGCATAATTTTCATTGCATAAATTTCATTTTATGAGTTCTCAATGGTGTTGGCAAAGTCAGTGGGACTGACTTTGCCAACACCATTGAGAACTCATAAAAACACTGCAAAATAGCCAAAAACAGTATAGTGTTTTTTACCCTTTCCTTCCTCCATATGGTCTCATTTCTGGAGCAGAAGACAATGAAAAGTTGGGTTATGAGGGAGAATACCTGGCTAAGGGACCTGTCATCTTTTCAAAGTCTAATCTAAGGGCTTCATGAGGACATGGTATATCTCCAAACAAAGCTGTGTTAAAGTCCAACAAGATGTCTGGTTGCCCCTTTAGAGGGTGTCTATTCTTGAAATACACTTTAAGCAATAGCTGTGGTAATGGGAACTGACCTTATTACCTGGTCCTAGGAAATGCTCCCCGTTGCTGTTATGTTTGTGTTGCCAATGTTCTGACCAGAGTACCTTAAAGCATATGATACAGACCAAGGCCAAGCAGTACTATGAAGGTTAAGGCTTACATTTAACAAGGAAAAATAGTTTTACTGGCTTAGAAAAAAGTAAATTTTATCACATCTGTGACATTAAGAGTGGCTGGAAAGTTGCCTGGCAGAAAAGGACCTCGGGGTGTTTGTCACCAGCCAGCTGATCATGAGCCAGCAGTGTGCCCAGGTGGCCAAAAGGGCCAACAGTATCCTGACTTGTATCAGGAATAGTGCTTCTGGCAGGGCTAGCAGGAAGGACATTGTAGTAAGGTGGGAGTTGGTCTCTTCTTCCAAGTAACTAGCAATAGGACAAGAGGAAATGGTCTCAAGTTGCATCAGGAGAGATTTATATTGGATATCGGGAAAAATTTCTTTGCTGAGAGTGGTCAGGCATTGTAACAGGCTGACCAGGGAGGTGGTGGAGTCTCCTGAGGTGTTAAAATAATGTGTAAATGTAGCACTCCAGGATATGGTTTAGTTGACATGGTGGTGTTGGACCGATGATCCAACCTTAGGCCAGGTTGCATGAGACCCTGAGCAACCTGATCTAGTTGGGGGTGTCCCTGCTTCTTGCAGGGGGGTTGGACTAGATGACCTCTGGGAGTCCCTTCCAACTCTAATCATTCTATGATTCTATGATTCTATGATTGGACTTGATGATTTTAGTGGTCTTTTCCAACCTTAAGGATTGTATGGATCTGTGACTCTGATTCTCCCATGCTGATAAATTGCTAAACAAGGTCATCATGCATCATGTGGGAAAGACCTGATTTCCTCACTAAAGTTAATAATTTGTGAATGATAGAGTAACAAGATACTCATAGGGGCAGCTGACTGTGCACTAATTGATCCAACATACCTCTTGTATGTCCTCTCCAGTGGAGGACTATCAAACCCCAGTAGACAGCATTTGTCATCTGAGAAAGGCATCACACAGGGACAATGAAGCTGGGAATCATCCTAATTCTGTTTCCAGATGTGTTGAATATACTTCTGGTAGAGATTGTAAGCCACCTATGTGACATGTCAGAAGTCAGACCAATGAAGAGCCACTGAATTCATAGCTCATAGTTACTGGAGCTGCAAGACAACTTGAGTCTGCTGTGCAAAACCAGGTTCTTACCATTTGTTACATCTCACAAGGGTGTTGGTTGACAAATATCATCGAAGGATATGAAACAAGCATTCACTGTTTAAGAAACTGAGTAGCTTCAGCACTAAGGCTGTTTTCCACAATTTTGCTTGTGTGGTATGAAGTGAAAGGGATTGTTCAGCATTATAGCTCTGGACAGTGAAATGCTTTGCTAAGACCTCGATAGACTTTGCATCTCATTTTGTAACAGCTATTTCCATGATAATAAGTGCTTGCTGAGGTAGTCTGGATTAGAAAAAAAGTGCTGATCCTAATGGAGGAAAAGAATGGGATCTGAATGAAGAATTTGTTTCAATTCATTTTAATATCTTTAATGTTTAATGTTATATTGATGTCTCAACAAATAAAAGAGATTTCTGGTGGTACTTCTTCCACTGTTCCATAAAACATTACCTCCATTTTATTAACAATGATTGAAAGACAGAAACAATTACCTCATTTTATTTCTGAGGGAGCAGTTTCTCCTTCTGAAGTCCTTATAATGAATCACCACTCTCTCTGTCCAAACCCATTTTTTTTCATAAGTGTTAATTTTCTAAAAGAACATGTTTGAAGATTTCAATGTTCAACTTCCAGGACAGGTCCTTAAAGTCAGGAAGCCAAAGAAATGAACACAAATTCAAAAGCTCTCCTGGTTTTATTGTTTGGGGTTGGTGTTTTTTTTTGGTTGGTTGTTTTTCTTCAAAAATGCAGTCTAAAATAACAGAATAATCACATGGTCCATAAACATCTAAAACTTTGCAAAAAGATCCATAAGTTCTCCATCAATAAACTTTCTAATTGTGAAACTTTATAAGGCTTCATAAAAAAAAAAAAAAGAAAAAAGAAAAGAATATCTGCCTAACTCCAAGTACTGGTAATTTGTATTCTATAGGGGAAGAGACCTGTGCATCTCATAATTTGTTATCTGAGAAAATACAGCTTGTCAGTTACAGGAAAGGAAACTGCTGTAGGTAATTTCTGGTACATTGCTGAGTCTATCATTGATTCACAGCACATCATTGAGCAAGGAACTTGATGTCTTTGCAGTCCAATTTATGTAGCTATATAAAAGATGTAATGAAATCCATTTCACAAGGGGTTTTTAAGCCTTGTTGCTTAAAAGATACCAGGACAGGACCAATCATTAGAGAGATTTCAAAGTATAATTAGTACTGTAGGAGTATTAGAAGTTTTAATGCTTGTGTGGTACTTAAGCAATTAATATTGTAGGCTATTTCAAAGTGCCTAAATCCCCAAATTTCAGTCTATCAAACACTGTTGAGCAGTCCCAATATAAGGTAACACATAAAAAAAATTAAGATATAAAAATATAGAAGGTGAAGATAAGGATGCAGGTGACAAAGATAGAATGTTAAAGATTGATAAAGATAGATAAAGGTAAAGGTAAATATAAATGTAAAGGCAAAGATTATAAAGATAAAGACAACCTGCAAACTCCCTTTTTTGGTTCTTCAAAATATGTAGTGAGCAGTAAGCAAATTCCATATAATCCAAGTTCAAAGTGATGAATGTTTTTCCACTTGACTGTATTTCTGAGAAACTTCTTAATTTGTTCTAGGATGTTGAAGTCTTGGATGTAAAGCAGGAATTTTTATAGTGTCTGAATCAACTTGCTGTGAAAAAAAAAAGATGACATTTTTACAGTCCTCCATTGTACACAACTAAAATTGTATCACACTGTAATATATTCATTTGCTGCTAATTACTGACCAAAGTAAAGCCGATGGAGAAAGTCAATACTCTCCTTTTGGGGTAAATCGATGGAGCAATTAAACATATGGGTAGCCAGAGATAGATGCAGCCTCAACATGAGGCACTCACTGTTTGGTTCTACAATATGACTCAGGAGAGCACATGCCAGAGCAGCTGTTGCTAATGGGTCTGGGGAGCCCAAAACCATCCAGCCCTGTGTAAATTTGCATTTGGTGCTTCAGTCGGTGTGGTGGAGTCCACTGCCAGAAGTGCTAGTAAGCATAAGGCTGAGCAGAAGGTGAACAATATAGATGAGTGGGTTCTCGGGGGGCTGACTGCCAGGACCGGCACTAGGGTGCAAATGGATTATGGAAGGTTGTGTGTATGTTTGTGCATGGCAAAAATGAGAGCAGCTAGTGTTAGCAACACTTTGAGAAGAAGCCAAGAGCCATTATTTCTTTTTGCAAACAAAAAAAAAAAAACCCAACATTTTTCCTGCTTGCTTTCTGGAAAATTTGTCTTCAGGCAGGCTATAGGAGGCAATTTAACCAGTTTCTCCTTATTGCATCTCAAAGTTTTACAGCTCTGCAGCTGTATCTTGATACAGAAGTTTCTTGGCCTTCTTGGGATCCTGGGGAGATTTATTTTTTTAAAAAAAATGAATAGAGATTGTGCTAAGGTTTATATGAATAATAAAAAAGCTGAGCATGTATACTTTATTTCCTTTGCAGTTTAGGAACTTAGCAACAAATTAAATCTTCTAGATAAAATAAATCATGTCCCTGTAAATTCACACCAATCTAAAGAATAAATACAGGATTGTCATAAAAATCTTTGCTTTTTCAAAGTACACAGATTTTACTCCAGATTCAGATTGTCTGAAAATTTCATGACATCTCTTAAAATGTTCCCAATACAAAGAGTTTAAGATTAGATTTCAAATGAAATTATTAGATAGAACAGCATGGTATTTGGATCAAGCGTGAGGTCCTGTATTGTGTTGGGGCAATACTCGTCACCCATACAGGCTGGGAGATGAAGTGATAGAAAGCAGTCCAGCAGAGAAGGATTTGGATGTTCTGAGGAATGAGAAGCTCTATATGAATGGACAATGTGTGCTCGCAGCTCAGAAGGCCAACTGTATCCTGGACTGCCTCAAAAAGTATGTGGCCAGCAGGTCAAGGGAGCAGATTCTCCCCCTCTACTCTGCTCTTTTGAGATCACACCTGGAGTACTGTGTCCAGTTTTGGACTCTCCACATAGGAAGGACATAGGACTGTTGAAACAGGTCCAGAGGAGGGGCACAAAGATGATTAAAGGGCTGGAGCATCTCTCCTATGAAGACAGACTGTGAGAGTTGGGGTTCAGCCTGGAGAAGGCTCTGGGGAGATCTTATAGAATCATAGAATCATAGAATTGTTAAGGTTGGAAAAGTCCCTTAAGATCATTCAGTCCAACCATTAACCTACCGCCACCAAGTCTACCCTTAGACCATGTCCTCAAGCACTGCATCTACC
>VXBZ01000013.1:496645-521397 GCA_013399135.1 Heliornis fulica
TTTTTAGAAGGACATGTAGTGATAGGATGAAGGGGAATGGTTTTAAATTGGAAGGGGGGAGATTTAGATTGGATATTAGGAAGAAATTCTTCACTGTGACCATGGTGAGTCACTGGCACAGGTTGTCCAGAGAAGCTGTGACTACCCCTTCCCTGGAGGTGTTCAAGACCAGGTTGGACGGGGCCTTGAGCAGCCTGGTCTAGTGAGAAGTGTCCCTGTCCATAGCAAGGGGACAGGAACTTGATGATCTGTAAGGTACCTTCCAGCCCAAACCATTCTATGATTTTATGAGTCACTATTGAGACTTGTGCTGTTTACTCTTACAGAGGGCTAAAGGCAGGTCTTCAGTGAGAGAAAAAACAAGTTATATTCTGAAAACCTGTAAAAAAAAAAAAAAAAAGGCTTGACTTTTTTAAGGAAATTGCCCTATGCACAAGGTCTTGTATAATGCTCCAAAATGCTGGAAATCAAAAAGTCAGTTCCTGTTTCTGCATGGATTCAGCTTCCTTTGTATTCCTGTGGCCTCTTTTTTCCCTCTTAGGTGCATATTTTTTTTCTTGAAATGTCATTGTCAGTTGCTCAAGTTGATGTTCTGCAAAATAAACAAGTTTCAATGTATGTTCGATTCCATTCTATTACAACAATAATTTATGTTCCCATGTTATTTAGCAGTCACCTAGTCTTGCAACTTCACTTGTATTTATTCTTCTCAGATATCATAGAATTATAGAATTACAGACTGGTTTGGTTTGGAAGGGCTCACAAAGATCATCTAGTTCCAACCCCCTGCCACGGGCAGGGACACCCTCCACTAGACCAGGTTCTCCTTCAGAAAGAGGCAAAACTAATTCCTCTTGCATTTCATTAAAAATATACAGTTACCATATAAAATTAATCACAGTTAGTACTTCTTATGCATAAAGCTTAAGGAATTGCCTTTCTCTATTAAAGGTGTCTTTTTTACCTTTTTAGTTTTTCCCTCCTTCAGGACCAACAGTGAATAATTTGAACTTCAGAATGGCACTGTTTGAGCTTAGGGCAGTGAATAGCTGAGTTTGGGTTAAGATTCATGAACTAAGTTTAAATGAATATGTTAACAAAAGAGCCAATATTGAACAAAGTAAGTAAACATGGAAAAGAGACAAAACCAGAATGCTTTAAACTAGCCACAGACCTTGCAGCTTCAGCAGGTAAGGTGCTGCTGGTTACAGTCTCCTTGCTGAAATTAAAATATTGGACCGGCGTAAGAAAGAAAAACAATTATGCACTATATCCCATACAGGGGTGGCTATAGGAGGGATCTTCCTTGACCACAAAATGAAAATGCACCAGAGGGGAACCTGGTTCCAACAGGTGTCCCGCAAAGGGGGTCTGAGTTTGTCAGCAGGTCTGATCAGCTGCAGCTTGGTTTGCAAAACCTTTTCAGATGTTTCTTGAAATGAGAGATCTATTATTTGAAAATGGCTTTGTCAGATATTGTAGAAAGAGTCAGAGCACAACGGTGTTATCAGAAGAATTGTTGGTGATCTTTCTGAACTCCTTATCATCCTCACTGCACATTCTTGATCACTTAGTCTTATGCTCAGGCCCAACACTGTCCAATGGCATGAAATAAAGTGTAGAGATTGTAACTTTTTTGCTATGATAGAGTTAATTTTCTTTATAGCAGCTCACATGATGCCGCGTTTTGGATTTGTGACCAAAACAGTGTTAACACAAGGATGTTTTAGCTGTTGCTGAGAAGTGCTTATATAGTGCCAAGGCCTTCTGTTTCTCACGCTGCCCCTTGGGAGGGGACACATCTGAGGCAGTTGACACCAACTGACTAAAAGGATAAACCATGCCATCTGAGGCAGTGCACAGCAATAAAGATTGGAGAAAGAAAGAGGAGACATTCAAGCTATGGTGTTTATCCTCACAAATAACCATTATGCAGGAAGGAGCCCTGCTCTCATGGAGATGGTTCAACACCTGCCTGCCAATGTGAAATAGTGAATAAATTCCTTTTTTTTGCTTATATGTGACACTTTTTCTTCACTTATTAAACTGTCTTTATCTCAATCCAGGAGTTTTCTTGCTTTTGTTCTTCCTGTTCTCTCCCTCATCCCACTGGTAAGGGTGGTGGTAAGTGAGCAGGTGCATGGTGCTGAGCTGCCTCGGGGTTTAAACCACCACAGGCTCCCTTTACTAGTGTGATCAGTTTCTAAAGCCAAAGCAGCAGCTTTATAAATGACACCCTTCCCTGGCCATTTCCCATGACATATTCTGGGTAACGGTTGCTCATCAGCTAGTAGAACATTTGGCTACATTAACAGCATGACCTGTGTTTTGCAGTGATTGCAGAACAGCCATCAGTCTCTGCAGCTGGCATTTTCAGCCTTCATTGTAGATGGCTTGTATCATCTAAGTAGGCAGCTTGTACTGAGTGCTAGTCTCAGGAGGTGATCCATCAGCCTTGGAAAAGTGGCTTCTGACCTCATATGCTGTGATTTGCATCAACCCGAGAGAACAAGTATATGGGGAAGGCTGTCTGAATGCATCTGCTCTGCAAAACCTGCTGACAGAGGAGTATGACCGACAAATTGCTTAGAACTCAGATTTGAAGAGATTTGTAAAATTTGAAGGAACAAAAAGACTTTTACATTTTCTGGTTTTGAAATGGGTAAAAATCCAGTTCAGTAAAATCATTGACACCAAATGATCTAAAATGTCAAGTGCTTTGATTTCTATCAATTTAGTTTACTTACAAATGCAAGGGCAGGTAGTTCCAGAAATGCCACTCTGAGATGTGATCAGTACAGCAGATTCAGGAGTCTTACATTGGCAGCTTAGCTCAACTGCGTAGCTGTGGCTACAGAAGGCAGAAAGGATACTCTACATAACTACACAGTTTAAAAACTTGTTGTTCATGAAGGATTTTCAGACCATACTGTTGTTACTATGAATGCTGAATCAGCAGTGAGCAGAAGGTGCCAAAGTCTACCTTGCTGACACAGAGTGGTCATTAGCATGAGATACTGTGCAACTTCCTGAGATAAACCTGGAACCCGTATTTCTGAGCAGACGTTCCCTATTTCCTTGCTCAGGATGACTACTGGCAGATGTCAAGAAAGTTTCAGGGAAGATCAAGATGGAAGGTATGTTTGAAAAGGCGGAGGAAGGTCTATTTGAGGACAGAGTTCCTAGAACAATAAGTGACTCACTGGAAATGTGTCAAATATACTTCCAAACCCCGAGGAAATCTTGTCTCTCTCTTGCCAGTGCTCTATTTCAGTCACCAGTCTCGCTTGCTTTTCATGGAATCCTCATGAAGGTCTTGGTTTTATCCTGATGCATTGTAGGCCATGCTGCTGTGATCACCCTAAGTTTCTTTGGTAAGGATAACTGTTTTCTGCATAGCGCTAAGTATAAATATGTTCTGTAAATTGAATGAACTGCTTATAAATTTTTTACGAATGTGAAGGTCTATGCTATCATTTAAATATATATATATATAAATTACATGATATTGAAAGCTTAGAAAAGAGTGAAATTTCATCAAGCCTTGGAAGTATAAGACAGAATTTGTTTCTCACTCCTTTGATCTCTCGTCTTGGTATTTGTGGATGAGTACAAATAAGAAAGGTAAAATAAACTGGAAAGGGAGAGATTCAGCAGTGAAAAGTAAACTGAAAAGATCATGATCATATTGGACAGGATCCATGTAGTGTACACTGGGATGAGTCTGGAGAGAGAGAAGGAACTTTTTTCCACCTTTATTGAGGTCTGTTACTTCTGGTGCTGCTGTGCCCATCTGAAGCAGTTTCAGTAACTATTACTGCTTGACTAATTCATACTTTCCCCCAAAATATTATCCACAAAAAGGCATTTTTCATGAAAAAGCCAGGACAGTTAATAACAAATGTATCTGCCAGTTTAATGGAGAGATTTCCATGGCCTCTTTTTAAGGATTCAGTTCTTATCTAGGAGGTTTTGAAGATGACATTTTAGGCAAATGTCAGTCAGCAGCTTGTATTTCATGCAGCATTTAATATCTTTACTCAAAGGTTAAATCTACTGTTTAAAACAAACTATATTTCCCAATGTGTTGCAGTGCTAGGAACGGTGCAGAGTTGTACTATTTCAGGGGTGACACTTTCCCACAGGGAAGCTACTTTTCCTTCAAAGAAACTGTCGTCCAAAAGAGGCATGCAAGAAGGAACAGAAGGCAGAACATAGCACGTAGAATGACATTGAGGCAATTCAGCAATTTCCTTTATAAGAACTTTATAAAGGTAGAAAAACTCATAATAGTTTGTTTGTTTTTTTTTTAATGCAGCGAAGCTGGATAGAAAATTTTCAAGGTTTTTAAAAACAAAAGGGTAAAAAATATATATTGCCCCAGTTTTCCCTTTGGAGAGGTCTAAACTAAAAAAAAAATAAAATACTGAATTCAGATGTAAGTTTGAGGACAATTTAGAAAATGAAACTTCAGTGGAACAGATATTTCAAACAAATGTAGACAATTAATATTAAGTGCTACAATCATTTACCAAAGCAGGCTTCTAACTTTTAAAGTAAGGCTTTTTATCAGAAGACAGAGAATGTTAAACAAATGTTTAAGAAAAATACATCTTAGTAAATCTGATTTCTGCAGTAGGAAATCTGGTAGGCACTATAATAAAACAGGAATATTTTCCTATGTATTAGTACAAATCATGGGGGACTCAAGTATTTACTATACATCACAGTTCTGTTAGATCTTTCAGACCAGTCAAGAAAAAAAAAAAAAAAAAGAAAAAAGGGATAAAAGGACCCTGGTAAATACAGCATTATTGAATTTCAATTAAAGTATTGGATTTCCAAAAAGCTACTGCAAAGGTAAACAAATGGTTTATTACTGATATTTTCACTCAAGAATATTTTCTAGAACTTGTGCTATACCACATATTCCTAAATAATCTGAAAGAAGGAAATGAGTGAGGGGATAGAATTTGCTGCTTACACAAAATTAGTTGCCACAGCAAAAATTAAATTCTCCTTAAGTTTTGCTGGACAATCTGTGACACTGAGTTACAGAGACATGAAATGTGACATCACAGTGTTAGAAAGTGCAAGATAATATACATGCACAGAGAAAAACAAATACATAAATACCTATATCAATATAAGTTTAAGAGAAAAAAATAAGATGAAACATAATTCTTGGAAAATTCAGTGCCACAGTGTAAAATGTTAACATTCAATGTATTGAATACTTTGTGTAGTTAGTCAAGAAGGTTATAGCACACTTTAAAAAAGTGCAGGGAAGGACAAACGCATCTAAATAGATAGGATTTTTCAGCTTGGAGAGAAACAGCTGAAGGGAGATATTACACTCAAAGCAGAAAAGCTCTGATCTCTCTCCTAACTTGAACACAAAGAAGTTCTTTATCAAATGGTGCATTAGCAGTTTTGGAACTTATTTCTTTAGAACTTCATTAGGAAAAAAATGTAGTAGCACATTCAAAAGTTAGACAAGTTAATCTAAATCTTGTAATTACTCATTTCCCCAAACAAGACAAATACCCAGGAAGAACTTCCCTCTCCTTGCTTTAACACAATGTTATTCCTATGCAACTTCCATCCATGGTCAGAGACAGAAAGCTGGTCAAGAAGAGCTGGGTCTGGCTCTCATTCCCATCCCCACCTATCCCTGAATCCTTCTTGGGGGAACTGGTTTCTGAGGACACCATAAAAATTCTGCAGTGTTTTGGTGTAAGGCTGTAATCCAGGGCAACCTTCCTGTGTCCCATGTGTGACATATAGGGTGAATCTCAGTTCTGTTGTGCTGATGCATGACTGTGAATATCATCATAAAAATCTGGTAAGATCTGGGTGGAAGTTGCAGACTTCTTATTCACCACAGCAGGACATTGTAGAAAATATGCCCTGAAAAAAAAACCTCACCAAACCAACACCCACCAAAGTTCTTTCCACTATTATAACAGGAAGAAGGACTTTCTTTCCAGTGTTGCATTATGGATACAGTGATACTTGGTATTGATACTTATGGACACAGTGATACTTACGGATGAAAAGTTTATCAATGCCAAGAACAGGGGACTGTGGGGGAATAAATGTTTATTTCTCTAGCTATTGATTATTTATGAAAGTAGTTCTCTGGTTAAGAAACCAAAACACCTCTTCCAAAAATTTTCTACCAAGACAACCTTTTGTTTCACAGTTTAACACCTTTGGAGGCTTACAAGGTTACTGAAGGCTCCAATAATCCACCCCAAATCTCATTTCTCTTTTTCACCTTTGTGCCCTTGATCCTATCATGCTCCAACTCCTCATAATTAAACCTGTCAGTCAGGCAAATATCTTGACACATTCGGAGTGAGAGAAAAGGTAGCAGGCATTGTGTGCAGAGGTGTTGCTAATATGGGAACCATGGACAACAAGTTCAAGTGTATTTGTGACAAGAAGAAGGAAAAATGATGGAGAGCTCTTAAGGGGACTGCCTCGTTAACAGGACTGGCTGGAGGTACAAACTGCCTTTTGCATTGTTAGCTTGAATTGTTGTCAATATAGCTTTCCCATTGTTGGTGTTAACTAAAATTGTTGCATCTCAAGTACTGCAACAGGAATAAAATTAAACTTAAAACCACAGGGGTGTAGGGGTGAGGAGGCCGGGGCAGGCATGAAAGTCTTAAAAAAGCTTGCCTTGCTACCTTCCGTGTCACTTTTTCTACACAGAAAGAGATGACAGCCTTCACTCATTTCATTCTGGCATCTTTTCATTAGTGTTAAATTTTCTTTCTAAGTTCAGGCAGTAGCACCAGGAGTATTGTCTTTGATTAAAGCAATTTTAAAGCTCAGCTCATTCTAAGTAGCCCAAGTTTTCAGCTCCTGTTCTTGCCCTTCAAAAATACATAGAATTGCACTGTTAGGCTGATGAACCAAACAGATCTCTCAGGGAAGCCTGTGTTTCTTGAGCTTTCTCACTTGCCCTTCGAAAAAACAAAACAAACAACTGCGTTTTACAAATCTATACAGATTACTTTTTTCCTTCTAAATGGTTGAATAGATTTTAAGCCATAAGCATTATCTATTCTGACTTACCACTTCATCTGACTCACTGAATTTCATCCAGACATTTCTGTTTTGAACCTAATAGCCTGTAAATGAACTAGAACCTTTCTCCTGGGTAGACATGCAATCAAAGAAAACATTGATTTAAAATTTATAGGATATTGTTTTCAGAAAGTGTTTTCTCTGTATATCTTTATTTAAAAATCTGACAACAAAGCATCTTAAAACCATCTCAGGATATCACACTAGCTGGAGAAAGAAATTTCTACAAAATAATCTGACAAAAAGGAGTGATGCAAAATATTAAAATAGTGAAAAAGCCTCCACTTTATAATCAGTTCTTCCCCCAAATTTCCCAGAATCATTTCTACATGAAACAAACTTATTTTCTTATTCCAGATCTACTTTAAAAACTCAAAATTACATAATTGCATCTTATTTGCAAGTGATATGAGAATGCATTTGTGTTGATACCTTTAGCTTCATGGAACAAACAGTTTTATCTGTATTTCTTGGTGTGCAAGGGACAGCTTTTTCATGTAATTCACTAGAATTATTTTTGTGGAGGAATAGAAAGATACAGACCCAGGCATGGGAGTAAAATGGAGTTCTTCATTTATTTCTAAAAGCTTCCTACTTCAGAAACATTTGTGTTAAAGTACATGAGACGTAGAGTCCTGGAGCTGGGCAGAAGGGACAGACTTTGTAGGACCAAACTAACTGGGTTTCGTCATTGGAAAGTACATAGGACCAATCAGGGATAATTCACAAAAAGCATGTCAAACTCTTCTGTTATTGGGTGCTATCTGTGAAATCGGGTTACCTTAATAGACCTAGTGTACCTAAATTAGTTCTGGGCATCTGCCAAATCTTTAGAGACTCATTTAAATCTTGTCACACCCTCAACACAGAGAATTGAGAGGGTGAAAACCAGGGGCTGCTCTACTCTGTCCTTACTGCGATGGATGGTCTTCTGAGCAAGGTGATTCTCCCATGCAGTCTCTGACTGTTGCTGAATATATTGAATATAAGTTGCAGGTTGAGGGAGGTAATTCTCCCCCTCTACTCTGCCCTCATGAGACCTCACCTGGAGTACTGTGTCCAGTTCTGGAACCCCCAACATAAGAAGGATATGGACAAGTTGGAGAGGGTCCAGAGGAGGGCCACAAAGATGATAAGAGGGCTGGAGCACCTTTCCTAGGAGGACAGGCTGAGAGACTTGGGGCTGTTCAGCCTGGAGAAAAGTAGTAGGCTCCGGGGAGACCTTATAGCGGTCTTCTAGTACCTCAAGGGGGCCTACAAGAAAGTTGGGGAGAGGCTGTAGGGCCTGTTGTGATAGGACAAGGGGTAATGGTTTTAAAATAGAGGGAGGGAGATTTAGATTAGATATTAGAAAAAAGTTCTTTACTGTGAGAGTTGTGGAGCACTGGAACAGGTTGCCCAGGGAGGTGGTGAATGCCCCTGGATCCCTGGAGACGTTCAAGGCCCAGTTGGATGAGGCCCTGAGTAACCTGATCTAGTTGTTCCTGCTTCTTGCAGGAGGGTTGGACTAGATGACCTCTGGGAGTCCCTTCCAACTCTCACTATTCTATGATTCTATATACTGTACCCATTGCATGTTCAAAGCCATCGTATCAGACCCCATCACCCACCCTATAGCCCGCCTTTTGCTACAAGTCAAATGAAGTAACAGTAGAAGTTAAACTGCTATGTATCTTTTTATCACGGGGTTCACAGAGACACATTTGCTGTTGTGGCCATCTCTAACACACCCAGAGGTTTTTATAATCGTTTGAAGGCATGGAGGGGACATGAAAGAGGAAAGAATAGGTGCCCAGGTGAGGTGTGAAACCTGTTATCAGTGGTGGAGATGTTTCAACCAAACCTGGAGTACCAGAGGTGTTAAAATCAAAGATGTAAGCGTATTGTTTACAGCGTGAAAGCCCAAACACTGAAATACAGCGTTTTCAAAGCTGTTTAAAGGAAGTCTGCATGGTGTCAACTTTTTCCCAGACTAAGCTCCAGAGGAATCTTAGCAAAGGTCTCTGCTTCATGCCAGAAATGTTAAGAAGCTTGTCCTGATGGCTCAGCTCTACAGGAGAGCAGTCTTTGTTAGTGTTGCGCACCTGCTTCCTGCTATTTGAGCTAGAAATGTCAGACCACGTAAAGATCTGAGAACAAAATAGTGGCAGACAGGTTTTCTCTCATCTGACTCTTGAATAGAGCCATTATTACATTTTAATATTTCCTTTTGTATTGCCTGCACTCAAAGCAGATGTATACAGGTTTAACCCAAAGCACATCCCTCTCCATCGTATTTTCTACTGCAGTAAACTGAAGGACACACAATGCTTTACATTTTATACCTGAAGTGGTATTTTCTATTGTCTTCCACAACTCAGCCTAAGAACTTGGAAAGGTTGATCTAAATTAGAATACATTTTTCCTGTTTCCCACCTCCATCTGCCCTGCAACGTTTCTCCTCTCTGAGCAAAAATATGAATAAAGCAAGTGTTTTTGAAATGAAAAGGGTCTGAATGTTAAATGAGGTCCTCAGAGTTTAGCTGGCATCATTCTGATAGGGTTTTTGATGGTTAAATAAGATTGGCTTTATGCCTCTCATGATTCCTTTAAGTACATAAAGATAGAAAATATGCTGAAAATATTTTTGTTTTCTTTTAATCTTCATGGGCTTTTCATAGATAACCAGCAAGGCTGATTAATTCACATATACTCCCTCCCCCACTAGCTGGAAGAACACTTTTGTAGGTATCATTTAATTTATATTTCCCCCATTTCTCCCATAGTGTGCACTTCCACATTAGAATCTGTGACTCTTTTGAAACCCTATGTCAAGTTTATGTTTGGAGTTTTAGCTCCAGATAAGGACAATAAAGAGTACATCAGAAATACAGAGCTGTAAATATGGTAGAAGATTTGCCAAATTTCTTTTTTTCTGTCATACTGTAGGAAATAATCCAGAATAAAAAACTACAGTGATGCCTTTCAGTTGACAGCATTGATTTTTTTTTTCTCTTTGTTGGTTTCTGTTCTCATCTAACTAGTCAGAAGTTAGTATAGAAAACAGAAGCTGATAATGAATTTTCACATTGTGGTTATATGAATGGCTAAGGCCACTCCCTTGAACAGCGGGTTGGAGTGGGTGGGGGGAAATCCTGCAAATTCAAAGTTCTTTTCAACATCTTCTTTTGTTTAACTCTCCCTGGACCTTTTTTTTTTCCAGGCAGCTTTTGCCGCGTGCTCAAGTGTTTCACACATAGTTCAGAAGACCAAGGAAGTAAGTTATTAGTTAATACAAACATTGCAAAACAAACAACTGAACTCACCAAGATAATAGTCTAAGCATTCATATGCTGACAGCTCCTAATAAGAAACTCTGTGAGTGTTTCCATGCTAGGCATGGATCAATGAGAGAGTAAAGGATCTCCATTGCTCTGTGGAAGCCAACCCTCCATATTGCTATTTTGCTGTCTTCTGACTGTTTTCTTTTTGGGATTTATGCATCAAATCTCCTTGTGGGTGTTTTCCTACTTAGATTTTCAAGCTGCCATGAGTTTGAAGCTTTAACTTCATTATGACTCTCTGCACTTCCTGACATCTCTTTCTTGCAATAAAACAATTTGCTCTGAGGTTTATCTGCAGGTTTCATAGCCAGGCTGTATTGGAGCTAAGCCTTGGGCCAGAGAGAAGGACAGTTAATAATGTCCTTGCATTGTCTGTGTTTATGTACATTTAAACAGAGATCAGCACAGCAGCTGATTCCACTCTGAGCTATTGTTTCAAGGCACCTGTAGATGCAAGATACTACATTTGTTTATACATGGTTCAACTTACCAACCAGCTTGAGTCCTGCTTTCTCATCCGATTCAATTTTGCCTGTACCTTTGGAGCACATGAGCTTTCCACTGAAACAGCGTGACTGCAAGTGACAACTGTATGCACATCCTTGTTTTCCTTTTGTTGACTCAGGGGTTTAGCTTCCTGCCCTAATGGGTATTTCAGATAGCTCATTGTCAAGACAACTCTCAGCAGGATCAAGGCCTTGCATGAAAAACTGCATGTGCCACAGTGAATGCTTTAAAACAAAGCACAAACTCACCAGACAGTAGGTAGCAGTTCAGGATGGTATCTGATACCAGAACATTTCCACAGAAAAAGAAGCTGAACCACAATTACTCTGTTCTGTGGAAATCATTAGATTTTTTTTTCTTCACACTGGCTGGTTTTCTTCATCTCTTTTTAATTATATTGAAATTATTGATGCAAATTGAAAGACAAACAAAATTAGAAAAACTAAGAGGGAAGAACAGTACACGGAAGAAGCCATGCCAGTGTCTTCTAAGCAGATAAAGGCGTATGGAGATTCTGAATAGAGCAAAAAAGGAGCCCCAGGTCATAAATTATGTTGGCTGGTGATTTGGAACAGAGAGCATGCTTAATCCTGTGAGAGTGCAGTACCTTGTGTGATGTACAAGTGCCTCACAGACAGAAATTATTATCACCATTTATAATATAAATGACCATATCTGTGTAACAGGGTTCATTACTAGATAATACCTTATCTAGACTGAAAAATTAAATTGTACAACAATAGCAACACAATAGTTCCCTTGACAATAGAGCTACACAGCTGTTAAACTGAAACTAGTCTCTGCAAGGACATTTAGAGTCCTCAAAAATGCAACATACCCTGTGCTCATAAACCTGCTGATCTGTAGAATTCACTGTTTAGTATTCCTGTATGCAGGCAATTATTTTTTCTCCTTCAGTGTGTTGCAGATTTTATTCTGTGAGTTTCCACTAGAAATCCACTTTCCTTCAAAAATCCTGGGTCCTTTTGAGCAATACAATGTCAGAGGATTCACGGGCACACTGAGAGGGATGATGAACTAATACTGGATTTATCCATTAAAGACAAGAGCATCTGAGAAGCTACTGATGTTGGTCACTTCAGATTCTCTTGAGAGCACCTTGAGGGAGTATCGTGAAGCTGTGCAGACACTTTCACACACTAAGCCCATAAGCCATGTTCTATTGGCTGAAGCTTTTCCAGTTTGTGAATGTCTTTGGCCATATTAAGAGAAATTTGAGAAGAGCTTGTGGAGAATTAGAAATCCTTATTCGGAACCCAGTAGCTTACCTGCTGGTTATCATTCTGTGTTGCTGCTTTTTTAATGTCAATTTCAATGATTTTCATTTCAGAAAAATCACCTCAATAAAACATTGGGAGCCTGATACCTAGGAGATGATTGTGTCATAGGTATTGAATCAATTGCATTCCTTGGGGAGATGCAAACTATTTCCTTATAGCACTGAAGATAAGAAGAATATATAACTTGTTTATTTTGACTGCTTTCATCATTCCTTTCATGCTGAGATGCTCTCCTATCAGAGGAGGTTCTGTTTTCTTGCTCTGACACTGGTCAAAACAATAGATACACTAAAGAGCTTGCAAATTTCCTGAAGTGCTGTGTTGGGGCCCTGATCATGTGCAAGGAATCCTATCCTTGACTCAGAGCCAGAAGACTCCCTAGGAACAAAGAAAGTCTACAAGGGGAGTGACCGAGAAGATTGAGATTCGCGGGCTTTTATGCGTTAACCAATCAGGACCGAGTATTTGTTGCGTAATCGGAAAACTATAACCAATGATAAGTTCACTCTTGCCGGATGTTTCCGGCCACTGGGACCAAAGGGTATATAAAGAGGTGTGAGAGGAGAAATAAAGGGATTTGAATCTGCACCACGTTGATGTGTACTTTCACCCCGGTCCACACCGTAAAAGCGGGCTCCGGCAGTGCTGTATGAATACACAAGCCTTCTGACCTATTTTCTGAGATTTTGTGACAAAATTCCCCTTTTCTTGTTTGTTTCTCTCTTATCCAGTCTTCATCCGGTGAAACATAAACACCTACCAAAATAATAGAATTTCATAGAGTGTTCAAATTAAAGGTGTCAGATTGGAAAAGCAACTTTGTCATTCATTTAGGTCCCACTTTTGTTAATACTCCCATGTCTTTTAACCAGCACAAGGAATTGAATAAAAAGTGTGCTACCAAGGAGAAGGGAATACTTTCTTCCTCAACCTTCCATTTTACCACCTCCTGCACCACAGGAGAGCACACTGGTGACTACTGTTTGGCTTCTTGTCGACTGGAATCCCAAGCCCTTTTCTTCATAGCTTCTATTTAGCTAGCCTGTCCTCAGTTTATTGTGTTGTATGGGGTTATTATGGTCCTGGTGTAAGACTTTGATTTGTCTTTGCTGAAATTCATGAGGTTCCTGTTGACCCATGTCTCCATCTTGAGAAGACCTCTCAGAATGGCAGTTCTGCTCTCTAGCATGTCAAATACTCCCCCAATTTGCTCTTGTTTGCCATTCTGTTGGGTGGGTATTCGATGCTGCCAGTAATTAATGAAGAATTTAGACAGAATCCGTGCCAGGATCAACCACCAAATAGTGCTGCAGATACCCATCTGCCTATTGGATTTTCAGGCTCTGACCATTAGGTCAACAAACCAGCAATTTTCCACTCACCTTGACTCGCAAAATCAAACTTCACAACCCATGAAGGCTATAAAGCAGATATGTTTACTACAGTGTCAGGTGCAAGGGGGCCAGCGCCTCCGAGCTTTCACTCTGTCTCTCAGACAGCACACATATAACCTATAAAATCATACATACACATGAGATTCCCAAGAAAGGGTCAGACTGTGCAAAACAGTTCAGAGAAATCATTATCATGTATCCCCTCCTCCAGGGGTATGCCTGGTCACATGTCTGGGTGTCCCTCAGAGGAAGGCTCTTCCTTTTGTTGTCCATTTGCCACTTTTGAGGCTAATTGCCTGCCAGGAACTGCACAACCTTCCAAAACCAGTTCCACCCGTTCCTTTGTGCCTCTCCCTCCAACTGCCTTTTGTTTCTGATGGTCGGTTAACTGCTTGACAATGTCACAGAACACCATGCAGCTTCCCCTTTTCTTTCTACAAAAGAATACCTAGTCAAGTATTTTAAGTACTTACCAATTTTTAATATCTGCTAAGATAAGCTTCCCAGCTTCTCTGTCTAGTGTTATGTCTGGCTAACAGGGCTCTATATATCTAAACACAAATTCCTTAAAAGTTGCCTGAATTGCCTAAATCTAGTAACAACCTTATATTCCACCTATCTGAAACATATCTCTTTAACTGAGCAGCATAGAATACCATGCTGAGGATCCTGCTGGAGCCATAGCAAACATCTGCTGCTGTGTCTCCCTCCTGATTCCTGGCAGGACAGAGCTGACTTCCCCAAGCAACCAGCACAAGTGAGCTGAGTTAGCCCGGGCTGCTTTTCACACCAACTGATATCAATCAATCCCCTATAAAAGGGGATGGTGGAGCAGAAGTAGGGTCTATGTGGTTTCAGGGCAGTTTAATTGTGGTTGGTCTTTGTGTTGGATGTAGTTATTAACTCATCAGGTCAGTAAGGTGCTCAGTGTTCTTATTGTATGTGTCTGTGTGAATTGTGCAGTAAGCTCTGTTATTGTTCCCCTCTTGAAGTGCTTGTCAGTAAATTGTCCTTATCCCAACCCACAGGGCCTTGGTCTGTTTTCTCCTGGTTAGAGGGGTGAGAGTGTTTTGTGGTGCTCAACCACAGCCTGGGGCTGAACAACAGTCTCCTGGTCCTTAGATCAAGTCATCTCTTCATGGAAAATAAATTGAGTTAATCAGTTGTGCTTTCTATTGTTGAGTCTGTCCTGCATCTTCCCAGTCATCTCCATTTCCTTGATGTGCCTGAAAATATTTTCCACAAAGATTTGCTCAAATATCTTCCTGAAAACAGAGGTTAGATTCACCAGTATGTAGTTCCCTGGATTCTCCTTTTTGCTTTCTCTCTTGCATGCTTCCCTCCCTCAGAGGCAGGCTAGGTGCCTCAGACTCAATTACACACCCTTCCACTTCCTTTCTATCCCCTTATAGTTGAATCAGACTCTTCTTTCAACAGGCCAGTAACTTACGGTGAGAAAAATGTCCGTTCACATGGACCTGTACTCCTAGCAGGGGATCTGTGACATCCTGATGATAGAGAAGGCTAAAGTGATAAATAGCAGATGGCTGATTTGGGATTTGGCCTCTGCTTGTGTGTAATAACTCTAGTGAAGCCTTTTATAGTTACTATTTTAGGGTCTCAGCTGGCTTCTGAAGGTGTAGGATTTTTTTCTATTATACACCATTTTGCTTGGATATGAGAAGTCTTTGTTTCAGATACAGTGAGATCCATCCTTTCTCACAGGCTTATAAGAGGATTGCCTTAAGTTTCCATACAGAATTAATTCCATGGCACCCTCCATGTTTCAAAGCATTAGGCATTTCAGTGAGCACAGTTGGTCCTAATTTGAAGAAACAAACTTTATAGAATTCAGACTTATGAAGCTGGTATGTTTATTCCAGTGCTGGGGTGCAAGGGGTCGGCACCTCCTAACTTGCACAAGTAGCAGTCAGTTATTTATTATACAAAGTGATGCATATACATAAGATTCCTGTGAAATGGTTCACAGAATGCCAGGAGTTGGAAGGGACCTTGAAAGACAATCTACTCCAACCCCCCTATCTGAGCAGGATAACCTAGGTTAAATCACCCAGGAACACTTCCAGATTTGTCTTGAATGTCTCCAAAGAAGGAGACTCCACAACCTCTCTGGGAAGCCTGTTCCAGTAATCCGTCTGTTTTACCTCACAGTAAAAGTTTTTCCTTATATTCACATGGAGCTCCCTATGCTCCAGCTTGGATCCATTGCCACTTGTTCTGCCGCTAACCAACACTGAGAAGAGCCTGGCTCTTCATCCTCCTGACATTCACCCTTTACATATTTATAAACATTAATGAGGTCACCCTTCAGTCTCCTCTTCTCCAAGCTAAAGAGACCCAGCACCCTCAGCCTTTCCTCATGGGAAGTTGTTCCACTCCCTTCACCATCTTGGTGGCCCTGCACTGGACTCTTTCAAGGAGTTCTATGTCCTTCTTGAGCTGAGTGGCCCAGAACTGGACACAATATTCCAGGTGTGGTCTCACCAGGGCAGAGTAGAGGGGAAGATCTACCAGCTCCCCCCTTCTAATACAACCCAAGATGCCATTGGCCTCCTTTGCCATTGCTCAGTCATCCTGCTGTCTACCAAGACTCCTATGTCCCTCTCCCCTCTGCTGCTCTCCGACATGCCAGTCCCCAACCTATACTGGTACCTGGGGTTATTCCCTCCCAGATGCAATATCTTACAATTGCCCTTGTTAAATTGGGTTCTCTGGGAGGAAGGCCCCCTAGTCTTCTTTGCACTGTCCTTTTCACCTTTGGTATGGATTGTTAAGCTGGTGACAGCAATGTTAGTCCATTCTGGTTTGTTTTGGTTAATTGCTTTACATTTATCTTTTATGTCTTAGTTTTTCTGATCTTGTTCTTGTCTTCTACATTATTTACTGACACTTTTTGCGCTATTTATATATAAAACATTGTTATCTATATCCTGTTTAAGCATAAACATCTGTTGGACTCATACTACCTTTGCTTAATTTTCTCTATGTTTCATTTGTTAACACAAATCCTCTGCTAAAATAAAATTTCTTACCTTTAAACCCAATGCAACAAAAGCCACCCCTCTTCCCCCAACCCCGATCAAAGTTCCCAAGAGTTTTCCACAGGTTTCCCATCTCTAGTATTAGTCCTATTAAATGTGCTTGCACACACAGGTGATAATTTCATTTTATGAAATATCTTGTTACACAAGAGATAATTAAGGAGACTGTCTGCTGGAAACTCAGTGAGGACTAATCAGTTTTATCCTACTAATCTCTGAAAGGAGTTTACTTGTAAAGTCACACTCCCTTGTACAGGCAGGACCTGGACATATCATTTAAATCTCTTACCTTATTAAGAAGAGGTTTAATCTTCTTATTTTCTTAGGTGTACCTTAAATATTTGCTTCTATCACATTCCATCTCTCAGTTTGCAGGATAAACAGTTATTAATGTGGTGGATTTGAAATATGGCCTCTTTAAGAAGCAGCTAGAAGCTTCTTAAGAGTCCAACAAAGTAAATACCAGCTGGGTTCCCAAGGCAAAACTCCCAAACTCCATTGCTGACAAGGCCAGCTGGGCCAATCAGCGATGGTTATTAGACCTCTGTGAATCACATTTTAGAGAGAGAAAATGTAAACAGATGCATTTTGCTGACAGAGAAGGGAGTGAGAAGATGTAAGAAACTTTGCAGATACCAGGATTAGTGAAGAAGAGGGGAAGGAGGCACTGAGAGAAGATTCCTTGTGGTCTGTGGAGAATACCATGGTGGGGCAGGTGTACCCCTGCAACCCATGGAAGATGAAGACACTCCACTTGTAACCTATGGAGAGGCACCTGGGCCAGGCAGGAGCCCACCATGGAGCAGGTGGAGGAGTATGGAAGAATCTGTGACCTACATTGCAGTAAGCCTCTCTCAGCACCTGCAGCCTGTGGAGAGAGATGAGACAGAGAAGGAGACATGTGCCAGAGCAGGTTTGCTGGGCAAGGTGGGGGTGTGTGTGCTTGTGGCTGTGGGGGACCAGAGTGGGGCAGTCTGGGACTGAGAGGCATTTTATGAGTTTGTAGATGTGACCCACACTGGGACAGTTGGTGAAGAGCTGAGGCCTCATGGGAGAGGAGTCACAGGAAGCAGGTCATGGAGGACTGTCTCCCATGGTTGGGACCCCATGCTGGTGCAGGGAAAGAGTGTGAGAAATGCCCCCTAACCCATCCTTCTTCCCAAGGAAAACATCTCATGAGGAGCTCACTGAAGCCTCCATTATCTATTTCCCCCCGCTTTCCCCTGTGCCAACCTGGGGAGGAGAAAATCATGAATAAAGTTCAGTCTGCAAAGAAGGGAGGGGTGGGGGGGTGGTGTTTTAAGAGCTGTTTGTACTTCTCATTATCCAACTCTGGGTTCTCTGTGTTTCTGTAGTGTAGTGTAATAAATTAGAGAGTTTTCTTTCCTTTCTTCTGTGTTGAGTCTGTTTTGCCCATGATGCTAATTGTGGGATGATCTCTCCCTGTCCTTATCTCAATTACAAAGATTCTCAATAGATATTTTCTCCCCTGTCCAGCTAGAAGAGGGGACTGATAGAGTGGCTTTGGTGGGAGTCTGGCCTCCAGCCAGGGTCAAACCATCACATTAAGTTATGGAGTCAAAATTTATTTTTACTTCATGTAAACCCTCCTACTCTCTAGCAACTTGCTCTGCAGCAAAGGGACATCCAAAATCAGTCTTTTGTTAGCTGCTTTTCTGTATCATGTCAGTCTTCACCCTACTGCTTCAGCCTGCTCTTTGAAAAGCAGAATCTCTCTTGTTTTTCTGTAGAATATTTGACACTCAAAGAGGCACTTTAGCAGGTTTTGGTTTTCAGACTGTTTCCGTGGAAATCGCTGTTGATGTAGCCGCAGCCTGTCATGCTGCTCCAATATTTGCTGAACCTGTCAGAGCAGCAGCTAGTGCTTTCACAGCCGCATGTGGGGTTATTTCCTCAGGCGGCCGCCGCCATTATGTTTTCCCTTTCTGCTGTGGGCAGGCTAGTCCCCAAGTATAGTATCGTTAACCGGTCTGAGTCCTCCTGAAACCTCTGTTGGAGCTTAGGAAGTATCTCCTATGGTTGCATTCCAGCTCACAAGTACAGATGGGTTCCTGAAGATAGTCTCTCAGATGCCATAAAAATGCGATGTGGCTTTAATTGCAGTCAATGTTTATATAGCCTCCAGATGATTAGTGGGATTCTTTAAAATGTAACAAATGAAAGGAGAACATTTGAAGAAAGGTAAAGCTAAAAGAAAACCAACAAAACACCTGTAAAAGTCCTAGCAATGTCAGCACAATTTGTCATAATTCCTTCCTAAGAGAGATGACAAAACACACAAAAATGCCCTGCACTGTTGCTATACAGAAATTAAATATTTCTCTGTGAAGGAAATTACAGGTGTTTTCTATCTAATGGCAGTGCAGAGTTGTTGAAAAAGCACTTATGCTTCTTCATTTGCATTTTAAGACCCTGAAGTGTCAAAATGCTCTTTGACTATTTGATTCACCTTTGCAAAGAAGGGAAAGAAGACACAACTCTTACATGTCTGGCATTTTTACAGCTCAAATTATACTTCTCTGCAGTGATAAATCCAAACTACAAATTATATTTGGTCAAATTGATTTCTGTGACTTGGTGATGCCAGGCAGCAGGACAGAGAACCTTTCACAAACTGGGTCTGTATGTAAAAAGCCCTAATCAAAACAATAGTATGCCATTTCTCTTGCATAAGGCACTCATGCAAAAAATTAGATATCATTATGTGTCTTCATGATGAGAAATAAATTATGTTTCCACCTACCTACTCCTCCCGAACTATGGAGTGGATCATGTAATGACAGTGTACAACCAGAGAAATGAGATTAAAGAAAATTGACCCTTGCAATACAACGTGTGGTGATGTAAGGATACTGAAGAAAGCACTCCTAAGTGCTGTTTCTCCTGAAAAAGCTGTTGTATCATTAACTGTGACAGGATGTCTTTTGGAAACAACATAGCAGCACATCCACAAAGACTCTTAGCAGCCAGAAGTACTGCCTATGTTTTTTAATAATTTAAACTATTTTTGTGTGTGTGCACCTGTGTATTTTTTTTTTTGGCTGTTACAACTTGCCCATAAAGATCTGCTTTGTTTGTAAACAAAGGTGAAAAAGTCTGTTTGACATCTGGGGTGTCTGGAATCCTAAACTAAAATTTAACTGTAGTTATATCACAAATATTTTTAAGTTACATGTTGCAAACAATATGGTTCATAGTGTAAAGGTCATTTTCTTCCACTAAAGAAGGCCTTCAAGGAAACAAAGATGGTAAGAGAGGACAACATTCAGGAATTTAAGCCTGGGTTCACCTCATTTAAGGAATATGATTGAACTAAATTCAGAACTGAAGTACTCTGTGTTCTCCGTAAAATTAGTGGAATGACAGAGACATTTCCAGAGACTGCATCAGGTCTGGACTGATATTTAAAGCTAACTTATTACTGTTGAGAGAACTCAGTATTACCAAGTTCCAACACAGTTTTCTCAGGTACATGCAATTGATTCAGAGGAATCTGGCCTAGTTGTTATATTTATATGAGTAAAACTATAAGAAATTTATAGACTTTGCTTCTCGCACAAATGAGTTTGTGTAATGTAAGGAATCTATGGGATTCTGTATACAATATCAAATACTCTGAAAAAGGTATGGAGTGCTGTATAATAGCAGCTGGGAAGACAAACTCTAATTAATATAAGCCCCCAATTTGTTTAAATCCCCAATCTGGAAAGGGCTGCAAGGTATCTGAAGTACTGACACAATCAGTAGAGAGCGTAAGTATTAAGTATCCATGGAAAACCACCATTCACAATTGAAATGAATGGACAACAAAAACTAATTTGCTTTCCTAATAACATTTGCTCATGATGATGATACAGCCATAGTCATATTAAAAGATTCTGAATGAAAATGCAACCCTTGCTAATAGAAATATAGCTATGAAAAAGAAGCCATTCAGAGGGCATACTGTGTGAAAATATGATATATTCCATGTCTTCGGTGTCACTGTTAGTACCACTCACATATGTAAATATGATATATTTGGCCTGAATTTCTTTTGAATTAAAAAGTGAAAAAAGCGCTGATTTGCAGAATCCTGTCTGTCTTGTGTTTCAGGCTCAGACTAGCTGAAAAACACACTGAAATGCCATTGATGCGATTCTAATGGAGTTATTTCTGGAGTTGTTTTTCATTAGATTGATACACTTATTTCCCTTCTTTCTGCATTCTGGAAAATGTGCAAACTAGTCCAAAACTGTTGTGTCTTATTAAGCCATGGTTTAACTAAAGAGCTTCAGCAATGCTCATGAGATTCTACATCTGATTCCAATTGTAACAGTGACCAAGAGAATCAAGATTTGCACAAATGTCTTTGTTCACAGAATAGCCTAAATAAATATCCTGGATGCTACATCAGCCCTGAAACAGCTGATGTTTTATAGAAAGTACATTATGCCTTCAGCTGAAAATATCAATGTATTAAAACATTGCCTGAATGTCAATCAGGTCTATTTTCTGATTTCTGTGAGTAAAAGTAGGGATTAGCCCTTCATTCATGTGTTTAGCTGTGTAGTATTATCACACAGACTCATCAGTGAAGGATCAGTGCTTTGTTCTACAAACACAAGGGAAAAGAAGGCCTTTGCTACAAAGAATTTATGATGTATTTTTGTGATGCAATATGTGCATGTCATATCACCTAGGAAGAGAGAAAAGTCAGAATAATATCTCTATGTAGTTCATGTATTATCTTTATATGATACACTGTCTCTGTTGGCCAGCTATGACACAGCTGGAAGCTTTCCAGTAGAAGGAGATCTGGATTTAAACATAGAAATTACATTAAGGTCCTCATTCATAAATATGAAGTAAGAAGGGAATTAGCTGTGTTTCCATGTCAGCATGTTGGGCTAGCTGAGGCTGCTATGAGGGCATGAGAGCAGATCGTAATTATCGGGACAGTGATTAAGCTCTTAGCTTTGACAGCCAGGACTTCATTACTAATTGTAGTCCTTCACTGAGGGACAGACCTGTGGAGCAGGCATGCAATAGACAATCACACGAAAATTCTGCAGGGAGAATATATCCCTAAAATGGAGGTTTTGTCCCCAGATAATAATATAAGTAATTCAACATGAACAACTTTATTTGTACATATCTTCAGCCAGTTCCTCATAGAGCTTCTACCCACCCTTGGATGGCTCCCCAAGGGAAAATGTGAGCGTGCATGAAAAGCAAACAGATCAGAGGTCTTGATGTAGAACAGAGCCATGAAGCTGTCTCAGTGTACTTCATGAAACCAACTATCTCCCAGTTTAATTAAGTGAACACGGCTGTGTTTCCTAACATTCATGAAGATAATAAAATCCCTTGGTTTCAGATGCTGCCTTCATAGCACCAGAGGATCACTGCCTTGGAAACTCTAGGGCATTACCATAAGTACAATTGGAAAAGTAGCTTTAGGCTCACCAGCAACAGTAGGATTCAGGTCAAAATCAGATCCCAGAGTACCTTAGGAAAGAAGAATGACCCCAGTGGAGTGATGATTATTTTATTTTAAATCAGGCAAAGGAACCCTGGAAGCACAGTGCAAGTCTGTGAGCTACACAGTAATGGAAAGCAATCAAAAAGTTTTGCACCCTTCATGTTTCTCCTCCCTTGTTCAGTTCTGCTGGCCTTTAAGATCATGGACACATGGGGTTTTTTTTCATAGAGTCATGGAGAAGAATCACACAATGGTTCAGGATGGAAGGGGCCTTAAAGATCATCAAGTTTCAACCACCATTCCATGGGCAGGGATACTTCTCTCTAGACCAGGCTGCTCAAGACCTCATCCAACCTGGCCTTGAACACCTCCAGGGAGGGGGCAGCCACCACTTTCCTGGGCAACCTGCACCAGGACCTCACCACCCTCATTTTTCCGTGCTTTGGGATTCATCATCTCCTACTATTTGGATGTAACAACTTTAATCCTGTTAATATCAATAGTACCAGAGACAGGATTATGGGCACTGCATTTTATATGATCTATAAAAATATTTATATGATCTATAAACTCATGCAATTGTTATTTATTCTCTGAAATGTTAGCATTCACTTTTACCATTAGAGGGCTGTATTGTTTGTTATTTTTTCATCTGTTTGTATACTTGTTAGTATCTGTCAAAAGCTACCTGTAATAACATAACCATGACGTATCCAAGTGTTTTGCCCAATAAATGGTGTGTGTCATGTTCACCACCAGTATCAGGGCTACAATAGAAGGAGGTAAAGCAGTAAGTGTTCCATGAAATCCCTTGGTTAACCTCAGAGGTTATTCCTGCCACTGCTGATGACTCAGGAGTCATGATTGGCCTACTTTCTCAAGGGGAAACAAATAGACTTTTACAGCAAACTCTGAAAAGGAAGTCTCAGAGACAAAATCTGTTCCCACTTAAGTCGGGGAGGAAAAATGCCACTGAATTGGGCTCAGAATTTCTCTTGCTTCTGTAAAAGCCAGTAGGGGAAACTACTACCACTAGCTGAGGAAATCCAGATGAAACCTTGCATGTAAACACATTTATCTGTAACTTCCCAGTTTAGCCACATTACCACATTTTCTGATATATTTGGAGTACTGACAGTCAGCATCAGATAGGGGAAAATATTGAACAGGGAGAGGGAAGAAGGAGAAGTATTGCAATGATTTGTACTTTCAATAAAGAGCAAATCATGCTTTCTGCTTGTGAGGTCTGAGGTTCAAAGAAATCTGGAATGCATTCATACAGAAAGATAGATATTTATTATGAATTAGGGTTGTGGTTTTTTGTCTTCAAACCAGAAGTTCTCTGGCTAAATAATTTTCTAATGTTCTTGGAGTTTTTATCTGTCAGTGGCTGTACTGTTTTTTCTGACCATTAGGACATTGCGGTTCAGTTATCACTGTCTGATAGAGTGAAACTTTTTTTACAAGTGCAGTTAGCAGAGATGTTCATTTGTTAAAACTTGATATATACATTTACAAATTGAAATGAAGAAGTTAGCTCTTTCCGAAGTTTCCTGAGTAACCATTTATACCAAATCCAACTCTGTAAAACACCTGGTTACATTAGAAGAAAAAATTATTTGATATTTGCTATTATAGTGAGCTTGCTGGGCTTTGCTAATGACTTGCCTCACGCATCCAGATTAGAAAACGTCAGACCATTGACTGACTGTTCTGAGCAGTCAGTACCAAAACAGCACTCCACTGTATTACTGGGCTTCAGGGGACATTTTCAAAGACGCAGATGGCACACAGACACTAACTTTCATTAACTGGACTAGAAATTGTTTCAGAGGTTAGGGACATTAGGGGTCTGACGCTATATATCAGGAGAAAAGTCTATCAAAATGCCTTGTTAACGAGGGCACACACATGAAAGATTATCATAACTCTTCATGAATAAAGCTACTTTCTCAATTCAGAAAATCCTTTAAAGACATGGTTATGCCCACCTGATGTTCAGTAAGCCATTTTAGGAGAACACAGAAGCCATCTAGAGATGCATAAATGTTGGAAAAAATAGAAAGTAAAACCTTGATATTCTAAAATAAAATAAAATAAAATAAAATAAAATAAAATAAAAATCATATTATGTTAAAATGGATCTTTAAAGGTCATCTAGTCCAACTCCCCTGCAGTAAGGACATTTTTACTAGATTAGATTGCTCAGAGCCCCATTAAGCCTCACCTTGAATGTCTCCAGGAATGGGGCCTCCACCACCTCTCTGGGCAATGTGTTCCAGTGATCTACCACAATCATGTTGAAGAATTTTTTCCTAACAATAAGTAACTATGTGTAGAAAAGGCCTAGGAAGCATACAGATCTCCACTGAAGGCTATGAGTAAATGGACGAAGAGAGGACATCAAGCTACCTGTTGCCCTTTCTAATTCCTAATATTAGACTATGAAATAAGAAAAACAGCTTTCAGAAAACAACACACAAACCTAATTTACCTTCCTAACATCTAGACCACAACATATCTACTATGAACCATGGTATTTATTTATTTTTATGCACTATAGCCACACAGTAAGGGGGGGG
>VXBZ01000013.1:521413-540486 GCA_013399135.1 Heliornis fulica
GGGGAGGGAGGGGGCGGACAGGACACGACAACAGCCAAAAAAACAAAAAAATCAAGGAATGTCCCTTTTATTTTTTGCCTAAAGACAAATTTATTTTTAATTTGCTTTCGACTGACAGAATATCAACATATGGATTAACTCCCTCTTGTCATTGTTGGCAGGAATGTTAACATGTCCTTTTAACACTTGTTGCGTCACCCCATTACTTACTCCTATAGAGAAAATGTTTGTGAACAGTTGATGGAAAAATTCTGCCAGAACTCACACACGGAAATTTATTTTGATTAGTTTGTTGTGACAAAAAGCCCATCATTAATATTTCTGACCTACTAGTAAAAGACAAGAATATATATTTTTTTAACTATCATGAACATTGTGATTATCAGGAAAAAAAAAACCCTCTCAGTAAAATCTTGCTAAAATTTTCCTAGTAATTACATCTACTTCATCTACTTTTATTTTTTTGCATTAACCTCTAACCTACAACTTTGAATTTTAGCCACAGTTCAGGATCCCAATGTGTCAAGTGCTATAGGTAGTAATGCTGTGGACATACAAACCTGTTTTTTGCTCAGGGCAGCTAGAATTAAACTACATGACAAACCAGATGGACAGAAACAGATGGGAGGAGTAAAGCAAAACAATGAGACAACATTTGTGGGTGTGCTTGGCTTCTGATCTCGGTACACCAAAAAGCCCACCAATCTTCACTTTTGTAAGCACCACATCACAGAAGAATGGTGGCTTAAGTGGTGGTTTGAAAGGAAATAAGAGAAACTTTGATGGACGACTGTAGGAAATAAAAGTTTCCAGAATTTAATTCCAGAATTTAATATGAGTGTGATGGAATTTGGCCTTAAAGACCACCTGGAGGAGGGAAATGACAACTTGATTCTGCAGTAAGACCTAAAGAGCTTGAAAAGTTAAAAAAAAATTACTTTGTTTGATGCAACACAGAAGGGGAGAGAAATTGCAAAGTGTGATAGTCAAAGTGATGGAGTAGGAAAATGACCTTAGCAACATGCACACTGACAGAGGAAAACTGCCTTTGACAGGAACAGACAACACGATGCCTCAGCAACTGAATTGTAAGATGTCAAAGCTTTAAAAATTTAAATGGAGAATAAAACCATATCTGCAGTCCTCTGCAAGCTCCCACCACCACTGAAAAAGAATCTGTCACATTTAAAAATAGGTTTTACATGCTACCCTTAAAATGCACTCTAAAATAAAGATTATATCTATATTACAAACCTAAAAGATCAGTTGCATTTGCAGTAGTGCAGAAAAGAGATGTCTCGGGGCTGAAAGACAAAGATGCACTTCTGAGGAAAAATATGCCAGGAAGCATGTTCACTTCTCTGTAGCGAAAAGAGGAAAAGGGGAAGATAGAAGAACGAGGAAGACAGGCTACGCAGTGAGGTCATTGTCACAGGTAATGGAATTAGGGGAAGGTGGTCCAGAAATATCTGGTTTTAATAGCTAAATTTCATAGTGTAAGAAAAGGAAGACAAAACAATGCAATGACACGCTGGTCAGGTTCCACTTGGGAGGCTGAGCAGTCTACCTTTGGAACAAGTCAAATACTCGCTGCACTGAGTGGGGTCTTGTAGATAGCGACAAGGTGATGGATGGTTGTGGTGAGAAAAATCCTCTGAGTGGAAGAAGAGTTGTTAACTGGGGAACAAAGAAAAAAATGTATTAAATGTGTTCTGGCATTTATTCCGTAAATGCTCTGAGTGCAGAAAGAAGACCCAGGGGAAAAGGCAATGAGAATGAACAGGTTTTGACTCTAGCACAGACTACAATGGGGCAGAAAAGCAAATATTTAAGTATGAAAGAAAGCAAAATCCTGAAAACTATATTAACAAAGGAAGGAGAATAGAAGGGAAATTGGGAAGAAGAGCAAACTTACACAAGGTTAAACTGCAAAGAGTGGGAGAAAAGATAGTTGATGTCAAGAGACAAGTAGTTAGCTGTATGACCTTAGGTGAGCTACTAGCTGAAGCCTTAGTAAAAAATACCTAAACTAGAAATATACTTAGTGCTTGCCTGTGAGAAATATCAAGGGGTCACTGGCAGAAGATAGACACCTTATAAACTAGAGTCCTTATGAACAAGACTCTTTCTGACAGGACAGCAAGCAAATATTACATAGTATATTTTTGCCTACAGCACAAGAGAGAGACTCAGTATGGTATAAAAGCCATGAGTCCTGAACTGCTGCAAAGGTCAAAAAGTAAGTTTAGAAAAACAATGAAAAATTCATCAGGAGTCCAGTATTAAGAGAAATATACACTGGGGAATGGAAAAAATGTATTTTAGAAAAATGTAACTCTGTTCTCTTTTATTGCAGTCCACATAAAAGGGACAGGAAAGGAATATTTTAAGATTAAACATACAAGACTAACCTAGGCAGCACTAGTAAGTGTCATCTTAATATTTCTGGATCTCACACTCATTGCGCAAGAGTTTATATTTGGAATGAAATGTGACTCAGAATGAATTAATGGCATCTGAGGTAGGTATAAAAGTGCTTCAAAAAGGAGAAGACAGGGAAGGAAAACAGTGCTGCTCAAATTCCTTGGGATGAGAACATATCTCCCCATGTATAACAAGTCTCACCTGTTGGGATGAGGTAGCTATCAGAGTTTTCAGAAGTGAGTTCTAAATCTTCTCAAATCCCCAAACCTAGCTACTATCCTTCACTACCTGGGTGGTTTAGAACCAATAGATGTCCATGATTATTTCAAATTCTTATAATATATTTTCCTTTGGTACTTGTCTGCATTCAGGATCAGCTACCATTTTTGTCACCATCATTTTAAGCCCTGTGTAGCATATTTTGCATCATTTTCTTGAATCATCAGGTGGGGTTTGCACATAAATACTGGAAGGGAGAGGAAAAAAGATGTGGAGGAAGGATAAAGATCTCTATCTTATTGAAAATATTACACAAAAATTTACAATTTATTCAAGATTCTTTAGATGTTAATCACAGTACCTAAATCTGAATGTTTCCAATGACAATGAGCAGGTGAGGATGATTGTAGTGATCTGACCCCGGCTGGGGGACAGACTCCCACCAAAGCTGCTCTATCACTCCCCTCTTAGCTGGACAGGGGAGAAAATATCTATTGAGAGGCTTTGGAGTTGAGATAAGGACAGGAAGAGATCATGCTGCAATTAGTGTCATGGGCAAAACAGATTCAACACAGAAGAAAGGAAAGAAAACTCTCTAATTTATTACACTACACAGACACAGAAACCAGAGTTAGACAATGAGAAGTACAAACAGCTCTTAAAACACCAGCCCCCACCCCTCCCTTCTTTGCAGACTGAACTTTATTCATGATTTTCTTCTCCCCAGGATGGCACAGGGGAAAGGGGAAAGAGGGGGAAATAGGGAATGGAGGCTTCAGTCTTCGGTACAGTTCATCATAAGTTGTTCTCCTTCTTGGGCGGGGGGGGGGCATTTCTCTCATCCTTTCCCTGCACCAGAGTGGGGTCCCACCCACGGGTGACAGTCCTCCACAACCTTCTCTACATGAGTCCTCTCCCACAGGGCCTCGGCTTTTCACCAATTGCCCCAGTGTGGGTCACTTCTATAAACTCATGGAATGTCTCTCAGTCCCAGACTGTTGACCCCAGCCTGGTCCCCCTCAGAGTCACAAGCCCCCCCCAGCAAACCTGCTCCAGCATGGACCTCCTTCTCTCTCTCTCTCTGCCTCTTATCTCTCTCCACAGGCTGCAGGTGCTGTCAGGGGTTTGCTCCAATGTAGGTCACAGATTCTTCCCTATTCCTCCACCTGCTTCATGGTGGGCTCCTGCCTGGCCCAGGTACCTCTCCATGGGCTACATGTGGGGTCTCTTTGTCCTTCATGGGCTGTGGGAGGACACCCTCTTCACCATGGTATTCTCTACAGGCTGCAGGGAATCTCTCTCAGTGCCTCCTTCCCCCCTTGACTGACCTTGGTGTCTGTAAATTTTCTTATATCTTCTCATTCACTTCTCTGGTGGCAAAATGTGGTTGTTTGTGTTTTTCTCTCTCTAAAATGTGACTCCTAGAGGTGCTGTGACCAGTGCTAGTTGACCCGGCCGGCCTTGTCAGTAAGAGGATTTGGGAATTTGGCCTTGGGAGCACAGCTGGGATTTGCTTTGTTGGACTCTTAAGAAGCTTCTAGCTGCTTCTTAAAGAGTCCACATTGCAAACCCTCCACACTGATACTTATTTTTAAAATAATTTCTTCAACCATTTGATTAAAATTCCAGTGGTATCTGTTTCATTGAGCTAATATTGATGGACTTGAAAAATCTCATTCTCAATACTAAAAGGAATTGTGCAGCCACACTTCACAGCCTGTCGCCTATAAAGGATCTGTCTGTCTGCCCTGATTTTAGCCATGCACAGTTAAATGGTCAATCTTTAAACTGCTTTTCTAGACTACTATAATTTCTGGAAATGGAAAGATACCTTCTCTGCTCTGCTGTGGCACAGAAATTGTTCTCGGGGACTCCCAGAGTATTAGACTACTCTTGTGTGATTCGAATACCAAAGGTTTTGGGCTATGACTTCTGTAATGTGTAGGCAATTATCATAGTTTAACCTGGCAGGTAGCTAAAGTAACCACACAGCTGTTTGCCATCTACTTCTTCCCACCTCACCACGGAGGGAAGACATTTACCATCTTTTGAGGGCATTTATTTATTTCAAAGCCTTAGAACACTGCAACTATCCAAGGAATGCAAAAGGTCAATTCCATATTGATTAAGTTGCGTGATGGGGTACAATGTGGATGTAATGCTTTCTGATGTGCTCTGCTGAAAGCATTGGTTCTGTGAAGATAAATGCCCACTGTATTCATTTTATGTTACTTTCCCACTTTCTACTTCAAGCAGTTTCTAGCTACAGAAGTGACATAGATCTCTATCCATTACTACCTTGAAAATCTGATCTAAAGCTCTGTGAACCTGGAGGCAGTGCTCACTAAATTGCTATTAAAACCCATATGAGGAATTGCATAATCATTTAAAGACTGTTCTATTTGCCAGTGACCTTTTCAGCATTGGAACTAGTTGTTTGTTTGGCAATGATTTTTGCTAGAATAATCTTCAATACCTGCACGCACCCTTTATTTAGCAAGAGCCCTGGTTTATTCTTTTCTTTCCATAGCCCTGTCATATTGAACTTTGCTCTGCAGGGTAGACGGCTTTAATACCACCAATATCACTGAGACGTTGGATATATTGTTAGTCAACTACGAAAAGTTGTTTGTAGGTGCAGCTAATGATACACTAACAGTGGTGTGCAGTGACAGTAAAATTATGCACTTATGAAGCAGTTCCAGAAGCAATATATTGAGTAGCAGCTTCAAACCCTCAAAATTACACAGAGCCCTGCTGATATTAAACCTTACTAAAAAAAGATCAGATGCAACATATCTGGGTGAGTGTGTGAAACACAGGATTGTGCCAGGATAGTTTCAATGCTTTACATATGATTCTGCAGGGTTTTTTTCTTGCTAGCCGCTTCAAGGAAGCAGTCAGAAGAAGTTAAGCCTGCAGTAGGTACTGAGCTATGCAACATCTCAATCTCATCCTCCACTGACGGTCCTTCATCTTAGTCACCAAGAGAGTAAAAAGCTTATTAAAATAACTGTTAGCCTTTTTTTTGCCTGAGATTCTACAACAGCAAGGAGTGCTATATTCCTTCTGAAATCGTCTGAAGGTTCCCTGGCCGTGGGACTGTCCTTGCCAGAGGCATCAGAATAAATCAAAACCCCAGCTACACTCAGAGTTCAGATCAAGACCTTTCTTTTTACAGGAATCTTTTAGCAGTAACGGAAGATGAAGTAAAGAGAAAAAATGGGTTCCAGTTATAGTTCAACTTCCCCCACACCCCACCCCGACATATCTTTAAAACTGAACTTACTGACACTGCAGTACATTTAAATAGTGAGAAAGACCCAGTGACACAGTTTTGCAGAGGGTGTTCTGAAGGAGAGCAGATATTGTATTGCAATTATACTAACAAAGTTGGTCTCTCCAAATATACAGGAATAATTGCCATGCATGTTTACAGTAGTCTAAAAAGAGAACTAGTCTACTCATCCTTTCAGACATGTTACGGCATTCTTTGAAAAATAGACAAAGATACCCATTATCAACCCTGTAAATAAATCTGTAAAAACCTTTTCCAAGTGTGGAAGCCCAATTTATCTTGTTAAAATATACTTCTAGGTAATTTAAACAAGTGGTTGTCCTCATCAGAGAGATAGGGAATGAAATAATTTTGGTGGCTTTCATTGCTCTAATATGGATTTTTTTGAGCTGAAGTCTGAAACGGAAGTGCCCCAGCCTCCAAGGCAAAAGAATACTTAATACAATGCTTTCAGACTTAAAAAAAAAGCTTTGCTGACATTATCTTACTAAGTCTTCCAGTACTTTTTCCTGGAAAGCTAAAAAAGAAAAAAAATCTCTGCATGGGAAGATAAAGTGTGCTGTGGAGGACAAGAGGTCAACCAGGAGAAGATGCCTTTGAAATACTGTTTGCAAGTGGCTCCTAACCTATTCTTCTCTGACAGACTTTCATTTAGATGAAAATCAGTTAAATAAGTAACTCCTACTCCATAAGCTGTGTGTACAGCTTTAAATTCATTGATTTATCTCAGGCTATAATGTTACATAGATGTTGCACTCAAATCTGTGTTGACCAAGTACCTCAACACAAACTCAGCTCAGTTCCAACAAAAAGTAATGTACTTGCACTGTTGTAAAGATGATCTTTGAAATTGCTATTGTTATTAGACTGTAAAAACACATTATAGTGTTATCATAACCATTTAAACTTTCTGCATTCATTTAGTAATATTCAATTTGGTTTTAAGATTCTTGGGTTTCCTCTCTATTTTTCAACCCATGCATTGTTTTGACATGAAAATTAGGTTGGGATTCACTTCAGAAAAATCCCTTTTTCCCTACCAATGGATAGATCTGTATTAGTATCTCATTTCCACATCAAAACTGTAGTGCACAGGAATTAAAAATTCTATTCCAATGGTTTGAAATAGTGTCCAAAATGTGTCTGGTTTCTGTAAAAATGTCTAAATATATATGAAGAAATTATCCCAGTCAGCTGAAAAAGTGTCTTGACACATGGCAGTCATTACTGGTAGGTGTTGTGACATTGTTTGCACAAGCCTCATACTTTGAAGCTATTTCTGTGGAAAAAACCACAACTATGTCCATTACCTGTGTCCGTAAATCAATGTTTTTTCAGAAGGGTCAGAGGAAGGATTATATAACTTGGTATCTTCTGTTTTAAGAGAAAGAAGGCAAACTTCAGTTCCTTCTGATACTTTCCTCAATGTCTTAGACCCTGACAGCTAAATCTGATGGGATTTATTTTGCATAGAAGGAATAGATGGTTTGCATTGTGGAGACTATAAAAAAAAAACAAGTGACTCGATACATTCCAATAACAGGAAGAGATGGAAAGTCAGTTTCTGAAGCATGACAATTACTGGATGCCCTGGATCAAGGGTACCCTGCCATCTTCTTTTCTGCATTCTCTTCTCACAAGCAGAGTTCTGCTAGGCTGCTATTATGCACATCTTAAAACCTGACCAGGACCACTATCTGGGGCAAAAAATGTCCCCATTTTTCACATCATCCATTTTCAGGAAAGTGCTGTCTTCCCATTATCTAGACTAACACAGGAGAGAAGACCATGGTGAGACACTTGCCAGGGGCTGGGCAAAGCCAAGAGGAGCTACCTAGTGGAGCAGGAGGTCACAACAGTATTGCAGACCCAAACCCTTTGAAAGCAAGCCAGTAGAAGATTGATACAGATTCTTTCTTGCTATTAGACAGAGCAGTGTAGTAAACATGTCTGGTTCCCTTCATTCCCATCAGCAGTACCAAGAATTTGTATCATGGAAAGGATACTGCAATCAGGAAATTGAAGGTTCAACATAATTGGAAGTATAGGATCTGGCCACTTATTTTTTAGATGAAATAGCCAAGGTGGTGAAGGTTGGGGAGAAAAAACAACAAACCCAAACAACTACCACCAATATTTTAGCAAGGCAGTAACTGAATTAGAAAATACATGAAGTAGCAAAGCTCATTTTCATAACAGAAGAACAAAAAGCAGGCAAAAAGAAAAGGAAGTGAATCTCTGCTCATGCAAAACAATGTCATTTGACTGTAACTGCTCTATATTTCAAAGCAGCAAGAGAACCTCTGCTGTAACAATAAACTGAATAAAAGAGAACATCGGAGACAAGTAAGTCACTTAGAAAATTAGTCCTCACCCTTTCTAAAGCGTTTTGCATTCTGCTTGGAATTCATTATGTGCAATGTCACATATTATTCTGTACTTCTTCACAAGACAAAAAAACATTTATTTTCATATTTATGAAATGTTATTTTAATTTATTCTATTGCTCTCTTACCAGCGTTTTATTTTCTTATGCCTCGAGAATTTCTGTTTTCTCACTGATCTTTTTCCATGACCTATTTCACTCAGTATTCCTTTCTTCCAGTTAAATAGAGAAATGAGTTTTACCAGGAAACAGAGGTGAAGTAGTCCTGGGGTTCTAATTCCATATATCTCTATCTGGAACTACAGGAGAAAAGACAAAATGTTTTCTGTCAATATCTGATGTTTTCCTTAGTTGGTATCATTCAGTTCTGACTTCAGGTCTTGATTGTGAAATAAGCTCAGCACATCTGGAAACTAGGTTGTTTTAATATCTGCTCTCTCTAGTTACCAACAAAGTACAAAGAGATGGAAAAAGAAATGCTTCGTACCACTTATTCTTCTCGGACTTGAACACTGTATTCTACCTGCAACCCTGATATTTGTTTTCTCCCCTTTTACAGTTAAGTGGCTTCACAGCCCTTTTTCCAATCCATTTTTACTGCGATCATTCAATCAGTCGCTTTCATCTATATTTTCTTCTGACAATTTCCAATGCAAATCTATTAATCTCCACATTGAAGTTTGTCTTAACATTTGAACCAGATTTGATGAAAGATGCATGAGAAGAAAGAGTGATAGGAGTACCTCTCCAGGCTAAACAAATCTGATAGTCCATGAATTATATTAGGATTACTTCAAGTTTAATAATTAGCTGCAATTCTCAAGTAACATGTAATCAAAACTGTCCTGGATTAATCTCCAAGAGACTATGATGGTGAAGGGTCTGAAGGGTCTAGAGAACAGGCCCTACAAGGAGCGGCTGAGGGAGCTGGGGTTGTTTAGTTTGGAAAAGAGGAGACTGAGGGGAGACCTTATTGCTCTCTACAACTACCTGAAAGGAGGTTGCAGTGAGGTGGGGGTTGGTCTCTTCTCCCCAGTAACAGGTGACAGAACTCGAGGTAATGGCCTTAAGTTGCTCCAGGGAAAATTTAGGTTAGATATTAGGAAGAACTTCTTTACTGAAAGAGTCATCAAGCACTGGAACAGTCTGCCCAGAGAGGTGGTTGAGTCCCCATCTCTTGAGGTGTTTAAAAGACGGGTAGATGCTGTGCTTGAGGACATGGTCTAGGGGTAGACTTGGTGGCGGTGGGTTAATGGTTGGACCAGATGATCTTAGGGGTCATTTCCAGCCTTAAAATTCTATGATTCTATGGTGGTTCATATTCCAGAGTAAATGCCTCGATGCAGAAAATCCTGAGCACAGCATAGCTCATGATCAAAACTTAATGCAGTTGTTTCAGCAACATATCTCTTCAAAAGAGGGGTCATAAAAAAACTTCTCTGGGAACTGCAGCCTTACAGTTACTCTTGCTATTAGGGGAACTTTGCTCCAATTATTGATTGATCTGGTTTTTGGTGTTATCTGCTTCAGAAGCTGCTGACAGTTTCTGACAGTTGTTCTTGGAATCAAAGCAGGAAAATGAACTGCAACTGCAGCAGACAGTTGGGACAGAGTCTGGAATTCATTCTATATTTTTAATTAAATATATATTTATATGTATATGCATACCAAAAATCATTCTGACACCATATGTTGGAAAACTATAGGCTAATGAACCATGGAGCATGTGAAAGGCAAACTATTGACTTTGTGTTTTTGAAACTCATCACAAATACATGCCTTGAATCAAGCCACTGTAAGGTTTTGTGAGATTTACTGATCCTGTTTGTGCTAGATGGGATTCCCACAGTCTGAACTACTGAACTTCTACACCTATATTCCTATTACTGAGTGAAGCCATAGGCACAAATCTGAGGCATCTGCCACTTGATTAGACCATTGGGTGGGCTGAACTTAGTAACTTCTACATTCTATACCAATTATCCATTTCTAAATCTCAGGTGATTTTAGAGTGCTAATAAGCCATAGGCTATTGATTTGGGAAGAGAAATAAAAAAGAATCACAGAATGGCAGACTGGTTTGGGTTGGAAGGGACCTCAAAGTTCATCCAGTTCCTAATCCCTGCCATAGTCAGGGACTCCCTCAACTAGCCCAGGTTGCCCAAAGCCCCATCCAACCTGTCCTTGAACACTGACAGGGAGGGGGTAGCCACAGCTTCTCTAGCAACCTGTTCTAGTGCCTCACCACCCTCAGCATAAAGAAATTCTTCCTATTATGTCATCTAAATCTATCCTCTTTCAGTTTAAAACTGTCACCACTACACTCCCTCATAAAGAGTCCCTCCCCGGCTTGCCTGTAGACCTCTTCATTTATGAAGGGGCTGCAGTACAGTCTCCCCAGAACATTCTTCAGGTTAAGCAACTCCAACTCTCTCAGCCTGTCTTCATCATGAAGAAAAGACACAAACATTTAATCTGTAGAGAGACAGTTAAACTGTAGATGCAGGATCATCTATGAGCCAGTTATACTCATTACTATTCAGATCAGCAGTGTTCAGTAGTACTTGCCAACCGCAAGGGGTTAATGTATAAATACCCAGTTGCTCAGCTACAAGAGACTTAATTAAAGAGCTACAGCTGAGCTAAAGACTTCAGTATAAATGGGGTCAATTGGTAACGTGAAGCTTTTTTGGTTGAAGAGTTTCCAATAAGCAGCTTGTTAAGAAACTATTTAAGGACCATATTTGGAAATTCAGGAGAGAAGAAATGAAAGGTGTATAGGCTGTATGTGATTAATTGGACAGTAGGGGAAAGAAATGAGCTCAAGCACCTGAGCAAAAAAGTATAGTACAGTAAACAGTATGTTGAAAACTGGGGATGAAGAAGAGGAAGCATATGTGGTCCTTGCCAGGTGAGACTTTGGGAACTACAAAACAGGAAAGGTGAGAGGGAGCTTGATTGTGGGAAGACTGACAGGGCATTCTGCACAGGGAGGGAGAGGGATGTGAAAGGAAGGAAGGGATTGCAAGAGTTTGGCTAAACAATAAGTTGAATCAAAAGAAATGCCCAGACCTTTTCTGAACTAGAATTGCACAGAGTGCAAAAAAAGAACAGAGTATCTCTGGAAGTAAGCAACTGCAAATGGGAAACTGGCTAGACTATGTAGGCTGTCTTTAAATCTGGAAGGGTAAATAAAGAGTCTTTGGGGTAGTCTGAGATACTTCAGACTTGTAGATTCTCTTTAAAATTATGCAGTATAGCTGTGGGAGAGGCATTTTCCTTTTGAGAGTATGCTCAGCGAGAATTGCAAACTGTCTCAAGTGGGGAATCCAAAATCCTTGAGTGATACTATTAGGTTTCTGTTGGTATTGTTTCAACTCACAGCTGAAATGCATGAGTTTACAAAATGGGAAATCCTAGTAAAACAAAAGCTAAAGCTTTAAAAATTCCACTAGCATTATTTGCTGTTCATTAAATCCTTCTTACAGGAAAGAGGCAAACCAAAACCCCAACCATTCCACAGAGCATGAGAAACAGTGGCAGTATGTTCTGAAGTAATACTCCTTTTTTAAAAAATAAGGTTTCTGGATGCAATATTCTTATTCTGAATGTTTTGTACTTAAAATACCAGAATTAACCTCAAGATAATAAAGGCAAATAGTATCTCTTACTCATGTCAGAATTATATGTGGCTACTAAGCTAGGATCCCTTTAGTAAGAGGGTAGGCACTTGCCTAAAAAGATAGGTAGCTATAGCTGGCTTGTTTTAGCCATGACAAAGTTAAATAGTAGTGCCAGTTTGGGAATGAAGGGGTGATGTTTAAATTAGGAAGCGTGCTTTCAAGAGGACGAGGTAAAGACAAGAACAGAGAATATTTTTTTCAGGGATTTTTTTGCATCTGCTCTTTCCTCATGTCAGAGTGAGTTTCTTTCTGTTTTACCACAATGAAATAGGTCCTGCTGTTTGTAACTGCAGTAGTCTTGATTTGCAAACTGTGTTGACTGAATGTAAACATCAGAACTTCAAGAAGTTTTACTGACAAGTTATAGGCTATTATAATGTTTGAAAAGGTGTGTAATTTTTTAACTAAATTATTGGTAGAAAATAGTCTTTCAAACAGATCATCCCACTAGTAAAAAAGATGAAAGCTGCATCAAACATGGTTTAGATTTTATGGCTAGATTTTAATATTTGTCGGTTCGGAATGTTTTTTATTCATGTGCTTAATAACACTGATTTTTAGTGTTATAGCTCAGGATGGGAAAAATATCCATCCATTCAGATTTATTGTCCTTACAGTAGAAACAAAATGTCAGGATCTGGCTGTGATCAAAGTAAATGAATTTCTATTGTATTCCTGTTCTTCATGCTTTGCTAAGAGAATTTATTGCTTATAAAAGGTAATGGATTGACTGCCCTGTGAACAGAGGTCTTCCATTGATCTTCAGAACAAATGTGACAGTGTGAGATGCCAGATGTTGTCTGGCCAATGTACCACTTTTCAGACTGGAGGAGCACTGTGGGGGATTAAACAAATTCAGCTGCAGTCCCTGGTTTACCTGGCAAGGTGCTCAGTAAGCCTAGAGCTGCTCCATGTGTTGATGAATTTCTGTCAGAAACATGAATACTTTTTGTACCACAACAGGTTTCTGACTTCCCCCAAGACCTGAACCATTGAAAAGGAATAGAAAACACATATGTGCATGAGCATATTTGTATATGAACATATATATGTTTACTATTTCATGTCTAAGTGTTAGCTTCCCCTTAGCCACACTTTCAGAAGTGGGTAACAATGCTACTATATGCTGAAATCCACAGAAGAGAGTTGTGCCACTAGGGAATGGACAGAGTACATCAATTTGGGGGAGAGGGGAGTTAAGCCAGTTTACCAGATTTGTGACCAAAATGTGAGTTGTACAAAAAATGAGTTTATAATGAACCTTAATTTCAAGTGTTGAATCTTCTGAATTTTCTTGACCAGTAATCTTAATGCAACAAGATAAGGAAAAGTGGATTTTTTTTATAGGTTGTTGCAAGGACAATCCCAAATGAGTCTCCTGCAGCTGGCTGTTCCTTGCAAGCCCTTTCTTGTTCTAACCAGACACCTCTGTTCCTATTGCCGCATCCTCCTCAAGGAGGAATCATGCAATTACAGAATAAAATTAGAGGCTTAAGCAATACTGAAATTCATTGCTATGCACAAGGTTCATCCAGCTATATTGTTGTGAACTGTTTCTTCCATGTTTTAGTGGGAAAAGTTACTTGAAAAGAGAAAGTGACTTTCACCCAACCACAATATACATAAGAGAGTTTGATGTTGAGCGTTCATATATCAGGAGAATAATGAGCAAAATTGTGGGACTCCTGTACTCAGTCCTGCACTTGGTCAAAACCGAAAGATCTCTATTTGTTTTTTCTCCTGGACTTAGCATTTACTACCATGCTACTGTTATGCCAAAGTAAAAGCCCATTGGACCTGATTAGTTGTGATGAATTAACATTAGACACTAATGGTTTCTACCTGTCTGGATGACTTCAAAAGCATCGGTCCCTGAGCTTATCAGAAATGCTCTCTGCAAGGTTCTGGCCTTCCTGGTATTTCCATGATGATAATTGCTGTCATTAGCAAGTTGCTTTCTCACCAGAGACTTGTAAAGGACAAGGTTGTGGGATTGGGTTTTGGGTGATAAGTGTGCCATCTGCTCTCCTCTTACAGCCCCTAGTCAGACAGATTCATCAGTGCTGCTTTAAAAAGTGCTGGTGGGGGGGAGAAGGAGATGTTCTTTTCCAGATGTTACCCAATATTTTATGATAGATGAAAAGCCAGATAAATTGGTGATATTAGGAAATTGCTGCATTCTCACTATTATTCTGGTTACATCTCAAAGGCATGTCTTCAGTAATAGCTGCAGGCACCAAAAAGCAGACTGTCAGGCTAATTGTGACAGCCTCCTGTTAGAAGGAGGACAGACTTGTGTATTTTTTAGCCATTTCATCTTGTGGGGGATGGGAGTCTGCTTACCTATGTGGTGTCTCTGCACTAGGAAGGGCTCAGCAGTGTCTTGGGAACTTCAGAGAAATGGCCGTGACTCAGCTGTGCTTCTTTCAGTGCCATTTCCTCTCCACTGCTATAACTTCTCTTATCTGCTCTCCTCCAGCTACTCTGAGCCACAGGGGCAGTGAATTCAGAGGGTTTTCCATTTCTCAGCATCCCCCTCCTCAGGTGGCTGCAGCAGGGAGCGACAGATAAGCAGATTCTCCTCTCCCTGGCTGTGGTCTTGAGTGTGGCTGAGGAAGGAGAAATGTTGCTTTTAAGTGCTCTCATGCGGCATCATTTGAGCTTGCACCTAACAGAACCTCACATTTTATAGCAGATGAAAGTGAAATCTGAAATTCTACCCACGATTTGGGATTATCTGAAACAGAATGTCGTGTGAAATCTGTGACTTTCTGCAGGTAACAAAGCCCCATCGTGTAGACTGAGTTTCATTCCTGAGAACAAGTAATGATAACTGCCTTGCATGCAGAACCTTCAGGAAGGCAAGGGAAGAGTGGTGCAAACCGCTTTTCAGTTTTGTGGCAAGGTCCAATGTATAAAAAGAGTGAAAGTTCAGGTAAGTCTCTTAAAAGGGGGTATTGCTGCTCCAACACCAAAGGGAAAGTTCAGAGTTATAAATACATTTGTTGAATTTTAGCTACCAAATAGAGGCAATGAGTAAAAGGTTTGGAAAGTTTTTCTGACCCTTAGCTTCCAAACCCTGCCAAGCAGTAAGGTGAATAGAGAGTATTGTTTATTAAAGCTGTATTCATGATGAGTAAATTAGGGAGCAAGTATGGATTCGGGTTGTTTCACAACTGTAGGATTGTCATGTAACTGAACATAACAGAGTGAAATCTCCCATGTTATAAAGCTCACATCTGAGGTGTGCAGCTCAGACCTGAATTTAAGTTTTCTTGACTTTGAAAGCTGCTTTGAAGTGCCTGATTCATCCACGGACCTGAGGGGCTCCCCAACCCTGCCCATGGCCCCGTTTCAGCTCCCAGGGCTGTCAGCCCCCACCCCAGTGATGCCACAGCAGGGCCAGTCTACAGCTTCCCACAGCCCTGCCCGGCCATGCCCCCCCATGATGGTTGGCTGCTACCCAACCATCTCACTGCCATATCTGACTGAGGCTGCATTCAGTACATTGTAGCACGTGCCCATTCACAGTAACAGACCTCATTGTTTCTTGAAGACGGTGGTAGAAAAACAGTTTTCCTGAATGCAGATTTTCTATATTCTGCTGTAGCAGAATGCTGTAAGAACATGAAGACTCGTGTTAATTTGAAAGATCTGAATTGGTACAGTTCCGTTGAAATTTTATAATATTAAGTGTATCTTTTCCAAGCACAGAAATATTGTGGAGACTACAAGAGATACAAGGCACATAAATATATGTGGATAAAGCAAGAGGAGTAATTGTGCTTCCTTGTTTAAAAAAAATGCAAAAAGCAAAAGGAGGTTGTCTTTCTGATACGTTGTAAATGGTAGCATGACTCCTTCCCACAGAAAGTTCACACCTTTTGGAAGTGTTGTCTGTAATCTTTAATGCTCTATTAAAGGTGAATTAGTTTTAAAGGAACTAATTATTATTAAATGGTTGCCCTAGCAACACAAAGAGGGTTACCATAGTAGCCTCTTCTATGCAAATTGAAATATAGCCAGTCTAAAGATTCATAGAGCTGGGGATTTTAAAACCAAAGAAGAAATCATAAACTTCTTCCTTCTCCTAATGAGCCACTGCCATTACATAAAATTTAAGCTGGGTCATACCCTGAGATTCATGGTGTTTTCTTATTGCAGCTGTAATAGGTCTTATTTGCTTTTCCCCTTCACCAAAAGTTTGAGGTAATTAGAAATGTTAAACTGCACAGCATCCATTTGATTCACAATCTTGTCACATTTGCTGCGTGACAGATACAGGGGGATTCCAGTATCTGGGAAATAAGATTCCTGAGCCGATTTTTTTCATGGGGAAATGCAGAAATACTACATCTCTCTCTATATATTATCCATTACAGTGGGTCAGGGAAAGGAATGTCTCCTAACATTTTTGCCTTCTGATAAAACCTTTTAATCAGAAAGTTATCTGGATATGAATTGACAGTGTTCATATGGAGCTCCAGAAGCCTCTCTGAATCAAGACAGCATGGACTTTCACAGTACCACTGTGAGGCCAGTAAGTAATTTTGTCACTGGTAAGAGATGACTAAACTTCTCCCCAAAACAATAGTGTGTCCACAAATCCCTGTTGGGTCCCAGTATTGGTGCTCCTGTCACTGTATTTCATTTGTGTCTCTCTGTGCCACTGGTCATGTTACAAAGACTTACAAAACACAACTAAACCATTTCCTGATCTCATGATAGTGCTACTATTGTTGAATCAGATTTTAAAACAATTCTTCAACAGCAGAATGACCATGAGCCAGCAATGTGCCCTCATGGCCAAGAACAATGGCATCCTGGGGTGTATTAGAAGTGGGATGGTTAGTATGTTGAGAGTGGTTCTCTACTCTGCCCTGGTGAGACCATACCTGAAGTATTGTGTCCAGTTCTGGGCCACTCAGCCCAAGAAGGACATAGAACTCCTTGAAAGAGTCCAGTGAAGGGCCACCAAGAGGTTGAAGGGAGTGAAACATCATCCTTATGAAGGCAGGCTGAGGAGCTGAGACTCTCTAAACTGAAGGAAACCAGGGGTGATCTTATTAATGTTTATAAATGCTAAGTGTGAGTGTCAGGAGGATGTAGCCAGGCTCTTCTCAATGTTGGTCAGTGATATTACAAAGGTCAATGAGTCCAAGCTGGATCATAGGAAGATCTATGTGAATGTAAGGAAAAACATTTTCACTGTGAGGGTGATGGAGCACTGGAACAGGCTGCCCAGAGAGGTTGTGGAGTCTCCTTCTCTGGAGACTTTCAAGACCAATCTGGACACGTTCCTAAGTGATCTATTCTAGGTGATCCTGCTCAGGCAGGGGCTTGGAGTAGATGATCTTTCGAGGTCCTTTCCAACCCTGAACATTCTGTGATTCTATGCGATTCTGTGATTCAGTGTTTTTGAATTAAGCCATAATATCCCAACTCAAAAGCCTGTTCAAGAATAAATGTTTCTTTGAAAAAGAGAAATGTATTTCTAGTCCATCAGTTTGTAGAGAAGAGCTTAAAAAATAGCCTTCTGAACACTAGTGAGTGCTACATGATGAACCCTTCCTCTCTTACCCCATGTCCTTCCAAATTCTAAATACAATCAAAATAATTCCAGTAAGTCCTGGACAACTTTGTCTTCTTAAAGACAGGTTCATGCTTCTAGAAAGCATGTATACTTTTGTAAGAGCCAAGATGGAAAAACTGGAATTCTTATTTTCACTCCGATATCACAATATCAACCTCAAAACAAATCTCTGTTTTACATAGAATTTGACACAATAGTCACTTCTGAGCAGTGGATATTTTTATTAGCCTTTCTCTAGCAAAATAGCAAAGTTGACCATGGAATACCAAGCTTTATGATTTTTATCATCATGGTTTCACTTTAAATGATTTTTTTTCAGTGCCCACTCTTGCATACTCTTTCCATAATTGTCTTGTTTAGCTGCTGGACAGCTGCTTTGGAAGCTGGTGAGGTCTCCATGGTGGGGAATGGAAGGCAGCTTCCTCCCTCCAAAACTCCTTCTTCAGTTCCTCCTGCTTCCCCAAATTCTGCCCATGTGGAGGGGTTTGTGCTTCTTCAATGTGATAGCTGAGTACTTAATGTCTTGTCAGTCCTTGGGTCAGACAAAATTCATACCTGCAGGCACCTGTTAAAATCTTCTTTCTGGGTACTACTTGCCTTGGTCAAACTGGGGCCTTTGATGATGGGTTCCCATGAGAAATGGGCTACTAATAGGATGATCATAAAGGGAATTATTTCTTCTTTACATAGTGATGGTATGCTAACAAAGCTAAAATGGCACTAAATAGATAAGTGGAATATTTACGCAGAAGGATGCACATTTAAATCTGCTGAAATTAGAAACAAAGCAAAGAGTACTTAATCATAACTAATTAACAGAATATTTTATACTCCTTTTCAAACTGACCGAACAATTTGTGATGAAGCAATTATAACTCATGTACCCTTTGTATCCTGAAAAGAGCAGGAGCTTCCTTTAAACCATGTGTTTTCGAAGAAAGACTTACATATATACATGTAATTAGTTCTTGGAAGATAAGCAGAAGTTGTATAGATTATTTTTTCCACAAGAAATACCAGTCACTTCATGAAGCCAGTTTGCTTTATAAGGAATTAATATGAATTACGACAGAAATTAAACATTAAGCATTTATATTACTGAGGTATTTCAAAGAGAACTCAGTTTGCTGTATATGATGTAAAGTGAATTGATTCCTTGATGAGAACCTGTAAATTCTCTTCATTATGCAACTAGAATATAGGTATATGATAAAAGGATAAGAGTACAAATACATAGCTGTCATCTCTTCCAGTTTGTTTGTGGGTTGGTTTGTGGTGTTTTTTAAATACAACTGATAATAGTTTTTTTTAATCTTAGCGTGTGTTTTATGAAGACATCACGAGTCAGAAAAACTCTTGGTGGAGAAAAAAAACAACCCCAGGCTGATCTGTTGGTGTTATAGACTTGTATTCTCGGTGAGAATGCAGCTGCATGTATATTAAAGTCATGCCCTCTGGGAAAAAAAAAAA
>VXBZ01000013.1:540494-564531 GCA_013399135.1 Heliornis fulica
AAAAAAAAAAAAAAGATAAAATTCTTCTCCACAGCTAAGATGAATGAGTGTGATTCTGAGATGAATCTGTTCAAGTCCCCAGCACTGAGGTGGAGCAGCAAAGATGATTTTCCATCACTTCTGTACACTGACACTTCTGGGTTGCTCTAGTATCTATAGAGTTTCCACTTTCTTCTCTTCCTCTTTACCCAGACATTCAGGCCTGCTGAACTTTTCTGTCATATCCATGAGCTCATTGTGATGCCATTTAAACAGCACTGGTACCCTGAATTAAGGCTTTTCTCCTCTGCACACCTCGTACTCTGGCAGAACCCCTGGAGCAGACCATGAGAGGCACTCCTGTGAGCTTATCTCCCACACTGCCAGTGCTGCAGAGGTGACAGTCCTGAATAAATAATGGGTTTTGGAAGTCTCTGTGTGCTGCTTTAGCCTTTTTATGCATGCAAACAGGGCCAGGGTGCAGCTGAGGGCTTTACACAATAAATCAACCAGGAAGATTGACATGGTTTCTAACTAGCGTAGCGTGCTCTAGAAGTTGTTCATACACTCAAACACCAGACACTCAGCTGTGCTGGTATACCTCTGAAACAAAATTAAGGTGTCCAAAATCACTTTTCAGTCCTTAAGTCCAACCTAGACATTTGTGTGAAAAGTGGAAGTGCTGTCAGAGAGGAGGTTAGGCAATATATTATATAAAATTTGAGAACAGTTCTGTTCAGTGGAAATCTTTTTCTGATTTTTTTTTTTTTAGGAATATGAGAATTGTCCTTGCAGAGTGCCAGGGTACATCTACTGTCACTGATTATTGCTCTCCAAATGCTGCAACTCAGGGTCAACTACAAATGTTTGAACTATGAGTCAAATAGCCAAAGTTGCAAGCAGTGATTTCTAGATCTAAGATTCACAGAATCACAGAATATTAGGAGTTGGAAGGGACCTCGAAAGATCATCTAGTCCAACCCCCCTGCCCGAGCAGGATCACCTAGACTAGATCACACAGGAATGTGTCCAGATTGCTCTTGAATGTCTCCAGAGAAGGAGACTCCACAACCTCTCTGGGCAGCCTGTTCCAGTGCTCTGTCAACCTCACAGTGAAAAAGTTTTTCCTTACATTCACATGGAACCTCACATGATCCAGCTTGGACACATTGCCCCTTGTCCTATCACTGTCCATTACTGAGAAGAGCCTGGCTCAGTCCTCCTGACATTCACCCTTTACATATTTATAAACATTAATGAGGTCACCCTTCAGTCTCCTCTTCTCCAAGCTAAAGAGACCCAGCACCCTCAGCCTTTCCTCATGGGAAGGTGTTCCGCTCCCTTCATCATCGTGGTGGCCCTGCGCTGGACTCTTTCAAGGAGTTCTATGTCCTTCTGGAACTGAGGGGTCCAGAGCTGGACACAATATTCCAGGTGTGGTCTCGCCAGGGCAAAGTTTGAAAAAACAATAGAGTCAGGTTCTTACCTCTTTTTATTGCACTTGTGGACACTTTATGATTCATGTATTCAAGCTTTTCTCTGTAGCCAGAAGAGATAAAAATAAATTTTAAAACAACAAAAGCTAGTTGTTTTCTGCAAATCTTTGGATTAATATTTAAAACAAATGTGGGTAAATTTGAAGGAAAAAATATTTAACATTATTCTGATAATATTAAATTAGAATTAAAGAGCTTTTTAGCAGTTGAATTACCCAACAAAACCTTTGTAGGAATTGGAAATAATTACAAACTCCTCTGAATCTAGAAGGTATTTCAGGTTACAAAAAAGAGGAAGAGTCTTTTTCCTTGTTTAAGAACTCTAAAAGTATGTTTGAAATATTAACTAAAATATGCAATGTATTTTTAAAATATTTTTTGTTATTTTAGAAATGCGTGGCTAATGTATCAGTCTGATTTTTCTTCTTTCAATATCAGTTTTCATATAAAGAGAAAAAGCACTTAAAAATATGTCATAAATCAAAACATTTCAGTTGGATGAAACTGTTCTGGGTTGACTGAACCTTTTCTTTCTTTTATCTCTACAATTTTTAAATCTTAAACTTTATTTCAACACAAGATACTCCTATGTTTTAACCACCAAACTGAATATTTCTCCAATGTTTCCTAGTCTGATTCATCTGGAAAAGCAAAATTTTATGGTTTCTGGCAGCACTAGTTCAGGGAAATATTGAAAAACAAAAGCACATTAAAAACTCCCCCAAAACAGTCAACAAAGGAGGATTTCTTTTTAATCCTCATCACAGAAGTATTATTTTGGAGTTGGTTGACACATTAAAGCTGCCACAGTTGGCTGTCCTTGCAATTCTGATAAACATCTGTTAGATGTGCAGTGCTAGAAGGTATTAGTTAAAATACTGAGGTGCTGCTGTTGAAGGCCAGTTTGTGATTTCAGTTATACACTCAGTTATTCAACATTGTCATACACTATGATGTAATTGAGGTAGAAATCTGGACCAAAGCATTTCTTAAATTATCACTTTACTTAGCTGATTCATTGCAAAACCCCCACAATTCTTTCAAATCACTCATTCCCTTACAGATCTTACAGAAACATATGAATTAATTAATTTTGAGTATGATAAATGAAAAAGAATAATGTGTGAATGAATTACTCATGAAATTTTGTGAAGAATTATACCTTAAGTAGATAAGGAATTAATGATTATGACGTAGTTGAGAGATTAGAAACTGTAAATTAATGACATCAGTGAATTTTTAAATGAGGGCAATTGTTTGCCTGAATCAAGACCACTTTAAACCAAAGAACATATTGTTTATTTAGTTGTTAATATTTTGTTTTCTCAGAACTATTTGTGGCATCCTTTTTTACCCCTATGTATACCATCACGTTGTAATGATTTGTATCACTTATACTGAAGTTTTTGTCTTTAAAATGCATATAAAATCCATCAGTATAAATCTCAAATCAACTGTCAGGGAGGTAGGATGAAAATACCATTAAATTATATTTCAAATTAGGTTCTACCACTGTTTCATTTGTTTTGTTTCTGTTGATCCTGAAGGATTTCCCCAAGGCAGGGGAATAAAAACAGGTTAAATTTTTTGGTGACAGGTATGCTGAAAAAATAATTTGTAGACAGGTGAAATGTTTTGTTCTGGATCTTAGTGTTCTTAAAGATATTAAATATTTTAGACTGAAACTGAATGAAAGAAAAATGCAAGTCATATTTCTACGTAGAGAATAATTTTAAAACAACAAAATTGAGTTTTTTTTCAAGAACAGTGTTTTGAAATTGAAATGACCTTTGGTTCACAATCCTGTTTTCACTCCAGGAAATTAATGACTGTCCTTTTTAGTGTCTCTAGGCAACCTGTACCATTTCAGAATGTGTGTGTATACATTTACATATATGCATGCATATACCTTATTTTACTCTTAAACATGCAATGTGAAAGTGTCAGCTGGTTCTCTTAAGGTTATTTTTTTCTCAAAAGAATCTAAAGAAATTCTACTAAACATTATACACCTAAAAATGCATAAAATAATCCAAACTGTAAAACTCCATAAAATCCTAATTTTCCATGGTGATTTGACAACTATCTCTTGTCTTCATACACCTGTTTTAAACACAGTTTTTGTCTCCACTCTTCTGGAGGATGATGCACACAGATACCCTTCCTTTCTGAACCTGTTTCCTTTTATTCAAAAGAAAATTCCAGTCTATCCTTCCAGGATGTTCAGCTATCAGGTATACACAGACATCTGGGATCCACCAGCCTGGGAATTAGGCAAAATCACGGTTACAGGGTGTATATGCCATTTTCTTCTGTCTCCTGTACAACCTTCAACCTTCCCAGGGGTCTCAATCTGGTTTGTTTGGGGATTTCTTAAAGTCCTTTTTCTTAATACCTGGAAAGCAGCATCATTATCCCTACCCCTGAAGTCCATAACTCACATAGAGTGTCTTATTCTGTTAGAATATAGGTCAGATTTGGTTTGTTTGGCATAACCAAACATCCTACTCTAGGCTACCAAGCACACACAGCCCCACAGCCTGAGGGCAAGTGTTGCCCTCTTGGTCCTGTGATGGGGAAATCTATCACAGCTTTATGACTTCATCATCATTTCTGTCTGTCTCCCAAAGCAGATGATGCCTTTGGATGGCTGCAACAATCTTGCAACCCCAGAAGATGGGAGTAAAGGGGATGGCTTGGAAGCTGCAGTGGCTTTTTCTCTTAGGCAGGATGTACAGGATGGTGGTGCTTGCCCTCTGTGGCTTTATCAAGCTACATGGTCATGCCATAGAAGACAAATGCAAGACAACCACCCAGCCTAGATCTGGACACAGGAGGCCACTGATGCTCCTGGTGACCCTGTCCTGATCAGTTCCCTTCTATCCCTCTCAGTACAGGCTCCCATTCACACTGTGTTTCTCCGTGTCCTGCTGCCCCATATTCCTCTGCCCATGCTGCACCTTTCTCACCACCACATGCCTTGATGTCCTTCAACATCACAGATTTTGCTTGTGTCTGTACACAACTAATTCTTTTATCAATAATTGCGGGACTTGCAGGGAAGTGATGTCAACAAAACTTAGTGCTATTTTACAGTGAAATAAAGCAGTTTCCCCAGAAGTTCCTTTTGACACAAAAGACCCCTCCCCCAAGTCCTATTCTACATTAAATAGGAATTCTTGTAAGGACATCAGAAAAAGTTCTGTAATTTGCATTAGCATTCTCTTTGTTCCCTACATTGCAATTTAATGTAGGGCACATATTCTGCATAGAGGCTTTAAGAGCCCCTATCAGAGTCCTTAAGGTACTAAAAGGCCATATCTACAGGCTCACCTGCCCCCTCCTCTCCTGAACTCTTGGCCTTAGGGGCCATTTGAGCCCTTTTCAGAACTCTGTGATGGAGTGGTGGTCTCCATCTCTGTCTCCTGAGGGTCCTTGGACCTGGTTTCCCCCTCGCTGTGTGTAGGGCTGTCAATGGACCCTTCAGTGAGAGCTTAGCCAATGGGAGGTTGACCTTGATTCACCCCCTCCTAAGGCATCCCAATACACTGGCACCTCCCATTCTTTGATTTTTTTTTAGACATAAAGTAAAACAAGAGGGTTGACAAGGACATAACCTTGATCAGTTTTAGCTTGCTTTCTGTTTAATTGCTTACCCAGATGTTTGAAAGCAGTCACACCAGACCTCCTGAGGACTGCCCAGAAAGCCTGTTATTATCTCTCTGCTGTTTACCAATTGTACTCTCTTGATGTTGGTGGCAGCTGTAATTAGTTAGGCAGGAATGATAGAAATGTGTTCTTGGAGACTGCAAAAAGTTGACTGAAGATAATACCTGAATGTTAGTTCTGAAAGGTCAGCTATAGACATGTCTGAAAAATATATGTGCTAGTTCTTTTTTTGGGGCAGATACCATCCTCATTTCAAATTTTAGATTTTCCCCCAGAAGTAAATGACAGTTTTGATGATAATTTCAAATGGATTTCTACCTGGAGTTCTTCTATTTAAAATCCTTGTGGTATCAGGAAAGGCAGTGTGCATAACAGGGAGGTCTTATCTAAAGATCACTGAGGACCGTGAAAAAATGCAGACAATCTGACATCTTTTGGATCATTTCCTCTACATAAAGTGCTCTCTAGAGATAACAGTACAGATCAGACAGTCCAATTTAGCCTATATTGTTGATTCATTTTTTCTTACTCTTTTTCCTGAAAGAAGGACTAGCTAAAAGAAAAAAAAAAAAAAGAAAAAAGAGTAAGAAGCAGTAGTATTTATTCTCTATTTTAATTCTTCTCTGCACATTTTATATTTAATTATGCATATTAGTAATTTCTCTGAGTTTTTCATTTTATCTCACTCATAAGGGGTTCCACTCAAAGACATCGCAATTGTAATTTCACTACAATACAGAAAAAAAAAAAATCTGTCAATTTCAGAGATCAAAACTCATTAGTCTGGGTCAAACAATAGGACTTTCTGGTGTAGACAACCTTTATGCACCATTTTTTCAACTAACCAAAAGAACTTTCCCAAAAAGGTTTAAAACTAGAAATGCCCTTTTTATTTGGCCTGCTCTTTAACAAAGTATGTTTGTTTCACATTAATGAAGCTGCACAATGCAGGAATGACTCCTAGCTTTCTTTTGTAGAAGTAATTGGGTGACTAATCCAACAAAATACTTCTGGTTTCTGCAGAATGTCTCTATGTGGTCTGACCAAACCACATACAGAAGCAGATAAGCAGACGACCCTCTGATAACTAAATAAAATTCAAATGGAGTCTGAGAAACCCTAAGAATTACTTAATTAGTGCATTGGATGAATTATTTTTAAAATTTTCATTTAAATCAGAAAGAAATAAACACAATACAGATTGTAGATTAGCAAAGTAGAGCTGTCCGACAAGGCCAAGATGCTCAGACAGCAGTAGGAAACTCTCTTTAGTGTTTAGACACTAAAACTTATCATTAAGGTTCTCAGTTGTAGTTTCAGAAAGCAAGTTGTTCTCATTCCAAATCTATGAGCTAAATAATTAGCTGTGAGGCATGTGAATGACAAAAGCAGATAACTGACAATGAACTTTTGTCTTGCACCATATGGGCCGCTTGGTGCCTTTGCCACTGTGTGAGTGTGGAAAAAGGGCTGAAAGCAAGTTCTCCTCCTATCCAAAATCGGTGCTCCAGCAGTCTGATGCTGTTGAGTATCTGGACACCATAACTTGCAGTGTGCTACTGCCACCTTTGAGGAAACAGGCATGTTGGGGACCAGAAAGTACCATACTTGATATTTCTGTTTCTCATCTTAATGATACAATAGTGCAAGATCCTATATGTTACCAAATGGATAGTCAGCCTTACTTTAAAATATAGTAAAAAGGGTATATTTCATCATCCTATCTAGTGACATATAAAGACTAAAAGCCTACATGAACAAAAAATGTCTTTTCCTCTTTACCTCCATTGCTCGCACAAGAAGTGGAATATCACTGGTGAGACAAAATCTCCAGAATATTACTCTGTCACTCAGTGAGCAAATTTTTTTTTATTACGTGCTTGTATTGTTTAAAAAATTTTTATCTCCCCTCAGATGAACACATTTTCTCTTTGGGAAAGAAATAGAAACAGATCTAATAAGCTGAAGTAGATGTCACCTGTTTTGAAACATAGGTACAGTTGTAATGTTTAAGTGTAGTTGTACAACAGTGTTCTTTTCTTCTCAAATGTATCTCAAATGTATTTATGCCCAAATGCAGTACTCAAGGGCTATCCTGGACCTCTCCTTCCCAGGGAAAATCCTGGTGCTTAAACCACACATGATAACCCAACTCAAAAGAACTTCAAAGAATTTAGAAGAGTTTTTCCTCAGACTTCTTTTGTCTATGTGCTCTTCTGTGAAGCGATTGTTAACAAGAAGAAAATTGTAGTGACGGTAGTTGTAGGTACAGGAGCAGCTGTGTAACACAAAGGAGGCTCCAACTCATGCTCAAATCATATTATATATGCACATGGTATCTGCTGGAGCTTGCTGTCATCCTAGGAGGGAAGGAAACTTACTGAAGAATTGGTGGTGTTGAGAGAGAAACAGAAGCAGGATTCACATATTTTTCTCCCTTCCTCCAGCACCAGGGTAACTAAACCAGTACAAGCATAGTTACAAAACCAGGTTGGATTGAAGTTTGGAGTCATAAACCTGTGATTTTTAAATTGCTTCTGTCCCTCTAATGAACGCCCATTAAACATCAGACCATAGGGACTGTCCATGAAATAGGCTACTACCCAGACTAGATAGTACCCAGCTCTCAGGAGGATCAATAAAGACAGGACTCATTAAAGAAAGACAAATCCAGAAAATAATTGGCTACACTACCACTTTATTTTACTTTGAAGTAGATGGAGAGGGGTAGAAGAGAAGGAAATGGAACTCATTTGTCTGTGAGTAGGTGGTTATTAAAAGATTGTTTAGATTATTTGATCTAAATTGCTTCAACTTTTTGGCATATGTATTGTTCAAGGGAGACAAGAAATTTCAGACAAAATCATCACTGTACATTTCTGTCATTTGTACAATGGCTAGTAGGACAGATCAAAAGAGCAGCTGCATTTGCATTAGGTGAGCAAACAAGGGTCTGTTAGTCTGTTCTTATTAGGGTAAAAAATTATGGTGAAAACTCTGCTGGAGTAAAAGAAACAGATCAAGAGGGCCCAAAAGAAGGATAAGGTGATCCCTCAATGACACAAACTGTCACAGTGGTAAAGAACTGACTTAACACCAGCTGTGATCTAAACCAAAAAATTCTGAAGTGCATACCTGCTTAACTTTTACTCCGTTAATCAAGTTATTTTACAAGTGGTGTAAATTTTCTGATCACCATAAAAGTTTAGACTTTCTTGCTGTTGCTTAACGAATCCTTTTTTTATAATGTGGGTGAACTGTTAACGCTGTGTTGAGATGAACTACAGCTAAAATATGTTTCGTTTACACCACATTTTTTTCTGTTACAGTTTTGCTTACAACCATCCTGAATCTTAAGGTAAAAAAAGCACTTAATGCATTAGCTGCTGTGGGCTGAAGCCAGTTCTGTGGTGCAGAGGGTGATACAAACACAAGGTGACAATGAGCGATAGAAGATTTATACCCCACCAGGGAAACGTCTGGAAATCTTTTGACTGTTACATTTCATAATTTATAATTCATGTAATATTAAAAAGCTTTAGACTTTCAAGATAACACTGTTTTATGACTGGATCCCCTTGAAGCACCTTTTTTGATTTTTTTTTTATTAAAGTAAATTTTTAGTCTCTCAATTTTCTCTCTCTCTCTTTTTTTTTTAAAATAAAATCTTCTGCCAGGCATTTAAATAGGCTTGGCATGAATAATCCATAGTAATTTCAATCCTGGAGACACTGGGAGCAGTTTTTACAGTGCCCTGTCACTTAACAGCAGGCTCCAAATCCCTGCACCACACTAAGCAGCGGCACCAGCAGCAGCAGCTGCTGCCCAACAAGTCTGAGGACAGAGGACTCGGTAGACCTTGTTACACTTATGCTTCATTCATGCACCTTGCTCCAGGGCAGCTTGAGGAGACTAGACTCCTTATTCAGGTACCTGGCTTAGAGGGCAAAAGTTAAACAAAGCAAATATAGCCTTAACTGTTAGAAAGATGAACCTTGCAACATTTAGCTGACACCAACAAGCTGTTAATCATAATTAAAACATTTTCCCAAAATCGAACCTTTTGTCCTCTAGAAGTTGCTATAATTCCTCTGGTAATTTCTTGGTACGGTGATGGTTCTTCTTCAGTTATAAGCATTTAAAATGTCTAATATTTCTCTGTCCAGCAAGTTCATTCATTCAAATAAAATAGATTGGGACCAGTCTAAGCTTTGGTTCCATGTAGAGGAAGAACCTCCTCTACTGAGAAGTCTGCAAAAATTTATTTAAAATCTGTATAAATGGATAAAAGGGTTGCTACAAACTTTCATTAGATTATGCTCTTTGGAAAACAGAAAACAGATCATCCATTGCATCACCTTCCTATTGCACACCCCTTATTAGAATGAAGAAAGACGACCAGAAAGACCTTTCACAGGAATTACATATATATGAGGCACGCAACAGAAGCAGGTTTTTTTTTCAAACTGGCAAGCTACAGCAGAGAGGGAAGAAATCTGGATTTCAGAATCAAGACTGCAGTGAACCAGACAAACACGTACAGTGTGTTGATTGTAATCTAAGTATTCATGATTTTAATGTCAGAATAAATAAATAACCAACCAACCAAATAACTAAAAAACTTTTTATTTGTGTTATTATTTAGAGCATTAGTATTCTGTGCTCACATTTTCAGTTAAACAGAAATATTTTTCAGATCTTGAGTGGTAATCCATTTTCTGCACTAGTGTGGCAGTGCTAGGACTTAAAATCTGCTAAATACCTTGACACAGGACAGTAGTTCTTTGCACTTCTTTTCACCTCAGCTTATCTTTTCTGGCTTTTCCTGATGGTTTTCTTGTGTACTTGTTGCAGGAAATATTCCTAAGCACCCTAGCAATGGAAAAATAACAGACTGCTCTGTGAAACACCTGACCGTGTTTTGTACGACTGACCTGTTCTGTCTCTTTTTAACCTGTTTTCATAGGTTTGAAGTCTCAGGGCATTTGAAATCAGTTATTTTTAATTATCAATGAAAGAAGTCAAATATATTACTGTGCTGACAAGAGAGAAAGAGCCAATAGAGATATTAATGCAAACCTTCCCATCCCAGTTTGACATCTTATTCCATTTTATCTATTAGATTATAAGAACTTGCTGATCTTATTAATAGCAACATATTTTACACGTTCTTAAATATATTTTACACATATTCTTTAACAACATTAACAGGGTAGGACAGTTAATGATGGGCTCATCCTGTCACCATCTCCTTCTTGAAACATCACATATTATTATTGACCTTGACTAACTTACACTGATATCCTGAATCAGGAAGGGGAAAATTCTACTTTCTGTAGCCTGAGGGGAGGAAAGCAAGACGACTGATGGTGTATCCATGGAAAGGCTGTGTATAGGCTATGGGAATTAAGAGTCTTTCAACTTAGGTCAACCAATTTGTTGTACCTCTAAATAGAGGTTGTGTCTGATGTCATGCCTTCAGGTAAGTTGCTTCTCACGCCTAGGAATGATACCACCAAACACTCCTTTAACTACAGTGCTCAGAATGACAGTGCTATCACAGTAGAGGTAAGATTGTTAGAGTTCAGCTGAGGGAAGGTTTTACAGCTAAATATTTGAGTGCTCCAGATGTGAGCAGAAGATCTTCCAGCTCTGGAACACTCTGTTACCACAGCAAAACCACAAACCTTTTAAAGCAGGCTTGGCTATTATTTTTCTAAACGATACTGAATTGTTAAAAAGCCTTTCCTTTAGCCTCTCACGCCTCTGTGCAGGTTGATCTGGCTACATTCTCCTTATTTTAAAGTATTCTCCATGTCATGGAATGGGTGAGTTTTCCCCTGTGTATTAACACATCATTTAGCTCCATCAGAAGTCTTTTCTTTTGCTCTACTTTCAGCTGGGTAGGAGTGGGAGAACAGAACGACATCTCTGGGCTCAAATCCTTCGGGATCAAAACATGTGAGAAAGCATTTCTGTAGCTGTCATTTTGACAAGATGTGGCTAAAATCATGTAACAATAATTAGCCCCCTCTCTACCAAGTAAGAAGAAATAGTGGTGTGACAGCAAAATTTAGTATTTAGAATCCAGTTAACTGATGAAAATGATTGTGACTTTTTAAAAGATGAACAAACATAGAATCATAGAATTTTTAAGGCTGGAAATGACCCCTAAGATCATCCAGTCCAACCATTAACCTACCGCCACCAAGTCTACCCTTAGACCATGTCCTCAAGAACTGCATCTACCCGTCTTTTAAACACCTCCAGGGATGGGGACTCAACCACCTCCCTGGGTAGACTGTTCCAGTGCTTGATGACTCTTTCAGTAAAGAAGTTCTTCCTAATATCTAACCTAAATTTTCCCTGACGCAACTTGAGGCCATTTCCCCAAGTTCTGTCACCTGTTACTGGGGAGAAGAGACCAACCCCCACCTCACTGCAACCTCCTTTCAGATAGTTGTTGAGAGCAATAAGGTCTCCCCTCAGTCTCCTCTTTTCCAAACTAAACAACCCCAGCTCCCTCAGCCGCTCCTTGTAGGGCCTGTTCTCCAGACCCTTCACCATCCTCGTTGCCCTTCTTTGCACACGCTCCAGAACCTCAACATCTCTCTTGAAGTGAGGGGCCCAAAACTGAACACAATACTCGAGGTATCTTAACACACAACTCAGTTCATCCTTTCCAGAGAAGTATTGCAGGCTCATTGGTTTACATTTCCCCTCATTGACTGTAAAAGTCTCCAATAATACTCCATTCTTGGTCACTGCAGTGAATTATTACCCTTTCTGCCTCTATTCAGCATCTGTATCCTTGGAGTTATACAGCAGAAGAAAAACATGGCTACACATGGTAGCAAAATTCTGATTTTATTCTACATAAGACTTTTCAGAAAACCTGGACTTTACTGCACAATTATATTCTGTGGATCTTCCGTTTCAGTGATAGCAATCTAATGAAAGAAAATCAGTATTGCTAATGCTTAACTAATACACCTGCAATCAACCCTATTGTGTTTATAGTTTATACCCAGTGCTATTACCACATCATGCAGCAGACTACTGCAACTTTTGTTAATGGGATCCTTGCTTCTCTCAACACACTGCTTTTATGAACACAACCTTGTTAATTCTATTACAGTGGAAAGAATTTTGCTGTTGAGAAACTAGTTTTCATGAGAACAGAATAAACCATGTTGTCCTTAAAGATAATACACTAAAGATCCTTGTATTAATCTGTGTGCATTTTTATGATTGCTCAGCATAGCACTTATATAAAAACATTTCTCCCTGTTCTCTCCCATATAGGGGTCTTTATTCAGTCACGCCTTAAATAAACTCATTGCTAAGGATTCTACTTAAAACCTTTCTCCCTTTGCTCTGTCTATTCTTCCTTCAGCCAGAAGTTATTTAAACAGAGACCACCCTTCTGAAATGGTTTAGGACGTACTGAAGCCCATTCCCTGGAGCCAGGCATAATTAGCAATGTTACCATTTTTGTTTACCAGACACACCAATTTTTTTTAGAAGTTCTATGCAAGGGCAAAATGTTTACAAAATTTAGCTTTAAAAATTTGTAATTTATTTCCCAAGCATCTTGAACTGCCATGTGATGTTGATCTCCGCGCTACAATAAATTGCAATAAAAGCACTTTGGGGAAACTCCAAGGGAGAAAGAAAAGATACTATACTGTCATGAAAATTTAAGGTAAATGAACAACAGTCTCATTTCTACACCAGGCATATACTGACTGTCTCATCTGTAGTCACTGTATTGGGAAAGTAGCCACTGAATTTGGGAAACATCTGCCTCAAAATGTTTTGAAAATTTTCGTATCACTGAGGGTTTTAGAAGAGCAAAGATTGAGGTGTGGAGGCAACATACAAAAGCAATGTTGGGGGAGTTGGTAACATCCAATAATACCTGCTGCCACACTACTGGAAAAGGGGAATGATGTTTGATAATTGCTCTCATGATGATCGGATGATCAAGATGATTGGATGATCAAGATTAGACTCATCTTAAAAATGTAGAATTTTTGTTGGCACGGTGAGGAATTAAACTAACAGAAAGCAAACCTGGTGAAATGTGAGCTTTGATGATCTAACTATACTCTAAACAATGAATACCCCAATCCCTGAGAAAAACAGAAAAGGAAACAGAAACAAGCAACCTTTAAAAAAATTTCAGATCTCAAGTCAACTGTATTGGAGAAGAATCTTCACCGAAAAAGGAGGGGGGAGGGGGAGGGGAGGAGTATGGAATTTTGCAATACTTAACAAAATCTGGATTAATGGGACACAAAACCTGTGAACATTTACAGACATTATTAACAATGGATCATTATCAGACTACTTATGGCAATGGGTACATTGGTAAGGATAGACTTTATTCCTAAGAAATATTCCCCATGGCCAGTCCTGGCAGTAGGGGACATGAAAGAGCCTAGGGAAATTTGATTTCCTACTCCAGGGCTCTCCTGTAAACAATGAAGGCTCTGACATACTTTAAATCCCAGACTGTCCTTTCTACCATCCCACTCCTGAACACTCCTGATCTGGAACCATCTTTTCTATATATGAATATGGAATAAGAATTTTGGCAAAGCATTTTCCCAAACCCCTTATTAAAAGTTATACACTTGTGTTTCCTTATAAGCAGATAACCTCAAAACATACAGGATGTGATTTTTTCAATTCTAACACTAAATTTTGATTTTTCACTGGGTAAAAGGAGAACTAGTGGTCTTTTTGCCCCTTGTTTTATGCAGGTCATGCTAACTCGAGCCCTATCTCAGTTTGTACACTTCCTGTAGTCAGAAAACAAAATGAGCTGGTGATTGAGTGTAACAGTAGACTCAGAGGAATTTTTCTATTCATGAAAAAGTAACATCTCTTGATATCAGGCTTCTCTGCTTGAAATCTAACATGTAAAATCTTTGTTTACTATATGCAGATTTTCTTGCCCTGGCTTTCTTTAGTGACAGAACCTTTTGCCAACAATCACATAAAGGTATCTCAATGTCTGTGGGCACTTTTTGGGAATAACTAGCAAGTTTTCTTTAATCAATACCTATAAGATTATAATCTGTAAAAAAAATCATAATCATATCAGAATCATAAGTTTAGAATAAATTAAAGCAAAGAATAAGAACTCCTGTGGGTCAAGCAGAGCACTCTACTGAGATAGATCACCATAGAAAATTATATTGAAGCAGAATATAAATATTTATAATAAGAAAGCCTTTGTCTTGTATGAAGATGTTATATTTGCGAGGGATTTGAATGCATTCTAGGCCTGAATGAGAGAGTAGTTGTAGGTTTGATGGATTTTACGCCATCTCTTTCTTTCTCTTTTTCTGTTTTTAAGTCAAAATGGGGTGATAGAAATGAAGTTATTCCTTCAGAATTTGTGCCATGCAATATATGCTAGCAAACCCTTGGCAAAAGGACAAATTGTACCTTTTTTTTTTCTCACAGATAATAGCTGTGCTGTTCACAAAGCATAGTTCATTCTATGATAAGGCCATGACTTCTTGAGATCTTTTCTGAATAATGGCAGAATACTTTGTGAAGGGACAGGATAATTACTTTTAGCATTTCAGAGAAGGCATACAAAGAAGTTATTATGTAATTTCCCCCAGATATCAAAGGGGTTGCTACCTAATGAAGACTGCCTGAATTGCAAAAATAACAGAAACAAATCATACAATATTTCCTTATATGAAAAATCAGAGCTTCCCATTTCACACTGATTTCTTCTTTTGGACAAGATGCTGGTGCTGAAATACTTAATGGAAATGCAGTATACTTAAATTCTGTTAGATTTCTCATGTGATCCCTTTGACTTTCACAAAACAAGCAGAATGACCCTTAACACAAAACCTTTGATGGACAGACTACAATTCAGTGCATGATTAAATTGGCTTTTTCATCTCAATTTTTGGGTGTCTAACCCTCAGTACCTTAAAAAAGGCTTAAACATAATCACCCAGCAGATGTTAATGTGTTCAGGATTACTATGCATTCTTACATTAAGAAATCTCTACATTAAAACCACCACCTCTATATTAAAATCATAACTGATATATACTGACATAACTCCAAAAACTTCAACAGATTACTGGCTCTAGGGAAGAATGAAATGAGAATCCACTGTCATGCAAAATGTATTGGAAGAATTCGTCTTATCCCACTCATGCTGACAACTGAGGGACCAGTGCAAAATTCCCTCTTTAAAATTTTGTGTGTGTGTGTGTGTGTGTGTGTGTGTGTGTAATGCTAGGGTATAAAGACTTCTGATATAGAAATAAAAGGTACTTTAAGCTACGAGCAGTGTGCAAAATTACATAGAGATATTTTTGAAAATCAGTTATAGAATTCAGAGTGAACTGATAATCTAGTGTTTGATTGTAGGGGTTTTTTTTTTCCATTCTTCTGTGTTGAGTCTGTTTTGTCCATGATGCTAATTGCGAGATGATCTCTTCCTGTCCGCTTGACTCCTGAGACTCCCAATAGACATTTTCTGCCCTGTCCAGCTAAGAGGGTTTTGGTGGAGCGGCTTTGGTGGGAGTCTGGCCTCCAGCCAGGGCCAAATCACCACATCTGGGACTGTTAATTCCTTTCTGGGCCATCTCCACATATTCAATAAACAGTGTTTAAAGTAAAAGTTATTGTGATAAAAGCTGTTTGCTTTTGCCGAATTCAGTAAATCTGTGTGAATTGTGGATGATGGATCTCTGAAAATTAATGTTTATAACAACAGTTCTTAATTTTAAATTTTCAGAGCTTCTGATTTTGTCCTGAATAAGGTAAAGGTTCTCTCAACTCAGCTTTCTGCCTACTTGCCATAAATCAGTATGCTTTATCAGCATATACACAATTAGATGTTTCTTCATCCACTTGTACTGAAGGAATTTGTATTGTCAGAGCTAAGATGGAGAGCAAGAGTCTTTTATGTTTGTTCAGCCATCCATGAAGTCTGTGACTATTTAGATCTCTATAAGCACAAAAGGCTCATTTTACTGTCTTAGACCTGCATGTTTTCAATGGTAAATTCATCAATGTCATCATAGGAGAGAGCAGCAGCTACTATGGTAGTAGTGACAGTGTGATCAGTCTGTTGGTTGCTTTGGGATGAGCTTCTGGAGAACTTTGAAAATTAGGACCAAACCTGTGAATTTGACTTAGCATTAATAATCCTGCATTTTGTGGTAAAAGATTTTCTTCCACAATTTTCCATTCTATTTTTTTTTCCACCCACATCAAGTAGAGAGAGTTCATGGAATGGTGCATCACCACTTTCCTTCCTTCAAAAAGTCATGTTTTGATGCACAGGAGGCACGTCTGAGCTATGAAGTAACTCCATCCACCCTGAGCCAGCACCAGCAAGCCAGGTCACCCACCCTCACAGTGCACCCACCCACCTATGGACATGGGCATAGGCTTGCTTCTCAGGGCAGCGTGGCAGTGCTCACACAGGGTTTGTACCACACTGAAACTCCTGACTGGTTTCAAACCAGCCTTGCTACGTAGGAGCTGTCAATCCCTGCACTCCTTTTGCTGCATGGCACAGATCTGCTCTGCATTATTTTAGCCATGCTTTGGTAATTACGCATCTCAATTATGTATGACGTGCTATATATGTCCTAAAATCTAATGACAGGCCTGTCAATTCACTGTCTAATCCTCCTGATCTTTGAAATTATCAGACATCATCTGACCAGTGATAAGTACAGTCAACCCCTCCATTCATATCGTGTCTCAGTATGGTGTCTCAGAGTCAGATACTTATTTTTGAATGCTGATGTATTTCTCCTGATAAAAAAGAATTATTTTTAAGTATTGTTTGTGTTAATGTCCTGTATGAGCCATACATTTGAATACTTTATTCTTTCATCCTTTAGAAACCTTCAATTTATTCTATTTTGGTAACTGAATGAAAATTTTGTGTCTGCTTTTTATATTCATCGTGATTATTTAATAGGTATCTGCCTTCACAGTGAATCAGAGAACTGCTACCTTTTCTTATTCTTCTTCCTCATGACCAATAAATCAAGTTCTTTTAAAAAAATAAAAAAAAATTGTCAGTTATTTAAAAACCTAATGATTTTATGTATTTAAGAAGTGGGTTGAATTTTGTGACACATCATCATCAGTAATTCCTATGTGTGACAGAATACTTCAGTGTGTGTTTGCATTGATTCTTTTATTTGCTGGCAGGTACTTCCAAAACCAATACAAAGGGATCCTCAATCTACTCCATGCAATAAAGATGAAAGGCAAGGCACGTTAAATTAGATGAGATATTTATCCTTGCAAAGCAAACATAATTATCATCGATCTCACAGGATATAACTTGAAGTTAGAATTTCATTCTGTGTTCAAATATATAAGCAAACGTTTCTGAATCTTTAAGCAGATTCATGTTTTGGTTCTTTGTATCGCATTTGGCATCATGACCCTGTGCTATTTTTAAAGCCACTTCACATGGCCTTCTGTCTGTAGAACATCTTCTCCACCTGTGTTGTCAGATGCACGTGTTCAAAGTAGACAGTAAACCGTACCAAATCAAAACGGGCAAATGAGTGAGAACGAAAGTAGTGAGAAATTAAACTCACTAATTGTAAATGTAATTGTAAAGGTTTACTTCACTTGGAATGTGTGAGAAAATGTGGTTCTATTCTGAAGTTTTAAAAATGTTTGTCATTATACTGTACAAAGAAATCATTGGGGTTTTTAATCCCTGTAAAGTTACAGTTTTTGAATTTGAGTGGGAAGGAAAAGATACATGTATAGAATTGTGCTGGAATGTGGAGTTGATAGGTACAAACACATACATACCTGTACAAAGAAGAATAGGGAAAGAAGCAGCACGGTAATTAATAGTATTTTTGCAGTGATTGACATGCATTACAGGATTAAAGTGAACACAGCACATGGGTATAGGCAAAATCTGAGAGGTGGATAGGCAGACTTCTGGCAGTCTAATCATGCTCCCTGACAATGACAATTTATTGAAATGTCTTTTCCAAAGTTCTACCCTTTCTGATTTACCATACAAAAGGCAGGTTTGTTCCACTATGAGCTTTGGGATGTGCCAGACCCTAATGGAAGTCATTGCACTCTACACATGTTGCTATAATAAAATATACTTGATTTGAGAGATGACTCAAATGGACAATTCACACGCTGCTTAAGTATCTTCACGAATCAGAGCGTTAATTCATTCCAGTAAATCGGTAACTCTGAACACCTGACTAATTGTTACTGTGACTTTTTCAGCAGTCCCCATTATGGAAATATCTACACTAATGAGAAAGAGACATTCTGTACCCAGTGCCACCACAATGACGTGGAGAACTATTGCTGCCCACCCTTTGGTGGGAGGCCCCTTTGGATTATTCTTGTTAACTACTGCAAAACAGAGAAGGCACTTGGCTAACCTGGAATCAGACATTCTCTACCTGGGGAAAACCATCCAGGCCATCTTCTCTCTCAACATTTATGGCAGGCTAACAGCAACATGTTTGTCTTAAATAGGGATGGTAGTAGTAGTAGTAGCAGCAGCAGCAGGTTTGTAAGGAACGGGATTCCAGAGCCCCCCTCCCAAACTCCCTTTTCCTAGAATTTAACTGTGCTAAAAGGCAGATATATTTTCTACATTCTGATTTAAAATGCTCTGAAAACTGATTCAGTTTGTTCTTCCTTTGTTCAGCAGCCATATTGGAAAATGGATTACACATGGACAGTGTTCTTTATCTTCCTCTTACTGGACTTAAACCAGATCTTTAAAATACCACTCCTTTGAACTTCATATTTAATCTTCTTTTAAATTCTCCTTCTTAATTTTTCCAGATAATCATCAAACCTGTGTTTTCAACCCAGACATTATTCTAGGCAAAGCCACATCTAAGTTTAATGAAAAAGTTATCTTCTGTGCCTTGTAAATTGTGCTCTCTCTAAGATATCACAAAATGAGACTTGGGGGTTTTGTAACTGTTTCACGCTGGTTATTCATATTTAGCTTGCAATTCATTTTAATTCACCGTACTTTTTCTGCAGTACTGCCAATGAGACACCCTGAGTTCCCTGTTTTGTAACCATGCATTTTGTTAATCCTTCTTGCAGACTTTACCCTTACTTTTATTTAATTTTCTCCCCTTGATTTTAGACTATTTCTCCAACTTATTGAGATTATTTTAGAATCTGATCCTGTCTTCTGTAAAGTTTTTAATCTTTTCTTCTGTGGAGTCATCAGTGTATTTTATAAGTATATTATCCTTTTCATCATCTGGATCATCAGTGGAAATAATGGCATTGAATTCAGGCATGGAAGAGACTATGACTGATTTCATTTGCCCTCTTTTTTTGACAGAAACCCATTACAGTTAGATCTAAGAAGAATTTTTCAACAAACTATATGCCAATTTTAGGGAAATTTTCCACAAAATATATTTCTTTACCTGAACTATATATTTCCTGATTGTATGAGTTGGTATCAGAAGCCTCACTAAAGTTAAAACACTGCATCTATGTTTATGTTTTTAATCACAATAAAATGAATGTTTGATTTGCTTGAAGAAGTTGCTTTTCAAACAAATTGTTTGCTCTTTTAATGCCTACTTACTCTCTTCTACCTGCCTATATATTATTATTTTTAAACATGTAGTCTATTTCCTCTTAATGAAGCTAATCTGAATCATCTTAGTTCTCAGACTTTATCCCACTCTATAACTGATTTTTTTTAATAAACCCCCCTTTTTCCAATTTTTGCTGCCCTTCTCTTCCAACAACAGCAGTAACAACACTAAAATGCTGACTTAAAAGACTTTTTAAACTAGCCTTCTCAATGTTTTTCATCAGGCCCTGAAATACTAAAATACTCACTACCATAAATTCTGTAATACACTTAAATTATCTATTTGTTTTCTCCATCTGCACACCTGTGCACTGTTAGTATAACTATATTAAGCATCTGGTTCCATCTGAATGTCTTTGTGTAAAAATTGAATCAGGGAGTTCACTGAGAACATAAGCTTGCATCACTCATTACTTAGTTTCCTGTTCTATTAAGTAATGAATCTGGTTTTTATTTTTTTCTTCCTTTCATTTTGGAAGTATCTGAAAAGCCTTTCATAGACCTTGCTGCTTATGAATCTTTTATTATTATCAAAGCTTTAATTGTCTTCTGGATCCTAAAACAAGTTTCAGTGATTTCCGTCTCCCTTCTGCTTCCAGAGGTCCTCTGCTTAATAATTAATATACCCATCTTTCTCCTTTCCTCATCAGTAAGGATAGCTTCAGCACAGGAAAATGTTTTGTTTCAGGTACAATTTGAAGAAGTATGTGGAATTCCATGTAAAATGTGTAAGTTGCACAAGCAGAATAAAGGTCTTCTCAATACCTTTTCTGGGAATGGGACAAAAATAAGTATATAGTACTGTGCATTGACTTTGCTACTCTTTGCAAGACTATCTGGCTCAGCTGTGAGGCAATGCATACAAGTCACATTTCAAGTATTTTAAAGTACATTGTCTTACTCTAGATAATTTTATTTTCTAAAGTTTCATTATTTTTCTGCACTTGAATTTCTTGAAACTGTGAAGGTCCAATGTTGATTATGGATTGTTTGACATTTATCCAATTTTCAAGCTTCGCCTCTGCTTCTTTTGCTTGAGATTTAGAAACTAAGTTTATCGACTATGAATAATTTTAATACACTCAATGATCAAGAAAAAAAAATCCCTGTGTCTCACACTTTATCTTCCCTTTTCAAGGTTCTTTCATGGCATGAGATGTGATCAATAGGATGTAGTTTAACCTGACTGAGTGTTAAGACTTTGAGAAGACTTCCCTGGCAGGCATGGGGCAGGAGCATTTATGTGTTTGGGTAACTCTGAGAACTGTGGCATCAAAAGTGTTACCTCCTTGTTACTGCACCTAAGTGAAACAAGGCAAAGAATAAAACCCCAGCTGCCCAAGTCCTGTGCATATATTAAACTCTGCATGTAATTAAGTTCTGGACACATAAGAAAGTTATTTATCCAAACAAAAAAGTGTTAGATAAAGATCTCATCTTTATCTGTCTGGGGCTCAATTAAGTTTAATTAAAATGGAAATCTTTTTGCTTTCAAGAAAGCATGAACTGTGGAAACTTGCATTCATCTTTCCTTAAACTTGCATTCTTCTTTCCTTCCTCTAACAACACTGTTGTCTTTCCTTTCAAACGCTCCACAAAGTACTTCACATTTCGGGACAATGATTTTTTCCTTTATACAAGCATGTTTCTTAACATTTTTCAATATCAATCAATAAATAGAAAAAGTGTTTTTCATCTTTCCTTGGAAACATTTGAGGCAGTTTCTGTCTTCTCTAATTCCGTCCTGGACATGTTCTAAGTTTCTCTCCTATTCCTCTGCGTGTGCGTGTTTTCTCTCTCAGCTCTCCAGACTAGAAATGGCAGTTGTCATGACAACATAACACATTTATTGCTCTTGTATTCTTATGCTTTTTTTCATACTTTTTTTTTTTTATAGAAGCAGCTGACAGCCCTTTTTTAGAAACACAAGCATATAAACTTACATTTTTTTTGCACATAGACAATTGCAAAAACTACAAGGTTAACTAAGCTATAATTCAATCTCTTCCAAAGCACACCCAGGGAGAAGTTTTCCCACAAATTTTTGTACAGTAGACCAAAAACCAGAGACAATTCCATGTAGAAGAACCAAGTTTACAGTTACAGTATAGATTATTCAATTCACAGAGAGATACATAAAGTTGCAATTTGCTTGGTCTGCAAATTCAGTTTACACATAAAAATGCACATTCTGCATAGATATTTGGGCAATTCAGTGAAAAATGTATGTAATATTCCCAAAAACTTTATGTAGAATTATTGCAGGTGAATTGCCAAAAGTCCCTTTCATTTTTAAGCTTTGTTAACTTAAATTTTCTTTTCCTACATGATCCTTCTTTCTCTGTCTTCTTTTTACTATTTTTACTAATATTTATAGAGAAAATGAGTTTATATGCTTCATTAATGTATATTTCCTTCATCAATCAAACTATTAATTTCAGCTAAAATTTCTATTCTCAATTATATCTGCATCACAATATTTCTAGGAATTGTTGAAAGTTTTGTTTTGGTTTGGTTTTTATTTACCTGATGGCTGCCAAGTTTTTATACTTATACAAAACTACTTGTATACAAGTAGTTTTGTATAAGTATAAAAACTTGGCAGCCATCAGGTAAATAAAAACCAAACCAAAACAAAACTTTCAACAATTCCTAGNCCTAATAGTACCAAAACATCAAAATGGACAAAACAGGGCTTCAAGAAAGACACAGCGTAATAAAGGATGCACGATTCTCAGATAGCCACTAATCTGATATTTCCAAACTTTTAAAGCTCTGTAACTTGAATCTTCCTTTAAAATACTTTTCTCTATGTGGCAAAGAGTATATCTGGAATTTTTAGTGAAGGTCTGTCTTATGTTCTTTTTTTCCATTAATATTTTTAACACATGTATTTAGTTGCAAAAATACTTGATAATATAGTTGCTCACAAATATTGGAGCAGATTTGTAGAAAGCAAAGATTAAAATTGTAATGAGTATCGATAAACCATCAATATTTTAGGAACGCAAAATTACCAGAGTAATTGAAATACAGAATAACAGCCATAATGAACTGATTGTGAATCAGGTACAAGAGAAGGATAATAAAGTTACAATGCTAAGATTAGTACTCAGCTAACTAATGTACTAGAGAAAATGTCAATCTATTTAAGAGTGACTCACAAAGATGAAAAAGTGTTAAAAAGTCTCACATGAGTTATTCATTGCGAAGGATTAGCCGAGCATCTCAGGGAGTGGCTATTTCCTTTCCCTGCAAACTTGGTCTCACAGACTGTTAATGCCTTGATTGCTTCAATCGCCCTCATTTGGTTCGATTGTAATGCTGAAGAAATGAAGTGGCTGTCTCCCAGCACAGCCTAGAGAGCAGGCAGGCACAAAATCTCTGTCATTTATTTACACCCTTGCAGGGACGTACCAAAAATACAAATATGTCATCGTACCACATTTCCCAGAGGTTGCTCTTCCCCTTCGGAGGCAGGTATACTAAATCAGTACAGCAATGAGCTGCTCGAGAAAGAGTGATGGATGGTGACAGGGTGACTTCTTTTTCTTTTCCTTTAATGAATGTTCATTTTATCTCTTCCCACTCCCAGCCCGAGGGCCCCGGGGCAATTCTGAGCTCAGATGTGGGAAGATTTACATGTTAATGTGGCACAAACAGGCAGAAGTCGCAACTAGTTTTTTATCCCGCTATAGCTGAAATGATATAAATATGCCTGTCTCTTACTTCTGAGGTTCACTGGTTGCTATTCAGGGAATAAGGAAACAACTACAAGAAAAACCCCAAGACTTAACTGAGCAGGAAGTCTTCTTGTTTGGAAATATATGTGTGTCTCTGTCAGCCCCGTGGAGTATTCAGCGGAAGATGGCAGCAATATTTATTTGTTATTTGCACAATGCAGAGAGGTATCACTTAACCAAAAATCCAGGTGCCACGACTACCAAGTAAAAATATCACATTTGAAAACCAAATAGACTTTTTCCAAAGCCAAGAAAATAATGAAGTGCGTCCTAACCATCGTTTACTCTTCTTGGCCACATCACATGTCTGTATCTTTTATTATTTAGCGTGGTGATTCTTCATAAAAATGGCTTTCCTGNCAGGCAAACTTAAAAGAAAATAGACTGATCAGTTGCTTAATTCTTTTCAAATGTAGTAAATATTGCTTGGGCTAGGAAAACAAAAATAAGTAAAATAATAATAATAATAATAATAATAATAATAATAATAATAATAATAGAAAAATTCCTAA
>VXBZ01000013.1:565738-597308 GCA_013399135.1 Heliornis fulica
AGTCGCCCGTCCTCAGAGCACAGCACAGGAAGAAGCAGCACAGCTAGTGCACCCACCATGGATGAGATAAAAAATGTAGCACGAGCAGTTTCCTGCCAGGCAGGTGATCTTCTAAGGAAGATTAGAGTGGAGCTGTGCTCAGTCTCATGTCTCCTACCCAGGGGCACCAGGGACTGNACACTGCGTGAAACTTCACAAGACCAAAAGTGTCAGCAAAATAATGGGGACAGGACACAGGACACATACCCTTGAAGTGATCACAACTGGGGGCACTGGGTGGGGATCACATGATCATGGGGAACTGTCTGGGAGCTTGTGACTCATGCTAGACATGCAGTCATGGAAGGAGAATGGGAGTTGACAGTAGGAGAGGAGGGACAAGCTTTGGTGAGGGAGGCATGTGGGAGGCTGACCTGATCCATGGGTAGGGGCCAGCACACAGAGACAGCCATCCACTGACCAGACCTGCTGCTGCACAAGGTTTGCTGCCTGCTAGGGATTTGGGTCCAGGATGTCATGGAGAAGTTGCCATGTCTTTGTCCAGCCCATAAAACATCATCATCAATAACACTGGTGAAGGAAAACAAATCATGAGTGACTATGGGGTTTTGCAGGGTAGAGGGAAGGGCAAGAAGACCAAAGTTTTCTCCTGGAGATTTGAAGAGAACATTAAGGACAATTTGTGGTGCAAGTAATGGGTAAGATCAGGGATGACTTTGGTCTCAAATAATAAAGAACTGATCTAAGATGAGAAGGCTGGTGGTAGTCTTGGTTTCACAGGCACTAATAAAGGGAAGAGATCAACTGGCCAAATAACTGTTTTAGCATGAGGTGAGTTGTGCTTTAGGCCCCATCTATAGTATTCACGAGTTCCCTGTTGTCTCTGAGAAGAGTGTAGATATATAATATAATTTGTCTTCAGACACACTTAAATTGAGAGGCTTGTGTCTGGAGCATAATCCAATGCCATACTTCAATAATTATAAGACAGCACACTAGTTTTGAAAGCAATTGAGAATTTTAGAATACTTATAGACAGGAACATGTGTACATTTGCAAGGATTGATCTTATACATCATGAAATGTATTTCCCATTTCTGTGTCAGAGACCATTTATAAATTCACCTACGGCTTGATTCAGCTGCATGCATATTGATGTCAAGTTCCATTTGAGCTGTGCAAGGATAAATGTTTGGGGCTGGTTTGGTATAACATACAACTGAGAAGTGCACGCTCATCTGGAGTAGTAACTAGAGGCCAGGTAGTATCTCAAATGGCAATAAATGGCCACATTTGAGCAGCTGACGTGAGCCTTTATCCACATAGAACAGGCCCTCTGTAAAATGGTGATAAATCTATGAGTTTGTCAGTAGTGACGTGAGGATAAAGTGATGTTTGCCAGATGACTGTCTGAATAGGTGTGATGGAATGATCTAAAACAGAAGTTCTTTTTTTAAACATTTTTTTTTTNATCCTTTTTTTTAAACTTTTTTTTTTTTTTTTTTTTTACATTTCTGTAGAGGATGGGTACAAAAGCACATTATTGAAATAAAATGAAAGGCAAGAGCAAAATGCTGAAACAAACAGGACCTGAGTATGGGCTGAAGAATTGTGAGTAACACCAGTGGAATGTCAACAAGAGTGTGATCAGCATCTGCTCTGGGAGAGCTTGTGCAGAGAGCTGCCTTATCGGGAAAAGTAGGGAGGCACCGGTCTGGGTAAAGATGTATAAAGCACCGCTTTTTATTATATCTTAATATATAAAGATGCAAAATCAACTTTGTCCCACTTGCACCACAAGTTGAGTCCATGCCTAATATGCCAGACATTTCCAATAGGTATGAACATTTTATGTACAAAACTGAAGTACTGCCATAGCTTACAGTTTTGTCAGAATACAAAGGTAATCTTTGCTCTTTGATGGGTTTCAGCTCTGATTGCCAGTACACCTGCCAAATTACAGTGAAATAAAAATGTGGAGAAAATATGTCAGAGCCTTCCCAAGCAGCCTGCTCCTCCTGGGCAAGCAGCAAGCACAAGTCCCCATGCCACAGCAAGCTGACTTCAGTCTTCACAATTTGGCAAAACTTGTGATGTGTGGAACTTATGTTTGGCTGCACAAAATGTAGTTCACTTGCTAGCAACCACCACTCTGAGGGTTTCAAGTACTTGAGAAGGAGCAAGACAACTCAGTACTTGATCATTCACTGGAAATTCTTAGATGTCAGAAACTGTACTCGAGCAGTTCTATTACAGCTCACTTTATTTGTCAAATTCTAATTCTGGGTCACATTATAGCATCTTTCAGAGGTTAATACCACTGCAGAGCATAATAGGGATATAAGTCAGTGGGTTATTAAAGGTATTCATAATATTCCATAATAGCTTTTGCATGCAAGTTAGGAAAGATGTTACCTCCAAGCCAATTTCTCTGCTGGTATATGTAAGCACTACCACTGACCTCACTGGAGATATACCGAGTCTCATTTTGTGAATCATCTGTATTCATTTTTCTGTTGGTGTGCTCAGAAACAAAGCAGATGAGGATGACTATGATATGAACTTTGCCCACTGAGACACAAATGCAGTGATAACTAGGAACTTTCTTTGTTAACTTTAAATTTGTTTCCCAGAGTTAAAGCATTGCCCAGAAAAATTTTCATTTGTGCGCTTTATGGGTTAGTTTTCCTTGTTTCTTTGAATAAGGAGGCTTTTTTCATGGTAGAAGTATCAGCACACAGGTAAACTAACTTGCGTTTTTTGGTGTATTGTTTTGATTTTTAGCAGTTAATGGGGAAAAATGTTCTCAATAGACTCCTGTTATAAGCTTGAGACATTCTGGAAGTAGAAATAGCAGTGAGTTTTATATGGCGTATTGAGATATTTTTGCATATGGAGGATTTCTGTTTTCCAAAATACTCGGGGCTTTATGACTACTCAGTTCCTCATACCCTCTCTTTTTCAATTTAAAGCTATAATTTCTCAGAAATCATTGATAGCAAAGTTTAGTTAAATAGACTTGTGATAGGATCAGTTAATTAATTGGACCTGTGAATTATTCACTATTTTCTATTTTATTCTTTTTTCAAAATTGATATTATATTGCTTCCATTGCTTCCAACTACAAAAGCAACACTGTTCCTTTGAAAGCAGACCTGTGGAAGAGAGTTGTTAATTACAAAAGATAGGATGGAAAACCACTTACGGATTTTCAACAGTTCCTGTTTGTTTTGCTTTATTTTTTTTTTTTTAAGTAGTCATGTTCTGATTATTTTGGAAAATAAATGTTTCTCATTCTTTTGAAGGTGACATTCTCTTAGAAGCTCTGCTTGAGCATCACGGTACATTGAGGATATGTGCACTTAGGCGTCATGTAACCTAAATTCAGCTATGAAAACATAGGTGATTAATGCAATCTAGTCATCCAGGCCCAGCTATATTCAGGGCACACAGAAGTGCATTTACAGAGCATAACACATACACACTCAAGACAAGTGTCTAAAACAGCTGAAACGAATCAGTCTTTGGAAGTACAGATCTCCTGCTATTGCCTAGTTGCCTTGACACTTACTACAATGTCCTAATTTTTAAATGGCTAAGGTTAGGTGAAGTGACTTTAGCAACCATCTTGAGTCTGCAAATTCATTTAACTACTTGCAATGTGTTTTTTTAACTCTGTACCCAGTAATCCTTAGTCTCCATAGTAAAATCTGATTATTGTGGAGTAAAAAATTGCTTTTCTGAGTTACACATTGTTACTGTGATGTAACAATGTAGCATGATGGCCAAGAAATGACCCTAATTTTAGGGATTTGGAAAAAAAAAAATCAAACCCTAAACAGTCCCCTAGGACAAGCAATAGTTTTATGTAGACACCCATAAAGATTCAGATTAGATTTACAGCTATCTAGGGACAGACTGGCTGAAGCCAGTTGCCACTACCACATGAGAAGGGACAAGGAGAAAATCCCACTCACCTGGGGAGGGGGAGGGGTGTGACAACATCAGCTTTTCCTCATGTCCTTTGTTGCATTTCCTGCATATTCTCTTACTTTTTCTGTAATAATTCCTGCATGCCTTTTGTAGATTCACGTTCTTAATAATTGTGTGGTTTCTAGGTGATGGGAGATATAAAGTCCCCTCTCTTTAGCTGTTTGTGTGTGTTTTGCTTTGGTTTTAGGTAGGACTATTGCTAATTGGATTCCAAATAGCAGAACAAAAAAACCCGTTAATAAAACTGCTTTTGTGTTTTCTGCCTACTATTGTATTGAAAAGAGAAGCAATTATTCCACCGAGCTGAAAACTGGTTACACTGGAGTTTATTGACTGCTGATTGGCAACCTCACACATAATTTAAACACTGTTTTGTGTCATCCGTGTGACAGAGCCAAGGATCACAGATAGGACTGTAGCAGATCTACGACAGCATAGTTGTGGCTGCTTATTGGCAGAGTAAAACTGTGTGCTTACTCTCCTCTGAACAAAATCAATAGTTTTCAAGAGAAAACATTCTCCTTTCCTGCTCTTTGCTCCTCACTTTCCTCTTTTTATAATATTTTAATTTTTCTGTCTTTCAAGAGTTTTGGTGGTTGGTTTTTTTTAGCTTTTATTAACATTTCCTTGACTAAGTTTGAACGTTAAGCAGTTGTATCTAGCAAAACTATCAAAATTTTTATAAAATATCAGGAAAAAATAATTCCACAATAAAAATATTGTCATATTTTCTCACATATTATCCTCCATTATATATATATATATATACACATATATATATATATGAAATTTCGTTTTTCATTCAATAAACAGGTATCAGAAAACAAAACCAAAACAAAAACCAGAAGTCATTCAATACCAAAGCAGGGCCACTAAATGAAAGCCCCTAATCAAAACCACTCCTCTGGAGTGTACATCTATTTGGAGAACCAGGTAAAATAGGAACCTCAAAAGCCACTGGTTTATTTCTTTCAGCCACAATTATCATATGCATGCCAGTAAGCTTATGTGTATTCTATATATGAGAATACATTCCAACTATAAACTCAGTAGTAATGACAACTCTGAGAACTTTTACTCAAACAACTAAAGTATCATCACAGTTAGAATTGCTAATGTTGAGTAGAGGTAACACTGAAACACAAGTAAAATTTACTACAATTGCCATCATTGGGAAATGGAATATTTTCTTCCAGAATATTTTCATGTAACATTTTCTGGTATTTAATTAGCTGTGTTAATGATCTCTAAACCCAGGGGTATTTCTCCCTCTGCTATCTAATTATGGCACTTTAATTTTTGCTTCTGAGAATGATATAGCTCCTGCTCAGTGTGTGGGGTCTTTTTTGCCATGTCCTCTTCTCAGATTTGAAGCCTGTGAGGTTAAAGGAAGATTCTAATGACACCCTCCAGGGTAACATCCTTTGAAGGCTAGGACCAAGAGCTTTGATTTCAGGTCACTCCCTATGTGGCTGCCTTTAAAGTTCATCTGAATTAACATTCAGTGATATTTTTGGCAGCTTTGACTGCCAGGAAAAATCATTACAGTGGAATAATAATGCAAATAAACTTTGCATAGTCCCATTAAATCATTAAATGCCACATTGTTCTGTAATGGGAGTGACATTTCATTATTTCTAAAGCATCAAATGTGTCTGTGTTCACTGCCAGTTTTATGGTATTAATACTGGTGACAGAATACAATAACATTGGAACAAGAAATTAAGGGGTCTTGGGGCTTATACGATGCCTGCAGATACCTGAAATGTCTGAAAAATACAGAGGTAAAAGCACCATAAAAGAACTGTGCTGGGCTTTTTAGAGTGTGTTCAAACATTTGGTCCAAATTGTCAGTTATATTCAATTTTTCCTTTGTCCTCTCTCTGACTAGAGCAAAAGGAAAAGATTAGCTAGCTGCCATCTGGACAATATCCTGAGACTTTTGGTTGGTTTGGGATTTTTGGTTTGGTTTGGTTTTTTCCCCTCCATATTTTTCTTCTCATAACCTTTACAAGGGTTGAAGAAAACCTTTATAATGGAACTGCACCATACACTGCACTTGAGTGTATAAGGCATTAAACCAAAGCAAACTGCCTCCCCGCTCCCCATTTTTCTTTTTAACAGAGCTCTCTGAAGTCCAAAGACTTCTGAGAAGGCAAATGCTTAAGAGACATAAGAGCATCACTGTATTCTTGTAAAGAACTGTTAGAATGGTTATTTAAAAGAAAAATAATAAATTAATTATCTAAAGTTTATCAAATAATTTAAGAAAAAAAAGTTTAGGAAAAAGAGGGAAAAAGTCCCATAATTTATTAAAAAATTGGCATGTCCTAGGGGAATAAGAAGAGAGAGGTTTAGAATTATACACATTCTATCTCTGGCTGCTATGAGAATGCTTCTTTGAAGGAGCAGTTGTGCATATGACCTTCAAGAACAGCCAGAGTTTAGATGGATCTAACATTCATTCAATGGAACGAGGTAGAATAAAGGAAAAAGACCCCTGGTTCATCAGGGCATTTGAGGTTGGACCTTTAAAGATCCCTTCCAATATAACACTTTCTATGATTTTATGATCTTCTATAGTGTAAGCACAGATACGTGGGTCAGGAGGGGCCTTTTTCCTAATGGTTCCTAAGGCCGCTCAGGGATTTCACCTGGTACTTCCAGCTGTGGGGAAAATACACAGTTCCAGAGAGTTCATTTGGCTCATTAAAAAAGCCCAGAGCCTGCCTCAGTGGGAGGACAGTGAGTTGGGCAGCCAGTTCTCTGTTGAACATCTCTTTTCATTACCTCAACCTGACGGTCTACAAACAATCATCAGCCTCCTTTGGCTGAGGTGCCTTGTTCCAGACATTCACAGAATCACAGAATTGTAGGGGTTGGAAGGAACCTCCAGAGACAATCGAGGCCTATCCCGCATGCCAAAGCAGGTTCCCTAGAGCAGGTAGGAATCAAGATGGATCTTGAATATCCCCAGAGAAGGCGTCTCCACAACCTCCCTGGGCAGCCTGTTCCAGTGCTCCGTCACCCACACTGTGAAGAAGTTCTTTCTCACATTGTTGCGGAACCTCCTGTGGTCCAACTTGTGACCATTGCCACTTGTCTTGTTCCCACTGAAAAGAGGTTAACCATCTCCCTTTGTCTCACACACTTCAGATATTTGTAAACATTGATGAGATCCCCTCTCAGTCTTCTCTTTCTCAAGGCTGAACAGCCCCAGCTCACTCAGCCTTTCCTCACAGCAGAGGTGCTCCAGGCACTTCATCATCTTTGTAGCCTCAGCTTGACTCTCTCCAGGAGATCCCTGTCTTTTTTGTACCAGGGAGCCCAGAACTAGGCACAGGACTCCAGGTGCGGCCTGATCAGGGCAGAGTAAAGGGAGAGGATCACCTCCTTTGATTCCCTCACCAACAGTGTGTTTTCCTCCCTTTGTTTTGCATTTATCTTTCCAGTGTCAGATCATGTCCTGCACAATGGATTTTCATGGGATATGATAATATTTCCTCTCTTTTATTTTTTTTAATTATTGCCAAGGCAAAGCTTCACCGCAGCAGTATGTCACAGTTCCTACAACTTGTTGTTAGCACCCTATAGTCCTGCCATACAGCCAGCTGACAGCCTATACACTCAATCCACACTGCCAAAGAAGAAAAGATGCTTTGTAAACTTAGTGATGATGCTGCATGTTTTAAATTGTTCACCTGCTTTCAAATAACAGAAAATAGTAAACATCCTTTACACCCCATGCAATTAGAAAAGGGAAAGCATTCACCTGATGTTAAGCATATTCCAATATTCACAGTGATGTTACATATCCTGGAGAACCACTGGAAAGGTGAGCAAGCTTACTTGTCCACTCACAGAGACTTTCAAGGTTCGTAAGATGTGGAGAAGATAATTTTCTGTTATTATAGCTTATTCTTGCACTGAGGTTAGAAGATTGGAATTGAGAGCTCTGAGAAATTTTAGTGTCCACCATGGGGAATTAAAATCCGTTTTTTTCAGAAAAGGACAAACAAAAGAAAAAATGTTGAGTGTTTTTGAGGTAGAAATTGACCTGTCAAAGTTTGAGAAAACTGGTCTTGCATTAGCTTGATAATAGCAGTCTCACTGCTCACAGCAATTGATGCAAATTGGAATGAAAGTAAGTGTTAAGAGCAGTTTATGGTGCCTGAAATTCACTGACATTTCATGGACCACTTATCAGCCATCAAAATTGCATAAGCTTTAATTTTACCATGACTTCTGAAGGCTTGATAGAAAAAGTCAACAGCTGTCTAATGCACTTGCGTTTGTGGGATGAAGCTGAGTATTGAATTTGGTAATAAATCATGAGATCCAGCTTTAGGCCACAGATTTGTGTTTCTGTGGTCACTTGACCTATATTTGTGCACCAAGACACAGATACACTGTCACAGAATCACAGAATCACAGAACGTTAGGAGTTGGAAGGGACATCGAAAGGTCATTCAGTCCAACCCCCCTGCCCGAGCAGGATCACCTAGACTAGATCACATAGGAACATGTCCAGATTGGTCTTGAATGTCTCCAGAGAAGGAGACTGCACAACCTCTCTGGGCAGCCTGTTCCTGTGCTCCATCACCCTCACAGTGAAAAAGCTTATCCGATTGGGCAAATGAGTGAGAGGTTTCAAACCTAGTCAGAAGTTATACATCTGTTCTCACAAGACCCTTTTTAAAAATGAAATAGATATGTGTGTCAGTAAAGAATAATAACCATTTTCGCTCTTCAAATCTCAGTGTTTTTAAAGAAAGCAAGTAAGCCCAAGTCTTTTGTTACCCTTGCTTCTTAGTGCAATTCCATAGTATGTGTCAAGGTACTTTCTCCTGTTATTCCTGTCCTGTCAATATACCGAGTCACAGCATTAATACAGCAATATTTGTTTCTAATCAGACATTAAGAGAAATCAAAACAATATAATTTAGTCATCTGGAAAAAAAAACCCGACCTTCCTGAAGAATAATTCCTAATCATTTATAAACTAATTTTTGTGAGAATTAGAAGATTGGCCCTGCCATGGTCCAAAAGTACCACACACTTTGGTCTCAGGAGCATGCTTAGATACTTCAACCTTGTATTTTCACGGTTGCTGTGCTCCTACTCCTACTCCTCCACACTCCTCATGTGAGATGAAAAGTATGGTAGTGCAGTCACTGACAACCCCACATTGTGAAGGTTTCACAATCGCCCTTGCTCTAGCAGAAATACTGTACAGGGTGTAACTGTGCTTGTATGGTCTATTCAAGAACCAGACACAACGGGGGTCCTAAAATTCCACTGAAATTGAAATTGCCTCATTCCTAAGACTGAGTGATTTCAGTGCATGGCACTAGTGTCAAGATTACCCCTTATGTCTTTGGAAAACCATTACTGTCTTAAATTAGGCAGAGGTTTTTGTCATAAATGGGATCTGTCATAGTGCTCGGTGCCATAGAATTTCCAATGCAGTGTTGCAAAGACACACGCACAGAAAATTACCTCAGTGATTAAAACGCAGCCAGTCGGAAGACTTCAGGTTTTCAATATCATTCAAACTGACAGAATAAAAATGTTTGACCTGATCTGTCACATTACAGCACTTGGCATCTATTTATGACAGTCTGACTTCATCCCGTTGGACAGCTTCTTGCGCTTGAAGACCCTTTAGGAAGTCCTGCATTGTCTCTGTAGGTATTTAGCCTGTGGTGCTGGAAGAGTGGTTCTGAGCCACAGATGTAGCTCTTCATCTGAGAAAAAATTAAGAAAGAAAAGCAGTGCAACATTCACAGAGCCAGCAACTTGGAAGCACCTCAAATGCTTATGGTGCTCATGAAAAAAAGACTATTTTTAAGTGTATCTGAGACCCAGAAGTCTCCCTACTGTCTTTCTTTAAAAAATGGAACTTGGGGTTTTCAAAATGCTGCCCATAGTAAAATTAAGTCCCAAATCTTGCTTTGGCAGTTCACCCAAACTGCCCCTTGCAATACATATCTAACGTTGAGAGGCAATATTTGCCTAGACCTGGATGATGGTCTGAGAAAACCTTATCTTTTGATCTTCAGGTGACTGCCTTGCCAATAGTGCACATTTACACCCATGTGGCCCCCAGGACAGCAGTGTCAGTTTGGTCCACCATATTCATGGAACAAACAATTTTGTAATTGCCTTCCACCTTAGGAAATTACTGAACCAAGCTCCCATTCCCCACCCACCCCCCATGCTCTCCATCCCTTTGCTATGCACCAGTGTCTTTTATTCAAACCTGAATTTTCAGCTTGTTGTGCCTTAAGACATGAAGAAGCTGGACAATGGGCTTTACCAGCTGCAAAGCATGCAAGAACATGGTATGAAGATGTCCTTTCCCTAGGCTGTTAAGCCTTCTCAAAAAAAGAGCTAATATTGAATAAGTCGAATGAGAAATTTTGCTACTGTAGATGTCCAGATAAGAACTGCTGCTTTAATGGTGATTTGAAGCATTCCAAGATCTTTGGCACTTGTCACAATAATGCAAATTACATCAGTATAAAAGTAGGCAGCTAGTAATTAATTCAGTTTTCTTTATAGTATTTGGTGACATGTGTCTGACACATTGGGATCAGATCTGTTTGTATGAAAAAACGTCACAAGGTGCTTCTGATGGACGTGAAGCTTGGAAATTACCTGTCCACAAGTCATTGATTCATTGCTACTCACCAACAAATTGGGTGCCTGTCTGTGGGAGTTGTTCAGTAGCAGCCACGAATGCATTTGCTGCAGCCTCACCCTTCCTCATGTGTAGGCAAAGGAGAGGTCTGATCTGTCTCACAACCTCTGTCCTTCTTCTACTCCAGAAGATATCTCAGGACCCCAGTGGTGTATGTAGCTGAGCTCAGATAAGCTCACATGTGGGTTTTGTCTGATAACCACTGTATAAAAAAATGTACACACTTTTATATTACTTTATTTTTTTCTTTTTTTTTTTTGTTAGATCTGACTCATGCTTGGGGAAATTAAAAAAAAAAAGAAAAAATGAAACACCCACCAGTAAGCACCATCTCCTCAGCAGCACAAGCTCCTCATCCAATAGAAGTTACTCAGTGATTGACACTTTTTACTGCTGTCATATTAAGACCAGAAATCATGGGCACAACAGCAGAGGATGTGACCCACAGCTAAAATTGCAGCTCAACTTTTAATTCTTTTAATAAACAAACCCTAAACATGAATCACCAGAAATAGTGTGCATGAGCTCATACTGCGAATGGAAGTATATCTACACTGTAGGAAGAGGGATGAATTCTCTCTTCAAAATTCTATTTCAGATATAACCATGACAGCTGCTAACGAAAAGACAGAAATCATTTCACTATGGTTCACAAACTGTAGTTCCCAGCCTTCTCGCTTTCCAGGTAGTCAAATGGACTGTTCTTTCAGCTGATGCACAAAAGATAGGTATAGGCTCATTCTCTATCTATGCACTTCTGCTAATAAGGTGTTAGTCCTCCTAATCTACACATGGGCAAGTGGTGAACTGGACAATTGTTCAGTCTGATCTCCAAACAGATTAAATAACGCTTGCCTGGTTTTTTCCAAGCAAGGGAAAGGAAAAAGGAAAAAGGAAAAAGGAAAAAGGAAAAAGGAAAAAGGAAAAAGGAAAAAGGAAAAAGGAAAAGAGGAAAAGAGGAAAAGAGGAAAAGGAGAATTGAAAAAATAAAAAATCAAAAAAATAAATATATGTTAGGTAAACTGTGCCACTGAAATAGAGATAGCAGCCCAGTTAGTTAATCTCACCATTCCAAATCCATCAACCGTAAAATTACAAATGAGTTTTCAAAACCTGCTTCTCTCATCTCCACTTCTGAGTTCTGAGTTATGCCCATTCAGTGACTTCAGGGTATGATAAATAGTTTGAAAACTGTAGACATTTTATCATGATCTTTCCTCCCTAAAGACAAAGTAACAAGGTATAAATGGTGTCTAGGTATGAAATGAGTGGGAAAAGCTGCACTGTTTATATTAAGAAGAAGTGGACAGGCTAATTGACTACAAAGACTAAAACGTGAAGCCTTTAACAAATGGATTGCAGAAATCATATTCCTGACAATAGCTGCTTGGGATTTTCCTCCTGCCTGCCCAGCAAATTTCCCTTTCTCTCTGGAGGACATGTAAGCAGAAATGAATAGAGAATAAGTCCCTACATAGCCGTACAAAAGTAAGCCAACACCTGAAACAAAGGTGGAAATTAAACCCACTTGGTTTCTTGCTCAATATCTCTAAGGCATACATTTGCCTTCTTCAGCACTTTGTACAGGTATATGACTTCTTCTCAAACAGAAACATCTGCCGTAATGTCTGTAAACAAGCTCAAATGCATTTAAAGAGCTGGAGGGGAGGAAGAAGAGTGAGAAGGACTGATTGCTGGGTGCCATTGTTTCAATCAGCCACGCAGCTTTGATGTTAGCCTTCCAGTTTTAACACAATGCTATCTTTAAATTATCTTGCTTTATTTATTTAGTATTAGTCATCCCTTGAGGTAAGACTGTATGGGTGTATTGCATTTTACAGCTTCCTAGAAGATAGATCCCTACCCAGAGGACAGGACAGAACACTGGAATTTGTATAAATTTGCCTGCACACACAAGCGAAAAAGAGAGTACACAGCCTCTGAGGAATGATTCACAAATAAGCTAAGCTAAAATGAGTGCTTTGGTAAAGAAGGGACACTGAGAGTGAAATTTAAGAATAAATGAAGACAGCAAAGAAGTGGGTGTGAAATTAAACTGAAGCAGAGCTGCAGGAGACGCTGGAATTTTGCTGAGCTTGGAAAGCAAGAACGGAGAGCTTAAATATAATGCAGTAAGTCACCAGATGTGATGAGGCTCTTTAAACCAGACTTTTTGCAAGGCAGAGAAAAATAATTATGTCCTTTCTGCCATGGGCTTTGAGAACTGGACTTCTGCAAAAAAACATTCCCACAGAGATGTCATTGAAATAAGCACACTGAATGTCTTAGTGTCGGTTCAGATTTTTTAGGTCACCTGATTTTCTTCTCTTTCTTCTTTTTTTTTTTTTTAATTACCTTTGTTCTTAGCAAATATTCTTAATTTCATAAGGTGCATACCCAGTCAAGACATTCACATGTGTAGCTTCCAGTGAAGTGATCCACTGTTTCATACTAGGCTTGAAATGAAAGGAAAAATAGTGTGTGAAGCCCATTTAGTACAGTTGTGCCACATTTGTCGATAAAACTCCTGCTTTGTAAATCTGGTTGTAATTTGCAGCATCAGAAATTCAGATTCAAGTCCCATCTTTGCCTAACATTCAGCATCTGAAGTGAGTGTCTCTGCTTTACTGTTCAGGAATCCACAAAGACTCAAAGTGGAGCAGTTTTATTCTTCTGCAGTGTCACCAACAGAAGGCCTATCAAATATTTACAGTTCTAAACCAATTGAAGCTATTGCCAAGTGCTTTTTCTTGCTAAAATACCCTTTATGATATATTATTGAACTGTCTCTAAAAGCTAAGCACATAATTAAACTTTTTCATTGGTACAATATTTCTGCTCAGTCTTTCAATCTTCTTTTAAGATGTGATATACATCCTAGCAGTCATGTGAAAGATTCAAAGTCTATGCTCCATTTACAGTACAAACTGCTTGTTATTTAATCTCCCATCACTAAGACAACTGTCCTCCTGGAAATGAGGAAATATGTTATCATTACATACCAGTTTTATAGTCATGTTGTTAAATAACTAAATAGCCTGGCTGTCACAAAGGAAAAATCATGTATAGACATGAAACTCTGTGTAACATTTTGTATCCAAATATTGAAGGAAGAAGTGAAGAGGAATAATTTTACTTGTTTTCATGATTAAAATTTCTGATAGCCCATCATATGGTAGGACTGAAAAGCAGCAATTAACAGTGCTTAAAGTGACAAAAGAGATTGTGCTTAAAATCTCAAATAAATGCAACCATAAATCTGCAGTGCTGATAATGCACATCTCTATGCACTTTACCCACAGATCATGAATGTCACAGTTTAGTGCATGATTTACAAAAGGCTGACAATAACATGATGTCAGTATGTCTCAATAAAAATTATTTCAAAGCTAAGCAAAGACTAAATTGACAGTCATTGATGTGTTTCATAATGCTGTCCAAGACACAAAATCAGGATGATTTGGAAATATTTTAGACAAAAGAAAACTAACAATTTTTTGACCACATCATGGCTCTGAGATCTAAGAAACTAAACTTTCCTCTGACCTATAACTTACTCATGCACAAACCTGCATTTGTCACTAATATGAAAATTAAGCTTTCTAGAGGCTGCTTCAATTGGTAGGTGGTACCAACACCTACTTTCTCTTCATTAACTCCTTACACTGTGCATAACCACACTGTTGTCTTCTCTTGGAGTTCGACTTGTTATTTTGTCTTGTTTTCTTCCTCAGCTTTGACTGTCTGTTCACTTGCCTTTATCTTACACAAAGACTTCATGGATTGGATGAAGTCTTAAGTTGTCATTTCCTTTTATTTGATTGTAACAGTGATTAATACACACGCAAAAGTGATGGAAAAATCTGATTGCCATTCTCATCCCATCCTAGAAGTAGGGTGCAGGAGAAGTCAAATGAATTACATTAATGTAGAAGAGGAAGGCCAAGTGTAGAGATGAGAAAATGGATTTTAAATAAATAAATTTCAAATAAATATGTCGCATTTATACCATTTCTATTCCGTAGACCAGATTTACTTGATCTGTAAATGCAACAAGAAACTAACATATGCTAGAAATTAAACTCTTGGTTATATTCATAGGGGTTCACCAGGCATTTTCTCTTGAAAGCATAGATTTCATAACTGATGTCTCTTCTGAAAGTACTCTGGTTGCTGCTGTTAAAGAAATGGTGATTGAAAAGGGACAACAATAATTATCCTAAAATCTATAGCTCTATCTAGGACTGTTACTTGTAGCTTAAAGCCAGCAATGTGGAGTTCATCTGAGGAGAAAGCATCTTCTGATGAAAAGCTGAGATGGATAGGCTAATGCAACAAGTTTATTCAAGGACTAGCCTCCTACTCTACTGGAATGACCAGAACAGGAAATTTTCTTTGTTTGGTATTACTTATGCATTCTTGTATTCCAAATAATAAAATGTAATCTAAAGACAGAGCCTGAGATGCATTCAAAGAGGCATTGGTTCAGTGGGCTAGTAATACAGTGTCTCCATTTACAGTGTTAAAGCCAAAAATAAATTAAAACCAATAAAATTTGGAGAATTCTGTAGAGAAGAATCACTATGTTTTATGAAACCTAAAAGTGGAAGTGGTAACAGTGGACAGTCCAGAGAGGCTAAGATTAGAAGTGTAAATAGAGACACTTCCATGAAGATCCTGAAAGACGAAAGGGTTGAGTCTGACCCCTGGGAATATCATGAGGGAAAGAATTGGCAGAAAAAGCTATTTTGTTCTCTGTGCCCTAAGAAGTTACTCAGCTACCACCTCATTTCCACACCAATTGCATTATGACTTTCCCACAAAGTTTTTGACAGCTGTGTCTTAACACATATAAAGATTAGAAAGGTAATGTCACTGCTTCAGAAATTGTACAGCATACATATATATAAATGCATACATATTTATCTCTCCTGTGGGAGATGGTCCTGTTAAAAGTCATGTTTTCTGTTTTAAAATGGAGTTGAACAATTTTGAAGTGGAAGAAGGCTTTGTCTGGTCTGTAACAAGTACTTTCTGTGTCATCCTGATTTATCTCATCTGCCACATACATTTATTTCAGCCCAAAAATTAAAGACTTTTTTATCACTGTTTTAATTAATTTGTTATTCTTTCATCTTTCATCTTATTCTTATTTCATCTTTATTCTTTCATCTTTCATCTTTATTTCTTTCATCTTAGCTATTTGTTTCAGGACTTGGACTTTTGTCCACAATTCTTTAAAGTGTCACTTCTGCTTACAAAACATTACATTTGATTATTTTTGCCCATGGGCCAAAATTTGGGGGGTAAGGAGGTGTCTTCTCTCACCAGTTCAGAAGTGCAATGTGTCAGTAGCTTATGGGGTTCATTTGCCTTTGGTAACTCATTCTTCTCACCAACTACAAAGCCATTGCTACATTGCTCATAGGCTTGTTTATTTTTAGAAGGATATTGACAGCTTGAAAGCTCTTCGGGGAGAAGTATATATCCAGGAAGCACTGTTAAATATGACTACATCCTTTCTCAAACTTGGCAATTTTGCTGTGCTTTTGGCACCTACACAGCTTGCTCAGGTATGTAGACAGTTATGATTCTGTCAGTCCTTGGAACAAGAGGTGGGAAATGTATTATTAATTTCTGTTTAATTCCTTCCTACCTGCCTGTATGCCATGAGCAGTCTTACATTGGCTAGTGAATATCAGTTCCAGATACTTGAATCAGGCTTTTAAGTTATAGTGCTATGTCAAAAAAACCCCAAACCTCACAAAAGCACACACCAAAAAAAAGCTTTTTTCAGTCTGGTGGCATTGGACATGACTATCATCACAAACTTACTTCTCCACCAGACTCTTTTGGTCTTTAAGTCACAAAATACTTTTTACAATTTTCAATTATCTTCTGTAATTTCTCAATTTATTTTGAGGGGAAAAATGTTGCTGGACTTTTCTTAAACTAAGTGTATAAGAAAGACTTCTGAAGAAAGTATCAAAAATGTTTCTGTGATTTGACAGGATTCTAGTCACTCGAATCTGTAGTAAATTACAGCAGTAGGATGACTGCCAAAAGTTTATCCTCCTCCTTACCACAGGACTTCCTCAGTTCAGCCAGCCATTTTTCCTAAATCAAACCCAACACCACTAACTTGTTTCTGAAATCTCTGAAGAACATCAGGACTTTTCTCACTTCTGATCAGATAATTTATGTCTGTCTAGGAGTCTGTGAAATAATGTGATAATGCCAACACTGGATAGATCTGCCAACTCTAGCTTCATAATTTTTGGAAATCAAGTCACTAAGGTGCCTACAAAAACAAATAAAATGTAGAGCTTTCTCGTGTAGAAATCCACAAAGAGCTGACAATAGCAAAAGAAAACCTGTTTATAAGGTTGTGTTGGAGCAGGGAGGGGAAAGTACATAACTGAAAAGGAGTAGCAGGAGCCTCAATATTTGTTAATCATATGAATGCAGTACCAGTGAGGTTCAATAGGAAGAAACACTATTCAGGCCCTGAAGTGCAATGGAGAAGTACTCCTCTTAGGCACTGATTTGGTAACCCACATGGAAATTATATGCTTTATTTCCATTAGCCATACTTTCAAGCACAGCATGACAAAATCATTTCTGAAACGTCCTTTACAGTCTTTCAGCTCGGCTGAGTTCCTTTATTCACAAGCAGAACAAATTGCACAAGCAGCAACTGGAGCTGTAAGTACTGCAGACCTGGCCACATGCACCACTCATTTTTGGGAACATTCCTTCTGCTGGCAGCAACACTTCTGTCTCTTCTCCTAGACAGCGAGAAAAATATGGCTTGCTTACACAGAGGCATAATGCAAGCCATACACCTGTCCTTCCCATTCAGTATTTCCTGTCGCATCATATATTCCAGTTTTATAGCATGTACACTCCTATTAGAGGTTATTCGATGCTATGTATGTACTTTGAGAAACTGAAAGCAAAACAAAAATAGAGGATTGAATAGAATTTTTAAAAAGTTGAGTCTTTGACTGATATTTAAATAAAAGTTTTTAAAAGCTGTGGGAGTTGATTCATTAGAGAAAAAAGCTACAGCCAAAGACATTACTCAGTCAAGAAGTAGCAAGTACTAGAGGTCATTTCATAAACTTAAGATGCTTTAGTGAACTATAAAGTTTTATAGGAAATGACTATGTACTCAGATATTTTCTGTATTTTGCTGCGTTTGATGTAACCAAAGAGATTTGTTTCATGAAAATTGGAGGGTTTTTATGAAAGTGAAGGAAATTGAGATATTCTCACAAAACATCTTGTCAAGTTTTAGACCACCTCTGTATGCTGTTTTAAATATGTGTTTCCCTGGAGTGAATAACACTTAGAATATTTATGTCAGCTGAATACAAGCCCATCATTTTGTAAGCTAAGCTGCAGACCTGTGATTGGAAGGAGTTTTTAAAAGACTTGGAGTTTTTGTTAGTGATTTTGAATGAGAATTTTGTAAGGATTCCTTATAATTGTAGGGGTAGGCAAGACTTTTTTCTACTCTTTCTTACCTTATTTTGTCTTGCTTCTGCTCTTTCCTCTAAATGGAATCATTTATCTGGGAAATTAACTAATGTGTCTCTTCATATTCAATCTTCTATAACATCAGGTAGAAATTAGGTTCAGGACAGCTGACTTCCAGCTGAAAGTTATTTTTTCTGTGATATGGTTCCCCTGTAGAGTAATGACTCTTTAGAAAAATGCTAGGCAGAGACAGCATACATCACATCACTGGAATTAGTGTGAATGAGAAGAAACAGACTGCTGTATTAACAATAGGCATCCACTTTTGTACAATGATGAAGTATAACCAGTTTGCCACTAATCTTATTGTCTGATAAGCTAGATTTTTAGCAATCAGAGGGGGTATAAGCTCCCTCATGCAGTTCATATTCAAATAAATCTGTTGAACTTTAATATCTCTATTGCTTAATCACCGTGTCATTATACTGTTGACAGATAAGGCTTTGAGGGATCATATTGGCTGTAAACAGCAGAATTGCCACAGATGGCAACAGGCACTTTGATTTCTTTGGTGCTTTGAGACCTACTTGCTCGAGGGCTGCATTATGGGTTTTGTTTTATGTATCTATTCTCTTATTTTTTGCTTGGAAGAAAATCAAATTATTAACAGGATGAGAAAGGAGGGTCATTAGAGGACATGAAATGATTAAGGAACATATTTCTCCTAAGTGAGTTGTGCTTTTAATTATAAAACAGCTAGTTCAAAAAGACTGGTGGCTTCTCTCTTCCATTTAACTCTATTATGATATTTTTATAGTCCTAGGAATACAATGCTCTGTGATAATTTGTACAGGTCATTTAACTCCTTTGAACAGATGACAGTGAAATGTATATGTTCAGCATGTACTTGAGCAGTCTGTCCAGATTTTCTCTTCCTTCTATTCAGTCATATGGTAGGATTTTTTGGGTGCACAGATATGCTTCATTTACCTATTAAAAATATGTGCTATTTTTAAAAAATAAAATAAAAAAGCCTTAACTATGACATACTTTCATCTGCCTCATAAAGTCAAGCAAAAAATCAGCTAGGCATTTAAGACCAAATAGGTCTCTAATGGAAGGTGTTATCTTGATGTATCACTTAGACCTTGATTTTCAGAAGTCCTGATGAGACTGGGCTACCAGAGAAGCTCCAGAAACTTCAGCAGTTCAGATCTCCCTGAGAAGCACAGAATTATTGGCTTAAATTGAACCCCAAAACAGGGATGTTCCTCAAATCAGTGAACTCCTCAAAACATCTCTTTCTGAATTTGGATTATCAGTTATGGATGATAAACAACAAGAAATTTTCTAGATAAAAGCAGAACCCAGACATTTGATGGCGGTTAGCATAGATGATTATAGACAGCCATCCATGCAAATACTATGTATCTGGAAAAAAACTTCCATGTACCATGGTGTCCCTTCCTTTGTCCCGAAAACGTTCAGGTCTATCTAGACCATGACTGACATATTATCCTGACCTATAAACTCTGAGAGAGTTTTAGCAATATTTCCGTGTCCTCTCTACAAGAGCTTCACAGTATTATGAGTATTTTCCTGGTACCTAGTCTGATTACTATTTGTTGCACAGTCAGACCAATTTCTTCCAGTCCCATACCCAGCAAACAACCAATGTCTGTCCTTTTTGTAGCAGCCTCTTAAATGTTAGAAGACTAAGAGAGTAAAACATTTGATGTATTCAAAGACGCGTCTTGTCTAAACTTGCTGAAAATATTTCATAAGCTGGAAAGAAAACTAATCTAGATATTACCATTAGTTGAGCATGCAGTCCTGTTTCATGGACAAGTAAGTCATGACCATAGAAGAGAAGGAATGCTTACAAGAACTTCTAGTACATTACTATGTGTGTATTATATTGTATTATATTTATACACATGTATATTCAAAATAAATGTATGTGTACACTTTCAATATGTAACTTGAAAAAAACAGAACAATGTAAGAGGAAAATTCAAGATAAATGTCACAGTCTGATAGATAAAATGCCACCAGTGAATATTTTGTGAGATCTAAAAACTGAACATGTTGGGAAACTCAGACATAAGCATGATTCTGTCAAACAAACACATAAAAAACAATAATGGAAAAGTTCATATTCACATGTGATTTGAAGAAAAGTGGAGCGCACAGCAGAGCTGAGAGCATCTCATTTGCTGTTTGACAATGAGAGCATTTAAAAATTCATGCTCTATGTATGTATGCTACTGGGCCTGTTCTGGGAATATGTTTTTAAACTTCAGAAATTCACCAGAGAAAGATAATTTCCTCTTTTAGACAAATTATGAGCTTTTCTGCATAGTTTCCCTGGCATCCAGTTGCAGAGGGGTGCAATTTAAAGTGAAATAATTTATTTGACTTGAACTGAGTACAAGTCTATCCAAGGCTTTCTAGGCAGTAGAATTTAAAAAAAAAAAAAAAAAGGAAATCTGCCATCCATCCAATCTAAGCATCTCTTTCCACCTCTTTCCTAGTGGGGGAGTTGGTTTATGAAAAATAGTATTGGCTCATTATTATTGTATCAGCCAAAATTGTAACAGTGGAAGTTGTATGAAAAAAATGGTCATAAGGAATAGTTGAAGTCTTAGCACATAAGATTTCCCTGCTGATGCTCACAGAGGAAAATACTGATAAGAATAATGCAGTTTTATGTATCAGGAAATAAGTTGATTACTTCCAGGAGAAGTAAATGCACCTTCAGAAAGTAAAAGAGCAACTCTTGTCTGAAAAAAAAGGGAGAACAAGTGTAGTGAAAGACATGGGAGCTAATCCTGATGTAGAAAAGCAAGCCTATCCATCAGAGGACTAGGCAGAAATAAAAACTTAGATGGTCTACCTTTGGTATTGGAGATAAATGGAAATGTTCTGAGGATGTTCTGAGCTATCTAGATAGGAAAAAGATGGACCAGGTATATTTGCTTTTCATTAATTGTACACAATTTCCTCAACTGGCACTGACTGAAGAGAAATGCCTGATGGCAATCTTCTGCTAGTACAGCAAGGACAACCCCCTCTGGTGCTGGTCATTGGTGACAGAGTCCTCATCACTAAACTACTTTTCAAAAGAGCGCTAGGGATGTCCCTGAGTTTTATAGCTAAAAAATTAGCTATACAATTTTGCCACGATTTGATTTCATTTTCTTTCTCCACATATATCTCTGAGATATATGTGAGAATATCTGAGATCACAGACTGTAGCTGCCTGAGAACTTGGTCCATGAAATACAGACAGGATATATGTGTACATAGAGGAATTGGTTTGGGATGTTTATTCTGTGGGTTTTTTTCCTTTTAAAAAATGTATGGTTGTCCTCTACAGGCCAAAACCACAGCATTTTATTAAACAGACCTAAAGAACCAGCTTCTCTTTTGTCCAGGATAGCTACTTACACCCAGATAAAACAAACCAGAATTAGTCAAGGGTAAACCACTTATTTTTAGATCCATTTACTTTTATGCCTACTTTACCTCGCTTTGTATGTTTGCATGGTTGTGTCAAATGCAGAAGGACATGCGTGACTATGTCCCAGCTCAGCAAACACACAGGGTTTTCTTCAGCTTCAACAGACTGCAGTGTGTCACCCAGTGGCTGCTAGCTTGGTGCCTTAGACAGCTAAGAATAATGGAAGTTGTCTAACCCCTACAGTTTTCACCAACAGTAAGTGTACTTATGATTAGGTGAGCATGCTGCTATAAATGAGCTTATTTCAAATAACTTTCAGAAGTTTATTTGGTCATCTTTTTTCCATTGTTTCCACACTGTCATTGCAAGAATTACTTTTGTGACTGGATAAAAAATAATTAGAAGGTGTTTATTCAAAAATATTGTAAAATAGACTAAGGGATAGTACTAAATAGAAAACAAACCGTGCTTTTTCATAAGTTCTGATATTTATAAAGCTGATACTTTTAAGTTTTGCAAAGTTTTTAAAGAGTGCTTAAACTCAGTTAACATCGTGGCCAACAGCAGTCTCTATAGAATACTGATTTGTTTTGCTTAAATGGCTTATAAACACCTGATTCCAACTTTAGAAACTAATTAGTGAGCTAGATATTTTACATGAAATGAGCAATTTTTTTAATATCCAAAACTGTGCTGAATCTAAATGCCAACATTTTTTTCTAATTATGAAAAACACAAAGGGATGTCACAGGGTTAGAAAGCATATTGTGTCTTAAACCAAGATAAAATGACAGGCAGTGTATCATTCAGCCACATATTTCCTTATTTAATAACAACAGAAAAACTCATGATTAGTTCTGTTTTCCAGAACTGAAGAGTTTGGGAATTAGGAAGCGGAAATGTTCTCACTTGATTTTAATGGAAATGATCTTGTAAATGTAATCCTGGACCAACGCTATTGCTCTTCCAAGGGTTTGACGTCAGGGAATGTAACTGAAGTCAGGAACCATCTTCTCACAGGACGCTGCTATTCTACAGGGTAGGATTTGACCCTGGGGACCCACCGTGGAACTTATCCAAACCCAGGCCTGAGTGCTCACATCAACCAATTACCTACTGGAGGTGATCCTGTTGGGGACTGGAACAGATGATCTTTTGAGGGCCTTTCCAACTCCTAATATACTGTGATTCAGTGATTCAGCCATTCTCCTGCATCCATGCTGCAGACACACAGCTCCTTCTCCTGCTGGCTGGCAAGGGCCAGTAAGCCCCCTCCACTAGTGTCACTTCTAGGCAATGCTTGGACCTGCTCCACCTCCCCTGAGTTCTTACCTATGTGGGGCTTTCCTTTCTCAAGGAGTAATTTTCAGTTTGTCCTTCAGGCTTTCTTTTGACTCACTGGTTTGTCACCTATGCTTCATTTTAGTCATCAAATTGATCAGTTCATTCAGAACAGCTTTCCTCCATCTCAGAGCATTAACTCTTCTCATGATCTTCTGACAGAATGACTTATGACCAATACTTGTTAAAAAAAGAATTGTGCAGGAAGGTGTTTTGCAGATTTTTTTTTCCCTGATAGGTCTGGCTAAAACGGTTACAAGAAAAAAAAAAAAAAAGTGGAAAAAGAAAGAAAACATGAAAACATCCAGAAGACAAACTGGGATGTTCTTTTGTAAGCCACAGCTTTTGCCACTTCACAAAAATAACTTCAAATTTTTTGTGCTGAACAAATTCTGTTGTAGAACTTATATTGCTTAATTTCAACTCATCAGTGGTTTCAGAGAAATATAGTTCATTGATGATGATAGAACCTACTGACTCGTTTTGTGGTGTAATTGAGAAAACTGCTCGCTAATACAAGAGAGAAGTAATTTTATATAGCACTTCAGCCCCATTTCACTGAGGGCTTGTTTCAGAGCCCATTAGTGCCTATGGAAACGAATTAATTGATTTTGAAAACCAAGATGATTCAAGGATGCTATGTCTAACTTGGGAGATTTTGAGGTCTCAGGAAAAAAAAATTCTTGACAAAACCCCAAATTTTCAGACAAAATGAAACTATATCAGAAAGCCTATTTCCAGGTTTGAAAGGTTAGCTTTAAGCTTTCCTGTTCTTTGATTCTCTCAACACTGACCTTCTTCATCAGAACTGACAAATATGAATCTGCTTCGACTTTAGGAAACAACATAATATCATGCAATTATTAAAATATTCTGACTAGCTCAGCTTGATACTTTCTGCAGTGCGGCACTTCAGAGTAGACATCATTCTCATGGGATTATTGTTACCTCAATCAGTTATCCTAGGTGAGAGACATTATAAAGCTATGAATGAGGAAGCAGAAAAATACATGGGGAAGTGAAATGAAAGTATCTCCACATGCAAAGGCTGTCACACTGACAAAATTCAAGTTTAAGGAAGAGAAGAAAACTTTGTGTCCCTTCTATCAGTTCTCATTTGGTATGAAAAAATGTAAATAATATAAACATTCTCAGGACTTTTCAGACATGGCTTCCAGAAGCTGTCTGACCCACTGTCTCTCCTGTGATTTAGAAAGGGCATATTTTTCAGTTGAGATCAAAACAACCAGGTGCCCTGGAAAGACTTTCCTTAAAGGTTTGGTGTTTTTTTCCATCTTCTTTGTAGTCTAGTTAGACCAAAAAGCAGAAGAATTGAGGATGCCAATGTGGAGTATCTGAAAGGCAGGTTTTATTTATCATAGCTTGTGACCATTGTCCACTGAGGCTTAAAAAGCTTAAGAATCAGTTTTCAGAAACAAAAGAGATTTTAGATTTTCTTGGTGATTTTTGTGCCTTTGAGAGAAAAGGAAGCTTGATGGTTTCATACAATTCATTTCTATCTTGGGGCAAGTGAGAAAGATTGCAAAATTTGCAGACTCCAGTGGGTGGACTAGGAGGAATTTATCCTGAGTTATGATTTATACTGTAGAACTCCTGTAAACCTGACACTAGATCTATTTGGAAACATACCTGATATATTACCTCATCAAAGTCTGTTGAGAGAAATCCAGCCCTGGCCAACTCCAGACACCAAGGTGTCTGGATCAAGGGAGAAAAAAAATTTCAGAGATTGCTTTTGTAAGGTACATTTTATAATTTTAATAAAAAATAACAACACCCAACTCAGCACAGGGTAGCACTTGTCTCTAAGAGAGATATACCAATAAGAAGAAGAAACGTCATGGGAGAATTGCCAGGAACGCAGTGATCTATTTATATGTACAGAGGGGAGTAAAACCAATTTGTTTTCTTTCCTGTCAGTTTCATAGATGTTCACCTCAAAAAAACGTGATGTATGATAGAAAGTTTTGTCAAGGAACTGACAAAAAAGTGCTCTAGAAACACTTTTGGTGTGTTGATAAGAGCATTGCTCTGAGGCATTCTGTCACACTAGAGACATGTTCATTGCAACAGTTGGCACAACATTTGCAAGTTAATATTGAGCAGTTTCAACACTTCCAGCGAGTCAGCATGTCCTTTGTTTACATTCACCTATCATTCCACAAGGATCACATGCTTTCTTCTGAGCTATACATTACCTTAATTCATTTTTTCTTGTTTCAAGACACAACTGTGGCTTCTAAGAAATAGAGTGAAGAAGAATATACAATTCTTCATTTCATCTGCTGAAATTGTCCCTTCTGTGTCAGAATTTACTCTGCTTCTGGACAGGATATGAAGGAGCTAGTCACTCCATGTAGGAATTTTAGATGTGAAAGCATTCATTCAAGTTTATTTTGAAGATTTAACTGTGCTTTAGCTCTTAGGGACAAATTTCCATCATGGACATGAGCTCATAAATCCTCTGATGGTGAAGCAAATCTGAATGCAAGTTTATCTCTTTGTTAGTTTTTCTTTATATGACACCACCACCACCACCACGCACCCCCTCCCCCAAATCATGCTGTAAAACAAACGTACACATCTTACAACAATCAGTTGAAGAAAGCATGATGGCCTTATTCCTTTGCCCATTAACAGCAGTCCACCTCATGCAGCCTCAAAGGCTTTCCAGGCTTTGGGGTACAATATAACTTCCTCAGTGTGTGAACTGTATGGGAGAAGCTGTTAGCTTTTGAAATCCTGTTATTGTTCTAACAATGCTGACACAACAGTAGCAGGAAGTGAAAAAAACCCAGAGCATCCATTTATTACCTTATGTACATAGTCATATGCGGAGAAAATTAAATTAGGCCTACAGGCACTGTATTTCTTGTACATTAGTTCCTCTTTATACTGTCAGTGACTGTACCTTCCCAAGGAAGGTTCTTCCTTAGGAGTGGAGCAAACAAGGGCATACAGTTTCTTTATCAGCTTCTCAATGGAACTTAACATCTAATTTTGACCCAAGAACCACCACTGAGTGCTCAACATAAATCCATGCAGAGTTCTGTGCTTGCTCTCTAGGGAAGATCTGCAGACATAATGAGCATGTTTTGCCTGCGGATCAAGGGTGCCTGTGTTCACTATAACTCCCTCTCTGCCATTCCCGCTAAAGCGGGAAAGCGGGAATGGCAGAGAGGGAGTTATGCTAGTTTCTGATGAACTAACAAAGCTTATTATAAGGTGCATAAAGCTAAGCTGATCTATTAGAGCTGTCTTGAATTGAGTGAACTTACAGCTAAACTAACTTTGGTGGGTTTGAACATCTAAATCTCAATATCCGAACATCCATTTTAACATTTCTGCAGTTTTCTTAATATGTTGTGTATTGCTTGCCTTATTTCCAACCCTTATTTTTCTGGCTTATTGGAATACATACCAACTTCAACTTGTGATCTTTCTTAACTTTGTTCTTGCCTAAATTATGCGTTTTTTTCATTCTCTGTTTGACAACATTTATCATAGGTATTTCCTCAGCAGTCGCAATGGGCACAGTGTTCTGTGTGACTTCATAATAATAGGATTATTAGTAAGAAAAATTGGGCAATGGGGGTTTAAACAAACATTTTGCATGAGTTACATGGCTTTCTCACACTGATCTTTTAAAACTGGCTTTTTAGTGCACATAGTAACAAGTTCAAGAAAAGCAAAATAAAGCCAAACACATATTTACTATTTAAGCTTTTATAGAATCTTAGCTGCTCTGTGATCTATATTCCTACCCAGGGGTATTAAGTGCAGTTTGTATACAAAAAGCTGCCACCAGTGCTTTAGATGTATGAGCTTTGCAATGGCTACGAGCGAGCAGTTCTACTTTTATAGTCAAGTGTTTGGTCTAGGTATGAGCTATTAGATGAATATATGTTACTTACTATCTCATGGCTAGTATCACAGGGATCTAATTGACACTGCACTGTACCTAGCTGGCACTGTATCATTCCTGGGTAGGCTCCATTGAGTTTTCTAGCTCAAGAGGAAGCAGTAAATATGTTTAAGACGCTCTCTGATTAGACTGACAGATTCTAAATGGCATCTCAAAAGTCGGATGGGTCCTTCATCCTACCAGATTAGGACCTACTGCAGTAAGACTTTTAGTGGTCACAAGTTGTAGTTACAGAACAGAAAATTGCTTGAAAATCATGAAATCTGTTAAATGGTGGTGTTGCTCACTAAATATATTTCCCTCAGGGTCACAGAAATCCAGATCCCATGCAAATACAAAGAAAGGAAACATCCATACTAAGACTTATGGTAAAGAGCCCTACCTAGTCAGTGCTAGCAACATTTTTAAACTGACAAAGATATGTCTGAATTCAGGGTCCAAACTATTTAACAGACAGCAGCAGTATTTGTTTTTACCTGTAAATATCCTAAAATTATGCCACAAGAACTTCCCCTTGCTTTCAGAGTAGCCTAGATACTAGGGATAAGCAGTGATCTCGAAAACTATTAATAACTTTCTTTAACATTTTCATATGATGTCAGCATCTGATATTTAAATAGCCTATTTCCATTCACAAGCAGCAGTTGTTTAACCTCGTGTGGTCAGCAGGAAGTCTCTTTTAACACCGCAATACTTCATTTATGTAAATGAGATGCATTACGGGAAGCCCAGGAAGGCCACACAATTCAGGTGCACTGAATTGCTATGTCTGAACATTGAGAATGTTTTACTGCATAAAAATTATTATTTACAAAATTTAAATGAATAAAATAAAATAAAATAAAATAAAATAAAATAAAATAAAATAAAATAAAATAAAATAAAATATAAAAATCCTTCTTAATGCTTAGAAGGATGACCATTGCACAAAGGGAAAGGTTGCCTGGTAAGAGTGTCAAAAACCTTAGCATTACCCCCAGTTAAATCCTAAGCAGTTCTGGGCTTCCCACTTTCTCCCTGTGCTTTCACCTAATAGCTTCAAACCTGATTTTAATTTTTTTTTCAAACTTCTAAGACCATTTGTAGTCCAAAATCATTTGGCAGTCCAGCCATAAATCTTTTCATCCCGTTTATGTATGACTTTGGTATCCCCAAAGACAAAAAGCAAGTTTTAAGCAATAATCATCCATTCCCTGTTCTGGGCTTGCACCTAGAACCACTTTGCTAGGAATTCTTGCAGAGCCATAGCAACACCTCTGAGTTTCTCAGTAGGTGTAATACCAAAAAGCCTCTGACTTTGTGTCTCAGTGTACAACCAGCATTTGTATACAGACTTCCTACAGCAACTACAATTCCAGTACTGCATTTGATATCATGTATCTGCTTTGATGTGTCAATGTTTTTCTTCTTTTTATGTGCTGGGTCATTACAATAATAAACATTTAGATGACCTTTTCACCACATTCTTTACAATTCCTCTTTGAAGAGTAAATTCCAATTATGTTCTTTTAAGAGGAGTCACCTAACTGATATTAAACCTTTGAAGAAGCCTCCCTGCTTTTCAAGGCACAGGCTGGTAACATCCCAGTGTGACCTTTTTTCCTGCTTTGAGAAGACAGAGGTAACTGAACAGGCAGTTGGAAAAGTGCATAGCCAGAACAGGGAAGAAAAATGTAGGATTCTGTCCCTTACTAGCCCATTTAGACACATTTTAGGCAATATAGTGAAGAATTTTTGTGGAACAGGTGTAACGCACTCTCTGGAGTAGGAAACCCACTGTCATTAAATTAATCTCAGATTGTACCAAACTAAAATAATGTAAAACAGTAATCTGAACAAGTACCACACTGCAATATCAGGAGCCTTATATGTAATCTTGCCAAGATATATACCCTGTAAATAATGTATTGATTTTGCTTAATAGAAGGTGACTGGGAAAAAAAATCAAGCATGAAAGCAACAGCTGGATGTGGATAAATGGCTTCCAAAAGAACCTAGTGGGAAGAGAAGGGGAGGGAGGGGGGCAGATCCATGGCAACAGCTTCTTTCTGTGCTGCATCTCCCAAAATTAGAAAACCATTATGCCAGTGCTGGGAACAGGTGAATCAAAAGCTATGAAAAATATTTATAAAGCATTTACATCTCTTTAGAAGAGGATGTTGTAAAAGTCCATTTTTTTTCCTGTAAAAAATAGTTGTCTTTGTTCCTAAGAAGGGGGGGTTGATCCTTGAGCTAAAGGAACACATTACTGTGCCCAGATCTTGAGAGGGCCTGTTGGAAACCTAAACCTATCAAGATCACCATGTGTAGACAACCATTGAGCTAAACATGTAAGTAGACAGCTTATTGCATAAAGATTGATTTTCTCTGAAAAGCCTTGGTTCTAAATAAACAATACTTGGTTTTAAGAAGGCTGTCTGGTCAGTTTATTAACAACATGTTACTGCTTCTGGAAAGAACAGAAGTGAAAAACAGCACTTAGACCTGCTGAGACAATCTCAATTAGTGTAGGGCCATTGCAGCCCAGGGCTGTGTATGAGAGTGGGCGAGACATGGTGTTCCCCTCTGAGGAAAAACAACAGGCCACGCACCGCGACCTTAGAAAGGAGATCAACAAGTACCATGGGTGCAGTTAGATTGTTAATAATAATAGCAATTGCTTGCATCCCAGTGTTTTGCTTAAGGAAAAGATAGTGGCTTTTGTCCATTGTGATGATGTAATTGTCTCTTAATAGGTACCAAATGAGTCAATATTAACAAAGAAAATGCAGAGTAACAATAAATTGTTTAGTAGGAGCAAAAAGCACAAAACAAAGGAAAGGTCTGCTCTATTTTGCAGCCAGATGGAGAAACAATAGCTGATGAGGCTGGAAGGGTTGAAGCCTCTAGTGCCATTTAATGGAGTCTTTGCTCAAACGGTTAGCAGTCTAACATCAGCAAGAAACATACAAAAGTTTTAGCTGTAAGAGGAAATGATCATAGAATCATAATATAGAGCTGCAAGGGACCAGAGAGGATCATCCAGCTCAGTGGATGATCAGGATATGAAGTATTCAGAGAAAATAGTTGTTGATACAAAAGCGAAACTGATAAAGTTCACATGCAACACGTTTGAAGCAGCTGTCTCATAGAACCTGAAGGAAAGGTGAGTTTCCAGAAAACTAAGAAAGACCAAAGAATCTGATAGTACCAGGTTTGAAGGGACCTCAAGAATCATCTGGTTGAAATTTCCTTGGCAAAAGCACTACCTAGGCAAGATGGCCCAGCAGCCTGTCCAGACAGACATTAAAAACGTCCAACATTGATGTGTCCAATCACTTCTCCAGGGAGATTATTCAATGGCTGATTGTTTTTGTTGTGAAAATTTTTTCTAGACAGTCCAATCAGAATCTCATCAAGAATAATTTCTACCCATTACCCTTTGTCTTTTGATGTGGCTCATGAAAAGAAAGTCTCTACCTTCTTGTAGCCACTGTTTGTACTGGAATATAGTGATAAGGTCTCTGCTAAGTCTTCTCAATGAAATAAGAACCTGTTCTCACAGCCTTTCCTCACATGGCAGGCTCCCTAGTCCTTTGAACATCTTTGTGGCCCTTCTCTAGATCATCTACACCTTCTTCACCTCTTTTTTATTGCAAGGACCAAAAATGACACAAATGTACTGGTCTTCAAAAGAAGAAAAATTACAAAGGAAATTTCAGATAACTCCCTACCCAAGGAATAAGCAGTAGTCAATGTGCAGGTGTCAAGGACAAATGCTTTCTACTCTTAGCTTTGTATGTAAGAGGAAAGGCTTTAAATGATGGATATCTTCACTTTAGTCTTTTGATGCTGTTACACACATTCTTCATAAGCATATTAGAGAAACAATGTCTCACTGAAATTGTTGGCAAATCATGCTCAACTGTTCTGCATCCTGGTGGACAAGTCAGCAGTGTTTGGCAGACTGATCAGCATATCATCATTTAATCAGACTACCTGGGAGGACTACAAAAAGACTGAGAGAGTAGCCAAGAATCAGGTGAGGAAGGCTAAAGCCCTGACAGAATTAAAATTGGCAAAGGATATAAAGAGCAATAAGAAAAATTTCTATAGGTATGTAGGGGACAAAAGAAAGACCAGGGAAAATGTAGGCCCCCTCTGGAAGGATACTCGTGTACTGGTTACCCAGGACATGGAGAAGGCTGAGGTACTCAATGACTTTTTTGCCTCAGTCTTCACCAAAAAAGCCTCTTGTCTCACCACCCAAGTTGTGGAAGGAATGAGAAGGGACTGTGAGGATAAACCAACGCCCACTGTACTTGAAGAGCCAGTTAGAGAACATCTGAGGAACTTGAAGGTGCACAAGTCCATGGGACCTGATGAAATCCACCCACAGGTCCTGGCGGATGTAGTTGCCAAGCCACTTGCCATTATATTCGAAAAGTCGTGGTGATCTGGTGAGGTCCACGATGACTGGAAGAAAGGAAAAATAACCCCCATTTTTAAAAAGGGGAACAAGAAGGACCCAGGCAATTACAGGCTGATCAGCCTCACCTCTGTGCCTGGCAAGGTCATGGAGCAGATTCTCCTGGGGACCATGCTAAGGTACATGGAGAACAAGGAGGTGGTTGGTGACAGCCAACATGGCTTCACCAAGGGC
>VXBZ01000013.1:597710-607786 GCA_013399135.1 Heliornis fulica
TGTGTCCAGTTCTGGAACCCCCAACATAAGAAGGACATGGACCAGTTGGAGAGGGTCCAGAGGAGGGCCACAAAGATGATAAGAGGACTGAAAGTCACCTTTCCTATGAGGACAGGCTGAGAGAGTTGGGGCTGTTCAGTCTGGAGAAGAGGAGGCTCCGGGGAGACCTCATAGCGGTCTTCCAGTACCTCAAGGGGGCCTACAAGAAAGATGGGGAGAGGCTGTTCAGTAGGGCCTGTTGTGACGGGACAAGGGGTAATGGTTTCAAAATAGAGGAAGGTAGATTTAGATTGGATATCAGAAAAAAGTTCTTTACTGTGAGAGTGGTGGAGCACTGGAACAGGTGGCCCAGGGAGGTGGTGGATGCCCCTGGATCCCTGGAGACGTTCAAGGCCAGATTGGATGAGACCCTGAGCAACCTGATCTAGTTGGAGGGTGTCCCTGCTTCTTGCAGGGGGGGTGGACTAGATGACCTCTGGGAGTCCCTTCCAACTCTAATCGTTCTATGATTCTATGATTTCCTAGTGTTCACTCCTGGGTTAGGTAATGAAGAGGGAACGTCACTGATAGTATCTGTAAGGACAAAGTGGAGAGAGGAAGTCAATATCCACATTCAGAAGATACAATTAAAATGAAAATGTATCTCCTGACAAAAAGAAGCAGCAAACAGGATGCTCTTCAATGGGGACAAGGGCAAAGACCTTCAGTTTGGTGGGTGTGGTGGGTTGATCCTGTCTGGAGGTCAGATGCTGACCAAAGCTTCTCTGTCACTTCCCTCCTCAGCTGGACAGGGGAAAGAAGATATAATGAAAGGTTAGTGGGTTGAGGAAAGGACAAGGAGAGATCATTCAGCAATTAATGTCACGGCCAAAACAGATTTAATGAGGAACAAAACTACTCTGTTATCCAATAAAAACAGAGTAGGAAAACAAAAAATAAAATAAAATCTTAAAACACTTTCTATCACCCAACCTTGCTTTCCAGACATAATTTTATATTCCTGATTTGTCTCACTTCTCCTCCAAGCAACTCAGAGGGACAGGGCATGGAGGCTGTGGTCAGTTCATCACACATTCTCTGCAGTTCCTTCTTCTTCAGAGGGAGGACCCCTCATAATCTTCCCCTGGTCTAGCATGGGTTCCCTTTCCCTGGAGATAGTCTTCTATGAACGTCTTTAACAAAAGTCCTTCTCATGGTCTGCAGTTCTTCACAAACTGCTCCAGTTAGTCTTTTCCATGGGCTGCAGACCTTCAGAACCAGACTGCTCCAGCATGGTCCCACTGCAGGGTCACAAGTCCTACCAGCAAACCTGCTCTGGCATGGGCTTCTCTCTGCAGGCTTCAGGTCCTGCCAGGAGCCTGCTCCGGCATGGGCTGCCCAGTTGAGTTAAACAGGGAAAAAAACTGTGTTGCTTTGGGGTTGAGCGGGGGGGAGTGTTAGGGATTGGGTTGGGTTTTTAGGGGTTCATTTTTTGGTGTGGCTTTTTTTCTTTTTTCATTTTGGAGTGGTCTTTGGTTTGTTCCTCCTAATATTTTTGGGATACATGCTGTAGATCTTACTTCAGCATCTTGTTAGTCTACTACAGAGCTAAACCAGGAATGCAGTGATGAATCAGGTTCAGTGTGTAGCAATTTTCTCTTCAAGTACTTTATGAATAGTAGCTAACTGGCTTCTTGGAAGTCACAAAAGGTTTGATGGGAATGTAGTTATCCCCCTCACTGAAAGATGAGTTCTGGAGCAGAGCGATGACGTATGAAACCTCTGTTCTTAGAAAGTCATGAAAAAAAGGATAAGAACAAAAACCTCTATGTCATAGTCCAGTATTCGGATGACTAGATCATATATTTGAACTGAGTCATAAAAGATAGCAGGAAGGAAGTAAATACTCAAGATCAGCACTTTATACAGATAAGTACAGATCTACCTCTAGTGGTTCAAACGATAAGACTTGGCTCAGCTTTAAAAAACCCAAACCTCTTTGTCATCAGAGCAGCTAGTGAGAACATGAGATTTCAAGGCTTCTTTTAGAGGAGGCTATGAGGTCCTCAAGTGAATCACAAATGGTGCAAAACCATAGTCTAGTAGGTCCAAGGCAGTCTATGAGAATAGGTTTGGATTAACTGGTGTCATGGTTTAATCCTAGAAGGCAGATAAGCACCCCACAGCCGCTCACTCACCTTTTAGCTTTGCAAAAAGCAGAAATCTTGAGGTCCGTTAATTGTAACTTTACTGTAGAATCAGTTGCTGTGGAGGTTTGACCCTGGCTGGAGGCCAGACTCCCACCAAAGTCGCTCTATCACTCCCCTCTTAGCTGGACACCAGAGTGGGGTCCCACCCACGGGTGACAGTCCTCCACAACCTCCACATGAGTCCTCTCCCACAGGGCCTCAGCTCTTCACCAATTGCCCCAGTGTGGGTCACTTCTATAAACTCATGGAATGTCTCTCAGTCCCAGACTGCTGGCCCCAGCCTGGTCCCCCTCAGAGTCACAAGCCCCCCACCAGCAAACCTGCTCCAGCATGAGCCTCCTTCTCTCTCTCTCTCTCTCTCTCTNTCTCCATAGGCCTCAGGGAATCTTCTGTCAGTGTCTCCCTCCCTTCTTCACTGACCTTGGTGTCTGCAAAGTTTCTTACATTTTCTCATCTCCTTTCTCTGGTGGAAAAATGTGGCTGTTTGCATTTTTCTCTCTCTAAAATGTGATTCCCAGAGGTGCTGTGACTTGCACTGATTGACCCAGCCAGCCTTGACAGCAATGGAGTTTGGCAATTTGGCCTTGGGAACCCAGCTGGTATTTGTTTTGTTGGACCCTTAAGAAACTTTTAACTGCTTCTTAAAGAACCCACATTGCAAACCCACTACAGTTGCACATTATTTTATATACTTCTATAACTCCATGCAACCAACTATAACACTCACAAACAAATCAGCCCTGCAAAGAAAAAAATCCAGAATGAAATCCAGAATAAATAGAGGTGAGGCAATTGTGCAGTTCAAGTACTTTACCCAGCTCCCACAGTCCCACTCACACATGCTACTCTCCATCTTGGCTTCTGTGTAAACATATCTTGTTACTATGGCAACAGCTACATCAAGTGTTCCTTCATTAAATGGTATTTTTGAGCTATGGAACACATTCAGAGCTGGGAACAAACATGCTGCTTTAGCTGAATTCTTTACAATTTGGGAAAGGAGTGTTCTCATGAAAGAAACACGGGGGCTTGGATGCTAGACTTATTTATTTATTTTTACTCTCTTTGCATTAAGGCAGCCCCTAACATTTCTACTGAAAAAAATTTCTGAAGGAAACATTTAGTGACTGACCTCCAGATATCTTCATTTAAGGGGGTCTTGCTATATACAAGGAAGGCTTCAAGAGATTGTAATTGGGTTGTTCATTGGATGATATGGACTGTAGAGGCAGTATCCTGAAAGTCTGGGAGTCCAGGGAGCCTCAGGAAGCTCAGTTGAAACCCCAGTTCTTGATATTCCCAGTCCCTGTTTCTGCAGAACTGGGATTCCAGGACTGTGCATGTATTTTCAGGGCCTGTGACTCTCAGATGAAATGAGTCAGGTCTTGCATGGGAAAGGCTAATTCAGGGCAAAACTGAAAAATGACACTGCTTATGGAACAGGGCTTGGCTTTGGTTTTGATTCTAATTCAAAGCCTAGGGGTAATTTAGAGCACGTTTTTGAGAGGGTTTTATTTTGGTTTCCTTTTTTGGGTCCAATTTAAAAGAACATTTTAAAATAAAAACTTGCCTATTTTAATGTAAAATAAAGTGTTCAGCATATCATTTGTTGTGTAGCTATCCTGCTCTCATATATACCATAGTAAGTTGGGTGTTGATTTCCATAAATGTAATAAGGAACAGTCCACTCAAACCTTCAGTGTATCGTAGCCCATTAAAGTTCACTGGCCATCCCTTTACAGAGATTGTATAAAAAGAAATCATGTCTTCTGCAGAGACATGATATCTTGGCCTTGAGAAGAACAAAAGTGATTAATCTATATTTTTCCTGCATAATCTAATTCATCAATTAGTCACTTTTTTGGTTAAAATATGTATTCATTTTATAGCTTGAACTTGTCTGACTCCCATTTCCAGCATTTTTTCCTGCCTGTGCTTTTCTATAGAAAGTTTTTTAGAATCATAGAATAGAATTGTTAAGGTTGGAAGAGACCGTTAAGATCATCCAGTCCAACCATTAACCTACCGCCACCAAGTCCACCGCTAAAACTAACTAGCAGAGGATGGTTTCGATCCATCGACCTCTGGGTTATGGGCCCAGCACGCTTCCGCTGCGCCACTCTGCTGCTTATATCCATTTAAATATCCATTTAACATCCATTTATTTTTTTTCCTCACAGGAAGATACATATACACTACAAGCAAGTAACCTTGTCATCTTTATTTAATAAGCTTAATCAAGCTTTCTTTTAATCTTCATCACAATTTTTCTAAATAAAGTATCATTCTGCTCTGCACGGGTAAAACTATGGACTGGGGAACTGAGATGAGAGAAGCTTCTGAAGATTGTATTGTGCAAAGAAAAATGGCGAAAAGGGATTGTTTCTGTATCTTACCTACCTAATAAGAGGTACATGGAGTCATCACCTTCAAAACCACGCTACTTCTGTCTGAATGGAGGGTATGCCTCTGCTCAGTGTCACAGAGTGAATATGTATGACACAAGGCCACTTGGGAAATGGGGAACACTGTAAAAAAAAGACTCTGGAACAGATTTGTTTTATTTGTGCTCTTTGTGCCATCTTCAACGGCTTTGATGTCATATGTATTTCCCAGTCATCAGATAAACAACAGTAGGTCTAATGCTACATTAAGTCAGCTGGCATTAATTGCATTGCTATGATTTTATTTCTTAAAAATTCAACTTCATATCAGATCAGTCCTGCCATTTTTAGCCAATGTTGTCATATTCTTCCAGTCCTCTGAAATGTCCCTGTAGTTCTATGATATTTTATCTGAAATATAACAAATCAGAACTCTCCCAGACAATTCTTATGTAATGACACACATATGACACATTATTCAAGTGGCTGGCAGAAGCCTCACAATAGCCAGCCCTTGTTCACATGGAGGACTTTGATTTACTGTCCATCTGCTGGAAATACAGCTGAGAAGAAACAGTCTAAGAGATTCCTGGAGTATGTGGAAGATAACTTCCTCACACAGCTGGTAAGTGAGCGTACAAGGGGACATGTCACATTTGACCTGCTTTATACAAACAGAGAAGAAAAGACTGAGAAGGGATCTCACCAATGTTTATAAATATTTGAAGTGTGGGAGACAAAAGGAGATGGCCAACCTCTTTTTCAGTGGCCTGTGGGGCAGGACAAGGAGCAATGGTCACAAGTTGAACCACAGGAGGTTCCACACCGATGTGAGAAAGAATTTCACAGTGAGAGTGACAGAGCACTGGGACAGGCTCCCCAGGGGGGTTGTGGAGTCTCCTAATCTGGAGATATTCAAGACCCGTCTGGTTGCTTACCTGTGCAACCTGCTCTAGAGAACCTGCTTTGGCAGGTTGGACTTGATCTCCAGAGGTCCCTTCCAACCCCTACAATTCTGTGATTCTGTGGTTCTGTGAGGAACTGGTGGGAGATCTGGCAGTCAGAGACTGTCTGGGGCTTAGTGACCATGAAATGACGGAGTTCTTGATTGTTCGTGAAGTAAGGAGGAGGGTCAGCAAAACCACTTCTGTGGACTTCAGGAGGGCAAACTTTGGCCTGTTCAGGACACATATTGAGAAAGTCCCTTAGAGGCAGTCCTGAAGGGAAAATGGACCCAGAAAAGCTTGACAGACTTCAAGAAAGTCTTAAAGGCATAGGAGCAGACTGTCCCATGTGCCGTAAGCCGAACCAACAGGAAAGATGACCAGCTTTGCTAAACAGGGAGCTTTTGCTGGGACTCAGATAAAAAAAAGGAGAGGTTACCACTTTTGGAAAAAGGGCTGGCAACTCAGGAAGAGCACAGGGATCTCATTCAGGCATGAAAAAGAACATTTGAAAGGCAAAAACCCAGCTCAAACTCAACCTGACCAATGTCACAAGAGATAATAGAAATGTTTTTGTAACAACAAAAAGAGAGCCAAAGATAATCTCCATCTTTTATTGGACATGGGGAGAGGGGAGAACATTTCCACCAAGGATGAGGAAAAGGCTGAGGTATTTAATGCCTTCTTTGTTTCAGTTTTTAACAGTCATACCAATTATCCTCAAGGTATTCAGCACCTTGAGACAGAAGACAGAGAGTGGAATAAACTCCCCTTAATACAGGAGGAACCAGATAATGACCTGACATGCCAGCTGGACAGTCACAAGTCCATGGTGTCAGATGGGATATGTCTACGAATACTTACTGAAAGAGCTGGCAGAGAAATTTGCCAAGCCACTCATCTTTTGTCAGCAGTCATGGTTATCATGAGAGGTTCCACGTGACTGGAGGCTTATCAATGTGATGCCCATCTACAAGAGGAGCTGGAAGGCAGATCCAGGGATCTACAGGCCTGTCAGTCTGACATCAGTGCCAGGGAAGGTTGTGGAGAAGATCATCTTGAATGTCATCACATGGCATGTAGAGGATAACCAGGTGAGCAGGCCCAGTCAGCATCGGTTCATGAAAGGCAGGTCCTGGTTGACTAACCCTATCTCGTTTTATGACAAGATGATCTTCTAAGTGAATGAGGAAAAGGCTGTGGATGTTGTCTACCTGGATGTTAGTAAGGTCTTTGGCACCCTTTCCCATAGCACTCTCTTGGGATATTCTTCCTTGGATATTAGGAAAAATTTCTTTACTGAAAGAGTGGTAAAGCATTGGAACCGGCTGTCCACCTGTGGAGACACCATCCGTGGAGATGTTCTAAAAGCATGTAGATGGGAAACTTCAGAACATGGTGGTGTTGGATTGCTAGTTGGACTTGATCTAAAAGGTCTTTTCCAACTTTAATGATTGTATGATTGTATGATTCTATACTTCTGCTAGATACTAGTATGCATCTAAGTTACTAAACAGTGATAAAACATTTCTCTTTGTGTATGTGGTAAAAATTAGAGATGGACAAAAATTTGTAGATAAGAAATTGTTACCTTGGACATACTAATTTGCTGAAATGTAAATGTTGCCATGCTGAGAGTTACTTGAAATATCAGGTGCCTTAGCTGAGCTTTTTACTTCTAATTTCCTCCTTATCAGTTTCAATCCGTACTTTCCATGGCTCTGGAAAATAGCTAGTCTGAAGAAAGTGTCTTATTCTTAAGAGCAACTGTCTTCTGTTCTTCCCTTTTGAGACTGATAAATCATGTCTCTTAGCCTACCCACTCCAACTCCTGTGTCCTTTTGTAACCTTTCCTTCCATTTTGACTTCATCTTCTTAGGGAAAATGAGTGAAACTAATATGCCATGGTAACACACGATTCACCCCGTTTATGTCTTGGATTTTTTTCTATGTAACTGCTGTCTGTGTCTGTTTCTGATGTAAACTCTTAGGGAAAGGAAATAATTGCCATTTCATTTTGCCAAAATGCCTAGCATAGTGATAGATCGCAGCTTATATGAGACACATCCTATTCCTTTTCATTTGTTCAGAATATGAAAATACAAAAAAAGATTGCTTGCTTTGGTAGGTTTTTAAGAAGCAAACATAATGGTGTAAAACATAATGTTTATGATGTTGAAAACAATAATAACTACAACCAAATCAGACTTTAAATGGAGATTTTTCACATCCAACTCAAACGGATCTTCCTGTTAAATTTCAGTAGTGCCAATGTTATTGCATCCCAAAGAGAATTTATAATCCTCTAAATGTATCTTGGACTCCTCCCATTGATTTTTCAGTTTTTTTCATTCATTGTTACATCAGTCTAGTGCGGAATTCAGTTGCTTAAATCTGTCTCCTTACCCCTACAAAGATACTCCTGTCTGCTCCAGCTAATTATTAGTTTTCATCTGACAGCATTATTTTTCTTTCCCCACTTTTTTACCAGATTCTCTCCCCATTTTCCTATAAAACAATCACCTGCAACTTCAACTTCAATTTTCTGCCTTTTTTTCTCATTTTGGCCTCAATTTTGTCTCAGCTCCTTTACAAAATTCTTGAAGTTTTGCCTAGGTGTGTTACCTTACATGGTGTAGGTCCCATTGTTTGTCAACATGTATGGAAGGCTTTCAAGTAGGTTCACATTTCTGACAAGTGTTCCATTTTCTTTGTCATGAAATTGCAGGCCAGTGAAACAAAATACTGGTTTTATGGCTTTTTTTCCTTTTGCCATCACTTTTTTTACACTGTACCAGTTTGCTCTGGTGCTAAGAGAAAAATTTATCTACTGCCGATTTACTATAGGATTTTTAGGTATTTTGGTAATTAAAACACAGGAGATCTTATCTTGGGTCTCTTTTTATTTTGAGTTGCTGTTTTACAATACTCTCACTGCTTTATTACCTGTTTTTACCTTTCAGTTTCTGCAGCTTCTACTCTGAGATGAGGCATTCTGAGAGATTTAATTTTCCCAGGTACTACAAGACATACTTTTACAAAGCTAAAGCACGTATCTTCTGCACTAGTGTCAACAAAGTTAAGTCTTCAAATGCCAGACAACTCTCCTACTGTCTAGAAGAAGAAAATTTCATGCCCACCATCGATCACAGCAGTAGCGTTCCCTTTTTCTGTGTTTATTTTTTATATCCTTGTCTGGGTACTCATGGCAACTGATTTCTCTATTAATTGCAAGACACACAAGCACTTGGATGTTGTGACACCCAGCTCCATCCTGTCTTACAGTTAATGACTACAGCAGAACCTATGGATTCTGAAGAGGTATTGCACATGCACAAGGGAAACATATTTCCACATATTTTAGTTAGATACTGATAGGAGAGTACCTTTGGGATTAGGCCTCTGTAGGTTATCTGCATTCACTAACTTACTAGGGAGGTACTACTAAAACTTTCTAACTTTCTGGATCTCACCTTTACTGCTGGTCATTATGTCTGTGCGCAAATGTGCTCAGGAAATGGGTGTTAAGGACTTGATTCAGCATTTGATTGAACCAGTTGAAGAGTCTGGTGACTCAACTGGGAATGAATCAGGGGCCCTGATTGACCTACTTGTGAAAACACAACCCTAGTCATTCATTATTTTCACCATTATTTAATAATTGATAAGCTGAAATATATGTGCTGTGTAGTTTTAACAAATCTCCTTAGATAAATGATAAGGAAAACAAAACAAAACAAAAAAAACCAAAAAAAAAAATAGTGCCTTATTAGCAGGCTTTTAAAATCTGTTGCTTGAATAGATTAAGCACTAAAGCATGAGGAAAAATATCTCTTCACTTGCTTTCAAAATGAATTAATGAAAGGAAGATCTTTTCTTAGGACTGGTACAGTTTGTTTTCTGCCATTAATCACCTTAATACCCTAGAACATTCTGAACACATGCTCTGATGCCTCTAAATTGCAGTGAGGCAACCTAATTACAGGAAGATACACCCAAAGCTATGGCTTTAAGGTGAACATATCATGAGGTATTTTTAGAGACATTTGAATGAAACAAGCTAAAGATGCAGGCCCACAGACTGACAGATTGCCAGGAGGAATACGTAGCATTTGGAAGACATCTTTACAGAGAATAGGGACAGAAGAAGCAAACTTAGTGCAAAGGGGATGCGGAAATTAATAGATATCATTTCAGCCAGACTAGGCAGTGAACCCACTGATCCAAAACCAAGAAAATCAAGTTTAAATTTTCTAGGTATATACTTTGTTTATTACAATTTGGCAGAACACAGGAACAGAGGAATTAAAATCAGATGACTAATATAGGAGCCATTTTCAGAAACCCAAACCATGCTCTACCTCAAAGTTCTTAAAAAAAACCCCAACAGATCTATGGACACCTTTGCCTCCTAGCAGACTCAGCTCCTTATGTTTTAAAGATTTCTCACATATGCCAAGATCTTGCTGTCTTATTTCTACAACACTGGCAATATTGCAGCAAGCCTTCAGTGCTGTTCATTGTCAGTGTTGATTGGTGAGTGGATTAACTGCAATAGG
>VXBZ01000014.1:12958-26629 GCA_013399135.1 Heliornis fulica
GGGGGGGTCGATGGTTTTCTGTCAGTGCCACAGCTCTAGTTCTACCTTAGGGCACATCAACTGCCCCCTGCCCCCTGCCACGGGCTGTGCGCTCCCGTCTTTGTCCTGGCTCTGGGCTCCTCACCTCCTGCAGGCGATTACCACAACAATGGTAGGAAACAGTTTAACCTGATTCTAGTCGAGATAATTTTATTTTGGGCAGTGCAGTGCTGTGGCTCTTCCAGCCCCTCTCTCCCACATTACCTTAGAAATCCTGCAGCAACCCAGATGTGCACACGTAGCACCACACCAGTGCAGACCACGCTGGTGACACAGCAGCAGGCATCATGGTCCCAGTCTGCTGGGGTATTCGTGGCACTTACTGCCTGCTCTGCCTCCCCTTTTTAATTAAAAAAAAAAAAGGATTTAGTGATTCTGTGTGGCTTGTTTGCTCCTTTGTCCTAAGCGATGGGCTCCCCAGTCAGAGTGAGTGATCCTCCTCCATCCCAGTACAGAGAGGTGGCTAGGTTAGGGCAGGGAGGGATTTGCATGAACTGGGTTTGCTGGGAAGTGAAGCAGAAACCCCTGGCCTTGCGGAAACCCTGCTCCAGGGTCACACAGTGCCAACTCAGAGCCCTGAACTGCTCCAGGCTCCAGATCCCCTGCTTGCCCATTTCTGGGGATGACTGGTGAAGGAGGATCTATGTCCATCTTGGCAGGGTGGATGCCAGCCTGTCCCCCTGCAGGGCTGCCAAGTACTGCCATCTTTGCCTTGAAGGATTGTAGGGCTGGGCAGCCTGGGCACCCGAGTGCCTCCAGGCAAAAGTGACTAATGCTCTGTTAGAGAGACCACGTGAAGGAAACCATCTGCCATTGATTTTCACACCCTGCTGGTCTCTGTTGAGCCAGGCTTAACCTCTCTGGCAGCCTCCTGGGAACTTCATCTGGGAGGAAAGGGTGGACATAAGTGTGTTAGGGATGCCCCCATCCCTTCACCCACAGTGGCCTCAGAGCAGCCCACGGTGTAGATCTGGGGAGCACTGTGCAGCAGAGAGGTGGAGTTCAAGCCTCTCAGTTCAGGGGGACTCATCCTGTACCAGGCCAGCTGTCAGAGTGAGCCAGTAGCCCCCACACCTAGCCACAGCTGTCCCTTGTCCCCAGTGGTCCCTGGGGTTTCCAGCTGCTGGTGTTGGATTCTGAAACCAGTGCTTGGCTTTCATGCCAACAGCTTCATGAAGGTTATTTCACCCACCAGTGTCATACAGATGCAGCACTTCTTTCTGCCTCTGTCACAGCCGAGATGCAGGGGCTGGGTCCAACCCAATGTGCCTTCTGGTTGCTTTGGGGAGAAGCATTTCCCAAATACTGGCTGGGGGCTGGCCAGCACCAGTGGGTTTACCTGTGCCATGTGGCACAGCTCCATACCAGCCACTTCCACTGGGCTCAAACAGCTGGTATTGGCTCCTTTCAGTATCTGTGGTTGACTCAGAGGAGATGGTGCAGTTCATACTCCCTCACCCGTGTTCGCTCCAATGAGAAAGGCTGACAGGCTGGTTTTCATATGTATGCTTTTAATATCATTAATTCTGTTACACTACACACAACCAGTAACAATGATAAATACTGCAATGGAAATGTTAAAAAAAATATTATACATGTTTCATGGTTTTCAAAAAAATCCCACATTTTAAAAATAAATTAATGCACAAAACTGATGGTAGATAAAACCCAAACAAACCACAACACAACTGATCTGTTTAAGGCAATACTCTACGCAGACGGGAACAGAAATACAACAGTGTGCTACATGTTCTAAACAGGAAAATAAAAAAAAAAAAAGAAGGAAAAAAAAACCCTCATACAAGATGCAGATTGATGCTTTGGGAGTGAAAACACTCCCAAAACCAGGTAATAAAACCAATGGCCAAGTTAAGTGCAGCATTAATACACTCTGCATGTCAAATGATTAGCAGGTTCCTAACATGGACTAAGGTCAAGCTACAACAAATTTATCTTCCTAATTAAAAGGTTATTCAGGTCAAACCCTACATTTAACTCTACTTGCATTTGGCTGTTTTAGCTATGTTTCACTATATGCAAGGACAGCCTGAAATTCATCTGCTCTGAGATTAATGTAAAGGTCGGGAGGTCTCTCCTCCTGAAAGATATCTCCATTAAATGCATCCAAAAAGGACCTTGCTTTTGGTGATCCTGAACTGCCTCCCATCACACCCTCCCCAGGGGTGTGAGGAACCACACTGGAAAAGGAGACCTGGGAAATATTTGCTTGGTTGAGTTTCTTCCAAGCTGAGGACATGAAATGGAAGTGCGGTTGGTTCCAGACTTGGAGGAGTGCTGTTTCCCTGTCTGCCAGAAGTGTCTGTCTGGAGCCTGCTGAAAGCACTTTGCCAGCATGGGAGAAACCCTGACTGTACCCAAGCTCTGGATACAGCCATGACGTTTGCTATTCAGCTTGGTGCGAAGCTCCATACCTGCCTGGACAGCCAATTAACCCCAATTATTAATGCAGCCCATAACTTGGCCACTGGAAGGTGGACAATAATCATAATGCCAAAAAAATCCCCCTGTCCCTCAAAACTTAAAGAAAAGGGACAGTAGCCACATTCTGCCAGCTTCCCCCGGTGGATCCCCATCAGTTGCCACCTCTGCAGAATCAGCAGCGCCAGATCTCACCGCCATGGACCCAGCACGTTTACAGTAAGGTGCATGTCTGCAAGGTGCTGCCAGGGCACAAAGAAGCTTCTTGGGACACAGTCAGAGCCTCCTGTACTGCTCTGCTGCAGTGTGTGCTGAGGAAGCTACAGCACACAGGGAAGAAACCCAGGTGGAGTTACCAGACTTATCAGAGCCAACAACTGTACGGGCTGCCTTGGGTTTGGGTGGGGGAGGGGGATGCAGAACTGGGCTGAGAGTCACTTTGGTGCAACTGCCTCTGATGCTCATCACTAGTGCATGGGGCAGGGGGAGAGAAGAGGCAATGGCTGCTTTGAGAAAAGAGGATTGGAAGGAGGACGTGTGCAATATAACAAGGCTTGCAATTCTAGGACTAACCACTGGACACGGATACAAAAGATTACCTGTGACAACTAGCTATCCTTCTACTGTCGCTGCTACTTCCCTCACTTCCTGGTCTGATTCTTCTTCAGTTTGGGAAGCTGTAGCTGTTTGGCATGGTGGCCAGTGCTGACTCTTCCACCCCGGCCCCTGCGCAGCGCTCGGGGGGAGTCAGCTGCAGGATGTACAGTGAGGTCTGGAAGTCGCATGTTAGGCACAGTCCAGCTTTGCATGCAAGTAGCGCCTGCTTTCAGACCCTCCAGAAAGCTACTTAATGGTGGCTCATTTTCTATATTAAACTGAAGGTTCAATAACCTCTATGGAAGGAGTACAAATGGTTAAAAATGTGCAAAAAGGAGAGGGGGGGAAACCACCTTTCTGAACTCTATCCCCTGCAAAGACTTCATCCTTTGCGAGTCTTTCTCCCTGCAGAACTGCAGCCCTACCAGCGTGCCTCGCAGCGCCCTGCCTCAGCGCAGCAAGAGCACAGCTGACAGGCCTCCCCCCCTGCCTCTGCTGCAGGCCTCCATCACCAGGAGCACATGGGTTGGCTGACCTGGGACCTGGTGCTTGGGTCTGAGAGCTCCCACAGCACTGAGACTGGGAGGGTAAAGGCAACTTGCTGGATGACACCAAAGTTTTACACTAGCCCAGTGAACCCTCAGGCCCACAGCCTTCAGGGATGTGAGGAGAGATCCCACCATCACGTTCGCTGGATCTCCTGCTGGTCTGATGTTTGCCTTGGGTTTGCCTCAGGACAGAAGCAGCTACAAGCTGAACACAGCCTACCACAGCTTTCCATGCAAAGAAACTGAGCAAGGGTATCTGTGAGCTGGGGATGGAGCTTAAGGTGGAGATAAAAACCAGCAGGGCTGTTGTGAAGAGAGCTCTTCCAGCTCTCTCCATGCATCTGGATTATATCTCCCAACAAACTTCGCATCTCCCAAATCATGCAGACTCGAGGAGGTGGCTGACAAATGGAGTCGCAGCTCTTCAGCCCTTCTGTGGTGCAGAAGCAAGAAGACAGCCTGGGAGGAGAGCAGTGCTTCACAGTGAGCTCACCTGGGACAGATGGATGGACAACTAAGGGAGGAGTGCTGCTCTGGAAGGGTAATCATCTCAGCAGGTAATGGCACTTCTTTCAGCTCAGCCTTTTGGTAGCCTTTTCTTTTCCTGGTGCCTAATGTGCTGGTTTCCAGTAACAGGACTGAGACAGTCACATTTTAATGAGGCTGCTTTTGTACTTTCCACTCCCTGGCACAATCTGACCACCTGTATCACTATTTGCTACCACGGAAATGGCTCCACAGAGCAGGTACAACAAGAGAGGCGGGCTCCTTCCAGGAACAAATCTATCTTTTGCTGGAGTGGCTCTTAGAGGAAGAGAATGGACCAGAGCCACCACCAGTGGCTAATGGATATGGGAAACAATGGGAAGCGCTGCTCTCCACAGGCACCAGTGAAAGCTTCAGCCCATCCTGCCAGTGTCTGTGCTGGTCTGCGACATAATGGCTTGCTGCATGGGCCACAGTGCTCTGTTCCATGTCATCTCAACTAGTTCCCAGCTTTTGCCTCCCCATCAAGCTGTCAAAGCTGTGCTTGGCCAGCCAGCATTCAGCTGATGCGATCCTGGGATTGCCAGGAGGGCAAAGGAAGGGATGTAGCTGTATTTTTTTTTTTTTAATTTTATTTTTTAAGCAATGCAGCAGCTCAGCTGAATAATATTGAGAGTTAATATACAGATTCTATGCAAGAAACCTGCAATTATCCAACTTCTGAAGGTAATCCCAGGACACAACCTCTTCTTCTATGCTAAATTGCTGGCCCTTCTGCTCCAGGGCTCGTGTGGCTCAGTAACAGAGCTGAGTTTGTCTGATGAGATGCTGGTTCAAGGTTTGGAGCAATCCCTCTCACAGAAAAGTCTTGAGAAGAAGCCACAAGGATGCAATGCTCTCACAGAGGTGAAAAGCTCTTTAAAATGAAGACCTTCCCATGCTTCCCAGCTTGCCCTGGCACTTCCCACCTATGCAGATGTTTCCTTTGAACACGCAGCCCGTGCTTGCCGAGTCAAGCAGCAGCCAGGTGACAAAACCCACTTCATTCTTGGTGAGAGTGGCCATACTTTATGTGACCTTGAAGAGGGAATGGAAACGGAAGAGCCTAGCCAAAACAATGCAGGTGACTACATGGATGCTAAAAACAAGAGCATGAAACTGCTGTGGGAATATCCCAAATGAGCCCTTCACTGGCCTTTTCTATCCTCTCGGCATTCCCTATCCCAGTTTCCCTCCTAAATTCCTTAATTCTACTCTTAGGAGATGGTGCTGTTGGGGCACCAGATCTTCTTATGTGTTCCCTGCGGCAGCATGCAGACTGAGAAGCCAGTTGTGCGAGATCCAGCTGCCAAATCACTGGGTAACACATCCTTGCCAAACCCCTTCCCCCAAAGCTGTTTAATCTTGCTACTAACCTCTACCCTGCAGCCTTCTGGCACACACAGACAACATCAGATGCTGGTAAACAGAAGGAAAGCAGGGCATTAAGTGGAAAATATGCATAAAATTTTAATAGCATGCTTTCTGCACCTTGCTTGCAGGGCTATCCTATCAATGGTGCCTGTCACACACTTGGTAAGGTCCATGCAGGGTGTTTCCCTGTGTGGCAGAGGGGAGTGGACATCACGCGGGGATGTGACTTTGCCTGCGCCATGCCAACACCAGCAAGGGACCCCAGCTCTCATTTCTGAGCTCTACCAGCCTAGCAGACTCTCTGCAGTAGTATTTGGCTGTGGTGCCAGATCACGGACATGGTGTATCTGGTGTGTGCATCTGAAAGAGAGCTTCTGCTCCCTGCTGCTATCAGCACTCTACTGAGATAGATTAACTCGGACAACTGGGCTCTGCCCTAGGCCAAGACAGCACTTGGCAATCTTTCTAGTTACTGCTTGTTTTCCTCTTCCTGTTGTTCCATCTGGTGCCCAGCTGGGTCCTTCCTTTCTTCAAAAGCATCTTCATCTTTCTGTTGAGTCACACACAGGGCGCTGTAGTTGTCAAGCCTCCCGCATGACACTGTGCAGCCTGCAGGCCAGCCTGAGGACAGGCTGCACAGAGCAGAAAGGAATCTGTGTCAGCCAGCACACAGGTGAGCAGAATGGGTGCTTCCTTTTGGGAAAGGAGCTGGAGAGACAAACCAGAAGCAGCAGAATCTGTTCTGTCCACGGGGGAGCATCCTGAAGTCCCTTCCAAAGTCCGTATAGCGGGCTTGGTGGCCTGCTTTTGCAGTCGCAAGGCATCTGCAGGCAAGACAGCCAGAACAGCATAGCAGAACCAATGGCCAAGTGTACATGTTGGGGGTAGACGTGCAGCAAAGCCAGATATAATCCAGTGGCTCTTCCAAGGGTTGGCTTCATGATATGTCTGATAACACACTGCATGAACCCATGGGATGGTCATCTGGACATCAGCCTCCTTTCAGCCAAAGTTTATTTACAACCACCAGAAAACCAGATTAGATCATGCTATCGAAAGACCTTCCTCAACTCTAGGAGGATGTTCCTTCTCACACAGACACCTGGAAATCGGGAGTTTGCAGACCAGAGTTGAGTGCTGAGACCCTGGAGACCAAAGGGCACATTAAAGGGCACAAAGCTCACATTAAAGGGCAAATTTAACATCTGATAAAAGGGAAGGACTCACTTAAACTCAGGTATTTTGGTGACTGAAATGACATAAAATCCTAACAAAAAGCCAGTCTGGCTTTAGGAGGCATCAAATGCCAACTCCTTTGTGGAGGCACAAGCACCAATAGCCTTAAATCCTATTTGCATGGTAATTTAGATGGACAGCAATGCAGCCTTTCATACTCAACGTTGCTCATCCCTTGGTATTCTGTACAACTTTGGACTGAAAATGGAGCCCGTGAAGACAGTCTAGGGTGGTGCAAAGACTGGAACAAGGAATGATTTACTTTCCTGCATGCAATCTGCATTTAGGAGAGTGCTCAACAGCCCTGCAAGTTTTAGGGCTTCATAATGCTGCTCCAGAAAGTCAGGGTCCATGCTCTTTGCTTCTGCCTTCTCCAGGCCATGGAAGCAGATCCTGGTCTAAGGACAACAGCGCCAGAACAATCATGTATCTTTCCACCTTCCTGGCAAGTCACCACAGTGTAACCTCCAATGAAGGCACAAGTAAGACGTTCTGGCTGAAGAAAAGGTCTGAACACAAGACCAGAGAGGGGGAGGCAGCCCCACACTGACGTGCTGTCCACCATATTCCATAACAAGCCAACAAACATGCCACATGGCCATAACCTGCTCGAAGGGCTGCGGTTCAGAAGGGTTAGTGTTCAATTTTCTGTGATAGCCACATGCGCATTGCCTTAATCCATTCAGCCTTCCTGATACTGACCCTACACAAGTAACTACTTTTCCCCACCCTTCCTATTTTAATCCCCTAGTAATATATGAACACAAAGCATAGAGAGGAGAAGCCAAAAAATTGCCATTTTATGGTTCTGTACTGTTATGCCAAACCAGCAGTTTGTGCAACCAACTCCTTCTGTGCACAGGAAAATAACACTTGGCCTGTGCTTCAGTCTGAATTTGGAGGAAGTATTTGGTGTAACATTGAAAGTCATCTCCCTCCCTCCCAAAAAGATTGTGCTGGAAGCAGATGCGCATCACACAATGCAAAGGGCTGAGGGCAGTTGCAGGGCTGAGGAATGCCTCAGGGCCCATGGCAGGCAAAAAACAGCAACAGGAGCCGTAAACAGACTTGGTTGTGATGCCATGGGGCAATGGGTATCAGGGAAGGTTTGTCCTTCAGAGGGGAGGAGTTAACCCTGGGAGATCCAGTGTCAGCAAGCCTTAATCTGTCTGAGACTGAACATGGTGGCAGCAGGACAGAGGCCTGCGGGACCTGGAGTCCTCCATGGCTGACTGATGTAAACAGATGGCTTGTTGCTCCAGCAGGCACACCGAAATGCTCCAAGCTCCTGAGCAAGGGCTGTGGGAAAGGCTGAGCACATGCAACCCAGCTGGAAGGCACAGAGACTGACCCAGGGCAATAAAGGTGATGAAGACATTACATGTTACCAATGCTGAACTGCAAAGTCCCTCTAAAGAAGAGTGAAGATTTAAAGACACTTGGTCATGTCCTGCAGGATTCTGTTTGACCATGTGTTAGTTTCTGTTTGGTTTTGACTACATTCCCCATTAATAATAATAAAAAAAGACTCTTAAAGATTTTTTTTCTCTTTACACAGTGTTGTAGAGTTATTCCCCCTCCTCTAGACATCTTGCTAACCTCAACTTGAGCTAGCACTGGAGAGGAAAGCAGGCACATGAAGGAAGAAGCAAAGAATTGGAGATCTGATGCTCTGTGCTTCTTTATAAACATTTTGGAAACACTCTCCCTCAGCATTACCAGGTGGTGAGAAAGGGAGAAGAATTCACTTGAGGAACACTCTTCCCAGAGGAGTGGGCAAGTTAGCCAGCTCTTCCACACAAGGAGTCAGGGATGCTCAGTCAGCAGCACCACTCACTCCTCTTTCTATGGCCTGGCACCAGCATGGCAGCATGATGTTCTTCAGGGAATGGGGTTTGAGGGGGCAGGGAGGGGAGAGGGTGGGTGGGTTTAATAGTTGTCCATACTTGCTAGTGAATAATAAAGCTCAGGAATCTTGTGTGCCTGCTCTTTTGCTCACTGTGGATGGTATTGTGCTTTCCCCTGCACAGAATGAATCCCCAGGACCTTAAATGAATCTCCTAATCATGAAGAGGACTTCTTAAACACTTGGCTTATTTCCTCCACGTTTCATATGGGAGAATCTGTCTGCTGGGGTTATGCTCAGGCTCTGCCTGGTGATTCTTATGGGAAATTCAGAATTTACCCCCCTTTTTCCCTTCCCCAGGCTGTAAAGCAGTTATGACCCAAGGCAAGCAGTACTTCCTTCTATCAGGGCAGGAAAACACACAGTCCTGCCCGTAGAAAAAGTTTTCAACACCAAGAATAATGCCAGCCCATCCCTTGCCTGAGCCACACATATGCTGAAGACAGCAGTGTCAGACCAGCCAGGGAGAGGACACGTAACCTAATTCCAGAAATCATTTTGCATTCAAACCAATCTGCTGGTGAACTGGCAATTCAGTTCAGCAGCCTAATGGAACACCCTGTTTCCTGACTATTCCAGCACCTCAGAAATACAATTGCTTCTGACATGGGACAACTCTAACAGACCAAGCCTGGATTGCAAGCAGGGAGAGATGGGATAAACAGTAGTTTCCTCAAGTTTTTTTTTTCAGCCATTGCTCAAAACTTCTCTGAAGTCTGACAGCACCACACAGATGCCTTCACAGATAACAAATCTCTTCCGCAGGCACCAGGAGATGCATGCGGTGTCAAGCACTGTAAGAATGTGCTTTCTTCAACTAGCTTTGCTGGCACTGACCTTCAGACTGTACAGCTCTAGTCTTGTCTCATGCAGGACTCATTTTTTCTTAGTTGAACAAAGTTTAAGATTTTTGGAAGCAGGTGGGTCTCGAAGGAATTATGTACAGGCTGAAGTCTGTATACGTGCCTGGACTGAACTCAGGAGTATGGTATTTTTGGGCAAGGACTGAGCCCTTGAGGAACACAGACAGATTACAGATCAAATCTAATGTGTTTGTTGGTAATTTCATGTGGAGGTAAGGGTAGATTGCATTGGCTATGTGATATGACAGCTCTAGCTAGTACCGACTCACAGTGAAATGATACCTATTTGTCCTCTTCACAAGTGAATGAGTTGTGTCATGCAAGTCCTGGATAGCACTGGCATAAGAAAGGATGCCCTGCTAGATTCCATTCCTGTGCCCCAGTTACAGTATCATTTTGGTTATGCAAATGAAATAGGTTTAGTAAATGAATTAAGAACTGACCTCCTCTCACTGGTAAAACCTCCTGACACCTCAGAGTCACCCCTGATCTTGTAGATGAATTGGTTTTGGTGGGCAGGATTACCTGCAGTCCCATCTGACCCTTCCCATTCTGGAACAGACACCTTAAAAAATATCCCCAGTGCCTATGCAAATCAAAGAGGTACCTGGACCCCTCTGCATTCGCTTTCCAGACCAGTCAGTTCTGCCAGGCATTGCCTGCCACTTTGAGCAACTTCTCTTTTATTTAACCATAGTTTAAAATAACTTAACCAATCATAAAATGGATTTTTTGGTTTCTCCTGGCTCCATGAACACAAAGAGGTGCACGTCCTACCATAGGAGGAAGCAATGGCTGTTAAGTTTTACAGTTATAGTGGAAAGCACTGATCACAGCCTGCCGGCCTCACTACTGGATGTGACAGGCGGTGGAGGAGGTGGCTTGGCAACACATGCAGGTAGGGTTGACCGATTTAGGGGGGATTAGGTCGAGGTCCTCATCATCTGGGATCTCATCTAATCGGTACCCATCCTTTAGCAGCTGGATGTTCAAGTCTTGGTTGATCTGCTACAGACAAAGAGACAAACAGTCAAACACTTGAGAATTCTTACTTCTGAATGGTTGGAAGATGAAGGAGGCCCCTTATTCTGGAATATATTTCCCTCATCATTAGCAGCCGCCCCTCCAATGAAAAAGTCCCAGTTTTTGACCAGAGGTGAGGGCTGCCTTCTGTTGTAGCTTAATAATGTTAATAAACCAAATGGCAGCTGGGCAGTTCCTCCTCTCCGTCTGGAGCACACTACAGCATTTGAAAGGTGGTAAAGCCTCCTGGCTCTTTGTAGTCTCAGCACTATTTAACCAGATCTGGGTGAACAATACTTCATAAGTGCCCAAAGATGGCACAGATCATTTGATTTGGTCTCTGTTGTTGGCCGTTTCTCCATGTTTCAGATGTACTTTGGTCAAGAAGGGGATACAGGGGAGGAAGTTGCCAGTAACTCAATGTGCAGAATGGATGCTTGGCACCCTGGATGTAAAATCAGGTCCCACAGAAGCAGCAGCTGGAGTCTGAATAGTTATTTCAGGAGAGATCTTTCGAGTATAATCAGAAACAATGCAGAGGGATTAACAAACATGAGCTTCCTGACTTTTTGAAAGGGCAAGAGTTCATATCTACAAGCCCTCCCTGGAATTTCTGCCTGCTCCAAGTAAACACACGCTGTGTGACCCTGACTGCCCCAAGATCTGGAAATCACAGCACAGCCTCAGATCCTTTACTTGTGTCCTTGGCAAGCACACAGCTGATGTTTTTGCACCTCATGGGACAACACTGCAGGACTAAGCAGAACTGGGAAAAGCTTGAGTGAAGCCAAAGGTAGCTGTGAAAACAGCCAACAGGCAGAACTCTGTGCCACAGAAGTGTGGGGATGGAGCCAACTGGATCACCAGGGAAGAAAGAAACATGACAGAGTATGTGCCATGGCACCTTCCAGGCTCGGAGACTCCACTACTGGTAAATTAATTGTGTAGCCATTCTGGTAGTACATCGCCACTCTAAGCCATTTCTGGCTGTCCTACTGTCACCATTCATGGCAAAGATGGCAGAAGAGAGTATAACTCACCTCAGCTGATGAGTATCCCGAGGAGGAATATCTGGACATGTCAAAGTCATCATCACTGCAAGGAAGGACAACATATAGCAAAGAAAGAAACAGTCAGAGACCTGTATTCCCTTGTTAGCCCTGCCTTTCTTGTGCCATGAAGCTGTCCTTGAGAAACAGAGAAGTTACACCAAGGGAGCCTGGAGACCCATTTTCATCTGTGACCCTCAGATCTTTCCATCTCTGTGCTTTTTACTCATGATTTTTCCTACTTGTTTACAGACAGAGACCAGTTACAGCATATGCCAAAGGGCACAGCAAGGAAGAGTTCAAGAGCCCGACAGGTGCAGTTTCAGCAGGAGATATCTTCAGTGCTGCACTCTGGCGGGAAAACTCACTTGCACTGTAATGTACATCATCTTACTCTTTGCATACCTGTCTGTATCCAGGGCTACCAGTGGCTTTTCATCTGGGCTCTGGTCTAGTGACGAATAGCCCTTATTGGGAACGACGAGCCTGAAACAATTAAATGTTTTCCGTTAGCTGCACAGTGAAGCTCCATACCACACACAGTCTAAGACAAAGCTATACGACAGTCAGACTTTCCCTATTTCACTTCCTCACATGCCCTCCCTTATGGAGAACACATTAACATGGGTGCAATTCAGAGGACGTGATCTGTGTCCCTGGGTAGCTTAGGTAAGTTGCACAGTATCGAGGGAACACGCTCCTTCCTGGAAGAAAAACATGCTGGGACACAATGAGTGTCACTCTGGTGACCCTGTTGGGCTAGCACTACTTCACATCAGATTGTCCATTTTTGTGTTGCCTATTTTTTTTTCCCTAGAAATGAGTACATGACAGTAGCAATAAGTAAACAGCAGAAGGAGTCTAGGGGGAAAGCAGGGCTCACAGTGCTGCTACTCTTCTACCACTGGAAACCAGCCGTGTGGTCTTTCTGTTTGTGTCCCTAAGCTGCCCTGCCCAACACAACAGTTCTGAGGTCTCAGTTCTGCATTTAGTAATATGAGAAATATGAACTAGTGGGTACGGTTTAAGAGCCCAGACAGCCTAGCACTTTTTAAATCCCTAAATCCACTTAATCAGAAGTGCTAAAAAGGCTGAAGATGACTTTGCACCTTTAATTGCCCGAGAGGGTTTGCATGATGGAATACAGCCTGCAGGTTTTGGAAAATGCATTAGTACAATGGTATACAGTTCACAACAGAGTTTCTTCATCCACAAAATTACATAGAGACCTTGGTTCATATCTAAAAAGAGATCAACCAAACCGAGTGAATGGAATTCGATTTCTATGTTTGGCAGGTGGGAGCTGTAGGAGTGATGAAATTTTCCTTCAGTGGAAGTGGGTTAACTCAGGTTTTCTTCCAAAAGAGGAACGGCTCTTTAACAGAACATAATTATGCACAATGGTGTTTCACTGCTTGGGAAATATAAATCTGCAGATGATCATCTACCTCATCCACGCCCCAACTGCTGTCTAACTACCTGAAATGTTTTTCTACTTCTGCTCAGAAAATTTAAGGAAGCTGTTACAATTTGAGCAACACAAAGGCCTGCCAGGCACTGAAGATGCACAGGCTCAGGAAGAGTAAAACGCATCAAGCGTTATCTGAAAGCAGATATAAAGGTTCATGAGAAGTTGTATGTTCTTACTGTGTTTATTGAAATGCAAGAATAAAGAAATTGATTCTGAAATTGATGCAGAATTTCTAACCTGCTGCATCCGAGGACAGGAGAAAATGGGATCCACCTTGAAAAATTCAATACCCTTTCTCATAGCACTGGGATGGGTCCTTCTGCTCCTGAAGCATGAAGGAAGGAAGTCAAGAAGCAAAGATGTCTGGAACTGAGGCTGTGATCCAGCAGCAGCAGTTTGCCCATCCAGGCACCAGAAGTACTGACTTCCACTCTTGCTCTCCAGTTTTCTAGGCACTACTCAGGATTGAATGCACACTCAGTAAGTTTGCAGATGACACCAAATTGGGTGGAAGTGTCGATCTGCTGGAGGGTAGGAAGGCCTTGCAGAGGGATCTGGACAGGCTGGATTGTTGGGCTGGGGCCAACAATATGATGTTCAA
>VXBZ01000014.1:27196-41524 GCA_013399135.1 Heliornis fulica
ATTCTATGATTCTATGATTCTATGATTCTATGATTCTATGATTCTATGATTCTATGATTCTATACTCTATATATACTGACTGGTGGTTGTTACCATAACATGAGTAAACAAAGCACCATCATGGAATCTAGGAGAAGAACCTTTGTGGTGCAACTTAGTTGATTAAAACCAAACCAAACACACCACTATATTGAGAAATGTTTTGGGTTTTTTTCTTATTAACATGGAACTTTTTTTTTTTTTCCTGCAGTAGAAGAAATCAGTGATAATGTCTCTGCCTCTGATCTAAGTCCTGATTGTCAGGACTTAGACCCTCACATCCTGATTGTCATTATTTTTGCCATTTGTCCATAGAACAAAGCTGGGTAGCAGCTGTAGCTGCCTTCACCCAAGTATGAGCTTCTTGCCTTGGTGTTTTTGCTCTCTCAACATAAAAATAAGTAAGGACTCATATGTAAATCTGAGTTTATGTTATCCTCAGAGTGGAATGCAATATCTGGTTGTGCCCAAGTGGTGTGGATGGTGTTGCGGGTTCTGCCTGTGCTCGCAGCAAGTGTCCCAGCATCCCCTCCAAACTTGTTCGTATTTTATGTGCTCTTAGGGGGACCAAGCTCATTATGGATCCAGATCCTTTCACAGTAAAGCTGCCTGTGCTTCTGCCACAGGAGAAGACCAAATGGTACAGGCAACTTGGTACCAGAAGTTGTACACCAGGAATTCATACAGGTAATGCAGAATAACAGGAGCCTTGGGGAAGGAGGAGGAGGTGGGATAGAGACTATGAGAGGCCAAGTGGTTTGCCTCAATGAACATATTTGATGAGACAGCAGAACTGTCAAAAAGGGGGAAATGGATTTAGCTTATTCTCCTCCTGCAAGAGGAATCCAACATTTCAGAGTTAAACCATAACCTGTATGTTTTGCAGTGTGTCCTGCTGGAATACCTCCCATGATACTGCAACTGTTATACCATGAGAAGAAGCTGCTTGCACACATTTGTAACACTCCTGCACCTCCCAGAGCTGTCCTGTTTAAGGCAAGAAAGACCAAACCATTCTTAGGTATTAGTAAGGCTGTGCTCATGGTGCAGCTTGGCTCCCAGAGAGCCAAGGGAGTTGGGGGATGCAGGTGAGACCCTGTGCCGGTCACCTCCCAGCTGTACGGGAACAATGGAGCTTGGCTACATCTCCTACTAAAAGTGTGGCTGCAAACCTCTGTTTTTGCAGATTTCAAGGGATGCCCCTAAAAGCTGTGTGAAAAGTAACTAAGAAAAGCAAATTTACTGCCAGCAGGCTATGCTGGAAGGTCTGAACAGTGCTCAGATGTCCACAAACGAGTAAATCTGATCTGGCTGCTCAAAAATGTTTGTCAGTAGGTGTCACTGCTCTGCTCTTCCTCACTCATATCACTCTTTTCGTTGGCAGCTCAGAAACAACCACCTCTCCAAGAAGAAGTCACTGATTTCTCAGACAGGTACCTGTACTTAATCCTTCTTCTTTACCTTACCATTTTCCTCAAGAAGTTTCTAAATCTCTCAAGCAGCATATCTGCTACCATTCCTCCCTGAAAGCTAGCAAGCAGATTGTTGAAAAGGAAACCAAGTCTTTCCAGCTTGTATCTGGAAGATGAGGAGGAACAGGGTGTGGAAAACCCAGCTGAATTTCATTTGCTGAATTTCTTGTTGACATGAAGAGCCCAGCTCCTGGGCTGTGCTCAGCATGGTCTGAGCAACCAGACACAGAGCAGGGAGCAATGCAGTGTGTTCCACCAACATTGCAGAGGCTTACAAATAAAACTTGATGAAGTCCTGGCATGATTTATGACTATTTGGTTTTGGGAATTAATGTGAACAAGGAAACTCATCTGTCATATGTGTTGCATACAGAGACTCTTTGACCTGCAGCTCCTGTTCTACTTAATATATGGTAATCTATGCACCTTTCCCATTCATCAGTAAACACTCAGCATTCATCCAGATTCTTCTGTCATTTCCAGTAAGGCTCCCCCAGTAAAAGCTGTCACCTTTCTAGCAGCATGCAAAGCGTGTAATCCCATGGGCACAGAGCAGTTCCCACCGCCGGAATGCTGGTACGTAATGCAGTGGGGTGTGGAAGCTTGTTCAGGAGAAGTAGAAATACTCCATGAGAAGACACTCAACTAGGAACATTGTTTATGGTGGTTTGTTGCACTACCCAATGCTCTCATACAGAGGTGTGCCACAGCTGCTCCAGCATAGTATGACGGTGCTGTTCAAAGTGCAGAGAGGGTGTACGGCAAAGCACACAGCAATGAGTCATTTACAAGCCTTTGTTACATCCATCATTATGGGTAAGGGGCCATAACCAAAAACCAGCAGGGGGAACTGCTGTAATAAAAGCAGCCAAGGCAGAACTAAGCTCTAAACGACTTTGTGTTACATGAAGTAGCGCTGTTCTCTCCTGGGGCATTATGTCTTTACAGGACCCTAGAATCCCAGATGGTGGGGGCTGGAAGGCACCTCTGGAGATCATCTAGTCCAATCCCCCTACCAAAGAAGGATCACCCAGATTAAATCATACAGGAAGGAGTCCAGATGGGTCTTGAATGTCTCCAGAGAAGGAGACTCCACAACCTCTCTGGGCAGCCTATCCCAGGGCTCTGTCACTCCCATAGTTAAATTTTTCCCCATACTCAGCTGGAAACTCCCTGTGTTCCACTTATGCCTGTTGTGCCTTGTCCTGACTCTGGGGTCCTGCCATCTGTAAGTGTTGATGAGATTCCCTCTTGGTTGTCTCTTCTCCAGGCTGAACAGACCTAGCACCCTCAGCCTTTCCTCATGAGATGCTCCTGTCCCCATATCATCTCCATAGCCCTCCGCTGAGCTCTTTCCAGTAGTTCTTGGTCTGTCTTGAACTGGGGAGCCCAGAACAGCATTCATGATATGGCCTCACCAGATCAGAGCAGAGAGTGGAGAACCTCCCTCAACCTGCTGTCCATGCTTAATGTGCCCCAGGAACCACTGGCCATGAGGACATACTGTTGGTCCACTTGGACTCACAGGTCTTTCTCTACAGAGCTGCTTACCAACACGACTACCCCTAGCTGTACTGCTGCCTGGGGTTATTCCTCCCTGGGTGCAGGACCCTACACTTGCCCTTACTGAAACTCATTTGTTTCCTATTCACTGAATTCTAGTCCAGACCTCCCTGAACAGCAGCACAGCCTTACGGTGCATCAGCCACCCCTTAGTTTGGTATCATCAGCACATCTGCTGAGGGTACACTCTGTCCCCTTGTCCAGGTCATTGATGAATATGCTGAACAAGACCCTTGAGGCAGTGATCCTTGGGGCACACCAGTGGCTACAGACCTCCAGTTAGACTCTGCTGCTTATCACATCTCTCTGAGTTCTGCAGTTCAGCCAGTTCTCGACCCACCTCACTGTCCCCTCATCCAACCCACACTTCCTAAACTTGCCTATGGAATGTTATGAGAGACGGTGTCAGGAGCCTTGCTGAAGTCAAGGCAGACAATATCCATGGCTCTCCCTTCATCCACCCAGCTGGTCACGCTGACCAGAAGGCTATCACAGAAGGCCACCAGATTGGTCAGGCGTGGTTTCCCCTAATGAATCCATGTTGACCATTCATGAAAACCTCCTCTGCCACATGCTTATTAATAACCCCTAAAATAAGCTGCTGCATGAGACCATGCAGAACATGCAAGACAGCCGTACCAAGCTCTGACTGTGCTCATGCTGGGCTGTCTCTGCTTCTAGGAGGCTGCACTGTCACTGCTCCTGGGCTCAGCTATTATTGCACCAAACCAGAGGATGGGGTGCAACACAGCACAGTTTGGGCCTGCCAGCTCTGAGAAGGGCTATTGCTGTTCTCACAGAGTGTTTCACAGTAGGCAAAAGGCAATGAACATTGTCCTTGCCCATCCTAAGGCTATTAGGACTGCAGCTTAGAGCACAGCACAGTGCTTTTCCAGTTCTTTACCTTGTTCGTGCCATCACATTGTTCTTCTTGGGCTGCTGGTTAACTGGGCTTCCCATGTTGCCATTCTTCAGGGAGCCCTTCCGAGCCAGCTCCCTCTGCTTCTCTGTACATGGAATACAAAGGGAAAAAGCAAAATTAGGGCAACAGCCTGGCTGGCCACGATACAGCTGTGGAAGAACAGATTTGACAGCAGCAAAAGGCATTGCAGAAATAAAAGCAAAGGGCACGATGAGCTCTCCATCTCCCAAGGAGAGATACTGCAAAGGCAAGGTGAGCTGTGTCCCACTGCCTCCAAAGCCACCAGGGGCTAGAACTAATGCATTTTGATTCACAGCATCTTGTTGACTATGCCACACTAAGATAGTCATGGAATTTGTGGGTGAGACCCAGACAAGCAGAGAAAGGGCAGAGACCTTGTCTGTATCTGTACGTGGCTGCTGCATGGACCCTAAAACTGTGATTTGTGTTGGGCAATAGAATTCATTCTTGTCTCTCTTGCTATGGAGGATGCTACTGAGGCATCTGGGGATACAAAAGTATCTCCATCAAATCAGCACCATTATTTAGTGTTAGTTCGACCTTGCTTGGCACCATCCAGAATTATTACTGTTTCATAGAATCATAGAATGATTAGGGTTGGAAGCGACTCCCAGAGTTCATCCAGTCCAAGCCCCCTGCAAGAAGCAGGGACAACCCCAACTAGATCAGGTTGCTCAGGGCCTCATCCAACCTGGACTTGAACGTCTCCAGGGATGGGGCATCCACCACCTCCTTGGGCAACCTGTTCCAGTGCTCCACCACTCTTACAGTAAAGAAGTTTTTTCTAATATCCAATCTAAATCTCCCTCTCTTTATTTTGAAACCATTACCCCTTGTCCTGTCACAACAGGCCCTACTGAACAGCCTCTCCCCATCTTTCTTGTAGGCCCCCTTGAGGTACTGGAAGATCACTCTAAGGTCTCCCTGGAGCCTCCTCTTCTCCAGGCTCAACAGCCCCAACTCTCTCAGCCTGTCCTCGTAGGAAAGGTGCTCCAGCCCCTTTATCATCTTTGTGGCCCTCCTCTGGACCCTCTCCAACTGGTCCATGTCCTTCTTGTGTTGGGGGTTCCAGTACTGGACATAGTACTCCAGGTGAGGTCTCCCGAGGGCAGAGTAGAGGGGGAGAATCCCCTCCCTCGACCTGCTGGCCACGCTCCTCTTGATGCAGCCCAGGATGCGGTTGGCCTTCTGGGCCGCAAGAGCACATTGTCGGCTCATGTTACCCTAGACAACAACTCACCAGACCAACACACCCTACACCAGAAAGTGTTGCTGCCTCCCCTGCTTCTCCTCCTGGCAATCTGTGATGTTCCACACGTGTACTTCTCTTTTATCTCAGATTGATTCTTGGGAGCTTGCCTTATTTTATTTTTTAAAAAGTTAAACATTTTGCAGCTCTATTTTTAAAGAGCATATTCTTTGCTTAAATTTTCACAGTGTGTTCTACTCGCTGCTGACAATGTACCTTAAAACACGTACAGTAGGTCAAGCATGCTTTATGTATTCAGTGCAAGAGGGGATTTAAATTAACTTCTCCTTTAGGAGACTATTTATTTTAATAACTTCTCACCACAGGATCACAACTAGAATTCAGGTCCTAAATCCAGGCCTTCTGCAGGTATGCAATGTCTGTGCTGCCTCCAGCAAGTGTAGGAACCTGTGGATGATAGATTTTGATATAAACTGATACTCATTTTCCTGATTCAAAGTCCTTCTTTGTTTCTTATGGGGTACCAGTGAGGTCTGAGTTAGCACTTAGTTGCAGAAGTTGAGCTAACTGTCCCAATCTCCATGTGTAATGCTAGATGAGGCTTGTAGGGAGAAGCTGTGTGTGGGGTCAGTAAGGCGGGAAGGGGACCCGTTAAAAACGTTATCCAGAGTGTGAGAAAATGTTGGGAACTATTTTTGTGACATGCCTGAATAATAAGGGGATACCAGACTGCTTGCTGGGGAACCTGACTAGTGAATTTGTTTTGCTTCTGCTTCCCCTGTGGCGTGCGAAATGTCCTGATACTTTATTTTCTGTTGCAGATTTTATTCCCCTTGGAGAGAATTGGAGAGTCTTTTCCGACTTGTGGAAAAGCAGTGTGCCTACGAGTGTGTACAAGGGCAAGGTGGGCTGATTCTGTCCCTTCCACACATGTAAGAGCAAGGGAACACGTGCCAAGGCTGCCTTTTTGGGGGGACAAATAAGCAGCAGAGATGCTTAGAGATCAAGATGATGAGTACGGCAGAGAAGAGTACCTACTGCTACAAACCATGCCCAGCCCTGCTCCCGTGGACAGCAGAGGTGAAGAAATGCTCATTGGCCTTGGCAGGAAAAGGATCACTTTAATAACTCTCTCTGGCATGAGGAACAAAGAGACTGATACAGGATCGAAGTCAAAACCTTAAATCAGAGTAATTTCTCAGGTCTGGAATTTGCAAATCTGTCTCCTGAATAAAAGGCTGTTTTTTGCAGGCCATGTCAGTTTTGCTATTCAGACACAGAGTGCTGAAGCGGGGTTTTATGGTGGGTTTCCATACACCCCAGCTTCCACCCTTCTGCGCCAGGAGCTGCAGTGCTGACCACAAACACAGTGCTGAGGCACGGTGCCACTGCTTTAAGAAGCTGTATAATTCACTAAAGGCACCTGACTCAGAAACAAGGTTACAGGTTTTACTTTGTCAAGGCAGTTAAGGCCTGCCCAAGCCTTTTAAATGGACCAGCACTCCCTGCTTTCTGTGGATTGCTTGGTGCAAGCACCAAAACTCTTCTCCAACTCAGACTGCTCATTCAGCTGATGAATCTACACTTTTGCTAATTGTCTTTTTCCTCCAGTAGGTCTCTCCATGTCTACTTCTATGGTATTAATGAGTCCTACTGCAATGCAAGGGTCTGAACAACAGGTGATTTCCTTTTTAACCCTTCTATCACTTATTTAGTGGCTCAGAATAACAATCCCAATGCAAGTGTGGTAGGAACATCCATGCCTGTGACCCAAAATTTATTAATCATGAATAGACAGTTCATCTTCTTCTTGGATTCTGTGAATCTTGGTAGCCAAGGTAGTGAAGTCTTCCAGGGAAAATGAGAAGTCTACTCAGCGTTGGCATGTTCAAACAAGTACTTGGAAGGTGGTGGAGAAGTTGATGAGTCACCTGAGTATTTGAAGAAAGCAAACCCAGTATTTGAAGATATTTACAAGGTACTGATATTTACAAGAACTAATGCTACTTGCATCACCACCCAATGGAGCTTTTGGATGCCAATCCAAAGCAGCAATTCTGGGCTATAAATTCCAGCCTTGCACACCAAGAATCAGGTCCATCAGTATGGGGGAAGGTTTCCATTGCCTATTTTCTGTGTGGTGCCTCCTCCCTGTGTAGCAGGTGGAGGAGGTAGTGACCTCTTTCCTTGGCTTCTATCTTATCTGTTTTTTGCCTCCACATGTTTATTTGAAGACCATGTTCCAAATCTGTACCTAAATACTTTTTAGAAATGTGATTGATTCAGGCACTTCTGAAGATGTTACTTTCTGGATTTTACACTTTAATAAACCCTTATAATTTCACAAAATAAAGTATCTCTTATCTCATAATCTTCCAGCAGACACACAGCCAGCACAGTAAAGACAAGGTGAGGAAGGAACCACAACCTACTCAATGATATTTTTCTTTGAAGTCTGCCTCATCTTGGTTGATGCTACACCCACATGAGGATGACTCTTGAGACTACAACCTTCCACTGACCCAACTGTATTAACCTTTGTGTAAAACCTATGGACCTGGGCAGCTCTTGGGGAATGAAAAGCTATGATGCCCTTTCCTTTTGAGTCACCTCAGACTCTGATATGGTAGTTGAGTATTCCCCTTTGGATTTTGATGAGACCTGTGTTCCCCTGCCTCAAGACTGGTGCTTACCTTGAGACAAGACACCTTGCTGGGTAAAAGACTGGCTGGGCCCAAAGAGTTGTGCTGAATGGAGTTACACCAGTTGGCGACCGGTCACAGGTGGAGCTCCCCTGGGCCAGTTCTCTTTCATATTTTTTTCAATTAACTGGATGAGGGGATCAAGTGCACCCTCAGGTTTGCAGATGACAGGTGCATTAAGAAGAGCATGGCCAGCAGGTCAAGGTAGGTTCTCCCCTCCTCTGTTCTGCCCTGGTGAGGCCACACCTGGAGTGCCGTGTCCAGTCCTGGGATCCCCCAGTTCACGACAGACCTGGAACTACTGGACAAAGTTCAGGGGAGGGCTATGGAAATGATGAAGGGACTGGGCCATCTGTCTCTGGAAAGGCTGAGAGAGCTGGGGCTGTTCAGCCTGGAGAAAACTGAGAGAGGATCTCATCAACACTTACAAGTATCAAAAGGGTGGATGTCAAGAGGATGGGGCCAAACTCTTTTTGTTGGTACTCAGTGACAAGGCAAGGAACAATGGGCACAAACTGGAACACAGGGAGTTCCAGCTGAATATAGGGAAAAACTTCACAGAGATGAGAGAGCATGGAGACAGGCTACCCAGAGAATCTGTGAAGTCTCCTCTTAAGATTTTCAAGATTTTCAAGACGCACCTGTATACAATCCTGTACAATATGCTCTAGGTGATCCTGTTTTAGCAGGGTGGTGGACTAGATGATCCCCCTACTGTTCTGTTAATCTGTGAATCTGTATGACACCAAGTTGGCAGAAGTGTTGGTCTGATGGAGGGTAGGAAGGCTCTACAGGCGGATATGGACAGGCTGGATTGTTGAGCTGAGGCCAACTGCATAAGGTTCAACAAGGCTCAGAGCTGCATCCTGCACTTGTGTCACAGCAGCCCCTGGCAATGCTACTGGCTTGGGTAAGAGTGGATGGAAAACTGCCTGGAGAAAAAGAATGCTGGTCAATAGTGGGATGAAGATGGGCTGGCAGTGTGCTTAGATGGCCCAGGCCATCAGCATCCTGACCTGCATCAGAAATGGTGTGACATGCAGGGCCAGGGCTGTGATCCTCCTCTCAAGCTCAAGTCCTGATTTCAGCTCACTTGCACCATTTAGCTCAGGGACATTAGCATGCATCTAGTTAACACCAAAACCTTCACCACCTTTCACCTCCAACAGAAAGTATTTGTCAGTGACGACTGTGTCACTTCTTGGAGAGATTTCAGGGTAGGTACATCAATAGGGGCTTAGCCTGCACAAAGGGAGGTATAAGAAAGCTGTGTGCTGAGGCCATGCTGATCCCAGTGAGGGGTGTGCTCCTTGGAGAGATCTGGAGAGCGTTAATGTGACCATGTGGGTGGCATGAGTACAGCTGATGGCTGTGCCTCCCTGCATCTCAAAGAAAGGCGAAAGAAAAGCAATCTTTTCTAAAAGGGCAGCAGAAACAAAAAGGATCTGTCTGTGACCAGCCTCCTGCTCTGAATATAGGGAATATGCCTTCAAGGGGGTATGTTCTGGGTATCAGCATTGATTATTCAGGACAGGCCCTCTGAATCAGGAATTGGCTGGACAGTATAAGGAATTGGCTAGATGGTTGCACTCAAAAGAGTTTCAGCCAACAGTTTGATGTCCAAGTAGACACAAGTGACGAGTGTCCAGGACTCATTATTGGGACTGGCGCTGTTTGTCAGCAACACTAGGCAGTGAGAGCAGAGCACACTCAGTAAGTCTGCTAACAACATCAAGCTGCATCGTGCCATCGACACACTGGAGGGAAGGCATATCACCCAGAGGGACCCTGACAGGCTTTGGAGCTGGGCCAGCGAGAAATGCGTGAAGTTCAACAAAGCCAAGTGCAAGGTCCTGCACATGGGTCAGGGCAATCCCAAGCACAACTACAGGCTGCGTGGAGAATGGATTGAGAGCAGCCCCTTGGAGAATGGATTGAGAGCAGCCCTGAGGAGAAGGACTTGGGGGTGTTGATTGATGAGAAGCTTGACATGATCTGGCAATGCATGACTGGAGCCCAGAACACCAACCGTGTCCTGGGCTGTGTCAAAAGAAGCGTGAACAGCAGGTTGATCCTGCCCCTCTACTCTGCTTCTGTGAGGCCTCATCTGGGTCTCTTCCAACCCAAACAGCCCTATGATTCCATGACAGATAACTGGTAAATGACCTGTAGAGTACAAAGACAATGTCTGTGCTTTATTCAAGGATGCTGCCTTTTAACTTTTTGTAAAGGAGTTACTACAAGCAGCAGTTGGTGAATTACATGCACAGCAATGCAGGGCTCATTCTAGGGTAACATTCACCTAGGGTGCTGCCTTCCCATGTTTCGGAGATGTTCTGATGGCCTGGCTCATGTTACCTTTTGCATTTACCTTCAGAAAACACGCACCAAACCAAAGCACCATGCTATTCCCTAACACATGAATAGGACAGGGAAATGAGTGCTCTGGTCCTGACCAAAGTTATCATCTACTTACACAATCATCTCCAGAAGTGGCTTATGTTCCAGCAGCATCTCCCCATCCCCTAGCCACAGTATTCCAGCCCCAAAGCTCATTTATCTGTCCATCACATGATTATAGGAAGGAATCACTTCTCTGTTTATAGCCACAACTGGGCTTTGATGCATAGCAGAGCAGAGTACCCCAGTGCAGTGAGCCACCTAGCAAAGAAAACCTTTAGGCTGTACACCTTAGGGAAAAAAAAAAAAATAGTATTCTGAACACAGAGCATTTTACCTCTTTATGGTATGACATAACCGTGAATCAACTTTGTAAAACAGTAACTTACATTTTACTGCCGGGAAAAACAATGTAACTGTTTACCTTAAAGCCATGTAGAGCATCTGTGGTGGCAGGGGAGCAGAGAACCAGGATTCCTGGCTCTCCGTCCTCTGCCTGAGCTGTCGCTGCAGCCATTTTGTTTAGACAGGTGTGATTATGTAGCAGCCAGCAGCAATTCATCTTTCTTCATCTTTGAACATCTTTCTGTATTGATTTCAAAAGTGTCTATTGCCACAGCTCCCAGCTCACAAGGGCATCTTGTTGTGATTCAGCCATCGCCTTTTAACTTATTTTTTAAGGATTGATACTTTTATTCCTAATGACTGCAAAATACTGCATATAAAGGTTTTGTTTATCATTGTCAAAACTGGAATATATGTATGGCATCATTTTTGGGTTTTTTTCTTTTTTTTCCTGTTTGTTTTTCACGTTTTCCCTCCAGGAAGGGATTTATTTGGCATTTTCCTGTGTTTTTCAAAGAATATTTTTCCTGCCCTCCAGAATAACAGATATCTGGGCAAGAGTTTACATCCTGACAAACCTAGTTAAGAAGTTTCCATTTATAAAATGAACTATACAAAATATAATCCATAAAACTGAGCTACTCTCTCCCTTAATGTATTTTAAGGGGTCAGAGAGAATTAAATTATTTCACCTGGGAAGAACTTCTGCAAATACCCTCTCATTTTTTCTACTCAACACAGGTTTAAGTCAAAGCCATTTGCATTACTCTGCTGTATCTTGCAGAAGGAAAATAAAAAAATCATTTAAATAGCTCTCTTCATGGTAAGTGTCACTTATGCTAAAGGCATAATCTACCAGATAAACAGAGTTGGTATTAGTGCCCACATCACATTTGTTATTGGTCTTGATGTTCTGTGAAGAAGTGTTAAGGTCACTGATGCATGTAGTAAGTGTATTTAGGATGTGTATTTAGGAAAGAAACAGTACAAGCTTGCTTAGCTGAATACTCACAGCCTTTGGTTACACAGGAGCTCATCATATAGTGCATATTTGTATGAAAAGCACTTAAACAGAGTCTGACATAAGTGGACTTGAACTGAGTTCACACTTAGTCAAATGTCCATGCTTGCATGAGTCTAAAATACACACTAAATGACTGGTCTATGGCAGAGAGCATGTGCTTTATAGCCTATGTAAACCACAGATTGAATTTATTTTTAATATGTTGTAATTGGGAAAACTTTCACTGGCTGGCAGATACCACTGCTTGGAATGACTTGTTGAGTTCCCATCTAGTAGCCAAAACAAATAAGGACAGAAGTGCTAATGCCATAGGCAGCATGTGAGCTTGGAAGGGACTCACAGCTTGAAGACTGCTTGAAGAGGATCCTCGGACTTTTCTTGGTCCCAGGACTGGACTGCAGCTGGCAGTCCCAGCCATGTTGTAACAGCAAAATGTCATATATTGGATACAGTCTGTTTTATCATCTGCCGCACTGGGTTTACGCAACCCTATGCATTTCAAACAAAATTCCCTATTTCCTCTCTAATGAAGTGAAAACAGATGGAGAAAGGCAACCAGGCTGATTAACACACTGAATGGATGGATACATCTTCACCGCACCACGATTTGAGAAATCCCTGATCTGCAGTATGATGCCTACTGCTTCCTGCCCTGGAAAAGGGAAAGAGTGTTACTAAACTAGCATGTTGCCCTCCAAATACTCTGCTCCTCAGAAGAGGACTTTCAGGCTATGTTTCAGTAGATGAATTGCTTATTTACTATGAATCTCTATGGGAGAACAGGATACGTGCAGCCCAGGGTGCCTCTTCCTGCTATTCAATTTATCATCCCTAGCCCTGGGTACTTGATCAGCAGCAGCTCAGCCAGAGCGTCACTGTGCACAGCAAACCGGCTCCCATAACAGGATTACTGACCTGATCTCTCCCTTAGCGAGGCTGCCATTGTCTGGAAATTTGACAAACAGCCTTAGAGCTCAATTAGTTATTTAATAAGTTTATGATTAACCAGTCTTCTGATTAAGCTTTCATTAATTGAATTTTAATTGTTCCAATAATTGTTGGAACTAGATGATCTTTGAGTCTGAGGTCCCTTCCAACCCAAACCATTCTAATTAGGTTGGCAGGAAATCTGCTTCAGAGGAATGGTAGCCCCTAATTTAATACATTTCCTCTTAGAGCAGGGTCAGGGATCTCTGTGTTAGCCCTTGTGTGTGGCATACCCCAACACTTCTCTCCCCTGCTGCAGAAGTACCCACAAAAGCTGTTTGGGTGGCACCTGGGGCTACTGCCAGATCACTGGGCCACGGTGGCCCTTGTGATGGACAGCTCAGCACTGCGGCCTGGTTGTTACACCCGGTGTAGCTCAAAGACTCCTGCTCCACTGAAGTCTTGCCAGACGGCGTGGAGAGGCAGGCAGGGTTTATCTAGGGCAGATGCAGACCTCACAAGTACAGTTTCAAAGAGCCTAGTCTGTCATTTTGATATCCAGACTGCTCTCGTCTGGATCCAAGTGGATAGCCCACCCTAAGGAGGAGCAGGAACTCCTTTCTTCTCTCTTTCTGCAAAGAGTTTAGAGAAAGCTCAGAGCTTCATCTTTGGCTTGTGTTCTTTGCTGCATGCTCTGAAGAACAGGGCTCATCAGGTGCTGCCATCTGTTACTTGCAGGGTGCCTTGGCAGAGAGGGCAGGATGCTGCCACCTTCTTGCTCCAACTCAGACCTTGCATTGGTAGAGAAATCAGAACTGGGGCCAGTGATTACGCTCTAATTTTCACAAATGACTAAACCCTTTTCTGTCCTGTCTCCTTTATCAGGAAGGCCTGCTATCTCTCAGTGTCAGCCAGCTGAGGATGGCAGAGGGTGTGGTAGGATGCTACTGCCAGCTGTTTTATGTTCCTTAATGTCCAGGAGCAGGGCTGAGGGTTTGGCAGCTGCCTTTTACTTCTGCATCTCAGAGGCTGGTGGTGAAACACAGCCATACCTAGAATGGCAGAGAAAACCACGACTGGCCAGAGAAAACTTCGGTTCCTGATGAATTCCCTGAGAAAGGGGCTTGAAAGACAAGGTTCAGAGATTCACAGAATCACAGAATCGCAGGGTTGGAAGGGACCTCCAGAGATCATCGAGTCCAACCCCCTGTCAAAGCAGGTTCCCTGGAGCAGGTCACACAGGTCGGCGTCCAGATGGGACTTGAATGTCTCCAGAGAAGGAGACTCCACAGCCGCCCTGGGCAGCCTGTTCCAGTGCTCTGTCACCCTCCCCACAGCTGGAGATAAGATGTGTGCTCTGCTGAGCTGAAGCCTCTGTTAGAGGAGTTCCAGGGAGCTCAAAGGGTCTCAGGGAAAGCCTGACTCACGCTGAAGATAGCTAATGTACAGGTAAAGATGGCAACAGTTCTTAATGTAGAATTTTGATGTCAAAGAAACACATTTTCACATAATAGTAGGAGCTGGAAGAGACCTCGAAAGATCATCCAGTCTAACCCCCCTGCCCAAGCAGGATCATCTGGAGTAGATCCCATAGGAGCGTGTCCAGATTGGTCTTGAATATTTTCAGAGAAGGAGACTCCACAACCTCTCTGGGCAGCCTGTTCCAGTACTCTGTCACCCTCACAGTGAAAAGGTTTTTCCTT